>OZ024741.1:291751598-291771598 GCA_964016885.1 Eledone cirrhosa
TAATACAAGACAATTGTTTTGTAAATACATTGACAGAAGACCTCTAAGGATAGGCAGGAGCACGTTCTAGAAAATAGCAACAGTAGTATCTGTAAATGTTGTTAGGTCATTCTCAAATATCATTTCTTAACATTGATCTTAGACTGTCCTTGATCAGAACTATACTCAATTAAGGATGATTTGGGCTTAAACAAAATCAATAACGCAACAACACAACACTACTACTACTATTACTACTACTATTACTACTACTACTACTACTACTACTACCATTTCTACTACTACTACTACTACTACTACTACTACTACTACTACTACTACTACTACTACTACTACTACTGTTGCTGGTGCTATTGTCGATGATGACGATATTAATGATATTGATGATGATGATGGTGGTGATGATGATGATGATGACGATGACGATGACGATGATGATGATGATGATGTTGATGATGATGTTGATGATGATGGTGATGATGATGATACAGATGTTGCTGAGGTTGTTGATGATGATATTGGTTGTGACAAAGAGCAAGAGGGAAGGAAGTAGGCGGAGGGAGAAATGAAAGGGCGTGTCTGCAGGTGGGTGGGTGTTGCTGATGGATTCTTTTGTTTCTTCAAATTAGTGACTTGTTGTTTGTCGGTTAACTCCCACCTACCACTCATAAAAAGTACAATATATATATAAACGTATATGAATATATATATAAATATAAGTATGTATACGTACATACATATATGTATACAGACGTACTGTAGTATGTATATATATACACATACATGCACACATATATATATGTACGTATGGATTCACCAAACATTTATTAATACGGGATGTTTGTTTACAAACACACCGAGCATTATAATAAATGTTTGGTGAATCCATACGTACATATATATATGTGTGCATGTATGTGTATATATATATACATACTACTGTACATCTGTATACATATATGTATGTACCTATACATACTTATATTTAAGTAACAGCCGTACTAAGAGTGGGAAATGAAATTTGGTTTCATTTTTTCCGTTTAATATATATATATATATATATATATATATATATATATATATATATAAATATATATATATATATAAATATATATATATATATATATATATATATATATATAAATATATATATATATATAAATATATATATATATATATATATATATATATATATAAATATATATATATATATATATATATATATATATATATATATATATATATATATATATAAATGAGAGGTATAGAGATTGTTTTAGCGAGAAGCTAACAGCATTCTATAACATATATGCGACTATAACGTCAAGATGGGAAAAGTAGTTAACGTAAGATTTAGGAAAAATAATTCAAACTCATCTCAAAAGAGAATCAGGATACAAATTCATCCACAGAATTTAGTGCAATCCAGGGAAAAATCAATAGACATTTAACTCATGATAAAATAAAGTTTAAAACACTTATCCTTCAATTTGGAATAACATTAAATGCTCTGTATAGTCTTAAAAGATATATATATATATATATAAATATATATATATTATATATATATATATATACATATATATATATATATATATATATATATATATATATATATATATATATATATATATAAACATATATGAATATATATATTCACTAGTTAAGCAAAACAAGACCACAAATTTCACAAGGAAGACATTAAAAGATTGCCAACATATTTGAGTTTGATGTAAGGAATGTAGAGAATAATAATAATTATAATATTAATAATAATAATCTCCGTTTACAATTGTTTCGCTACTCCATATAATATTTCTGGATCAGATGACTATATCACATAATTGATCTGGTTCAGTTGACAATAATTAACATATTTAAAAGACAGAGCGGCTCATCGGAACTTCAAAGGAATATACATTAAAATAATGAGAGAATGTTACATAATATAATGTTCCATATATTTGTTTTTTACTATGGTGTCTTGGTTGCATCAGTTGTCAGCCATAATCAAGCAGTATTCATCTGTCGAGGCTGCATTGTGTGAGATCAGCCTATGGGTAACAAGATGGCTGCCAAAGGACATATTTACCTTACGTATGGTAAATATGTCCTTTTTTGTATAGCAAACCGTGTCACTCTTCTTTCCTGATTTATATATATATATATATATATATATATATATATATATATATATATATATATATATATATTAATTCCAAATTTTTACACAATAGATATTCTTGTGATCAATTATATTTTACTATACATATTTCAGAGGTAGTGAATTAAGTTCAACAGTACGTCATCATCAGATAAAATAAAATGATACATGACATTCCCTGACATGGTAGCTGGTTAAGATTTAATCAAGATAGTGATTAACTTATGAGAAAACTCAATATTTATACCCTAATATATTGAGAACATGAGAAAACGTAATACAATCAATAGAGAGAGTGTGAGTAATATATTTTAAGAAATACATGGCATCAACATAACAGTTATATAATTTTTAATATTTAAAAAACTACTAGAGAAATATGCGGGAGAGGAAAGCATAGAGGAAGACGTAGCTGATGTTATAACTTATTTAGTATTTAGCTTGAGAAGACAAATGAAAGATAAATAAAGAGAGACAGACAAAGGGGAGTAATTTATGCTCAAGTTTCTACATACACATATTCATATAGAGTTGGCGGTTAATTTTCAAAATATTTAATTTATGTTATTTCAGATATCTAACCTATAAATTTACTGATTTTAATTTGAACTGTGTATCATTCATGCGTTTACATATTTTATATATATATATATATTTTACTCATTTTGAGATGATTTGGGGGGACTCAGAAAGTTGGATTTGCGCTTTGCTTTTTTATGTATATTTAACAAATCATGATAGCGGACAAAGATTGGTTTATTTCTCCACTGAATTGGAGGTAAAACTACTAACAATGATTATAATCGCTATTTTTTTATTAAATGTATACCGTTTCATTAATACTTAGTATATCTATATATAGTTTGTACAAATATCTTTATCTAGTGTAATAACATAATCGTAGTTACATTTGTATAAAAATAATAACAATGATTTTATTATTCTTTATTAAATGTATACCGTTTCATTAATACCTAGTATATCTATATATAGTTTGTACAAATATCTTTATCTAGGGTAATAACATAATCGTAGTTACATTTATATAAATAATTTAAACACTCAAATGACATTATTATAACTGTTTGGTTTTCCCTGGAAGGTCGAACTTATATAATCATTTACTTAATACAATATATGAACAAATAATAAACTATAGTCTTGGTATATTATGATCATTACACACATATATATAGCTGAAAACTCTGACCTCTTTAAGTTTAATTATAAGACCTGTTAATACTTTATGCACTCTAACTATTTAACAATAAATTCTTTAATAGTTATAACTGTAAATATCTCATAAATTATATTACAGAAACTGTTGTCAATATTATAAGTAATTTTGGTAAAGATTACCTTTGTGGGGATATCGAACATTAAATGTATATTTTCTTTCTTTCGCGGGTCTCGTAAATCCTTTAAATTTGTCTTCATAAAATTTGAATTTTAGAAATTTAACATAATTATATTATAATATTAATACAAATACCCATCAAATTTTAAAACCTAAAATTTGATTCTTTACCCTGAAATAACATAAATTAAATATTTTGAAAATTAACCGCCAACTCTATATGAATATGTGTATGTAGAAACTTGAGCATAAATTACTCCCCTGTGTCTCTCTCTCTCTTTATTCATCTTTCATTTGTCTTCTCAAGCTAAATACTAAATAAGTTATAACATCAGCTACGTCTTCCTCTATGCTTTCCTCTCCCGCATATTTCTCTAGTAGTCTTTTAAACATTAAAAATTCCATAAATGTTACATTGTGCCATGTATTTCTTAAAATATATTACTCACACTCTCTCTATTGATTGTATTACGTTTTCTCATGTTCTCAATATTAGGGTATAACTATTGAGTTTCCTCATAAGTTAATCACTACCTTGATTAAATCTTAACCATCTACCATGTCAGGGTATGTCATGTATCTTTTTATTTTATCTGATGAGGACGTTCTGTTGAACTTAATTCAGTACCTCTGAAATATGTATAATAAAATATAATTGATCACAAGAATATCTATTTTGTTAATATTTGGAATTAATATTAATAACACTGGAAAATATTTCTTGTAGAGTGCTTCCAATCTATTGTAAAACTCATTCTTTGATGTAACCATTGAATCTTGTTTAACTCTTAAATATATATATATATATATATATATATATATATATATGTTAATAAAAGGAATTCCAACTTTGTCTGATTTACTCGTTTTATTTACAGTCCGTTAAAATTATAATGGTATTAGAATGAAATAGTATGGTAGAATATTAAATGTTAAGTGTTAATTGAACAAGTACTTTCATGCTTTCGCAATCTTCAGGTGCATATTCTGTGGTAACAGTCAAGTGTGAAATTTTCAACTGTGATTTTAAAGGACTGTAAATAAAATGAGTAAATCAGACAAAATTGGAATTCCTTTTATTAATATAATATTCTATACACAATCATATACACCCGTGTATATATATATATATATATATATATATATATGTGTGTGTATATATGTGTGTGTGTGTGTGTGTGTGTGTGTGTGTGTGTGTGTGTATGAATATAAGTATGCATCCATACATACATATATGTATACATACGTACAGTAGTATGTATATACATACATACACACATATATATGTACGTATGGGTTTACCGAATATTTATTATAATGCTCGGTTTGTTTGTAAACAAACAGCCCGAAGTATTAGCCGTACAGTGTTCGGCAAACAACGTTGCCATTTTGTTCAACAGTGACAAAGGAACGCTGAACTAGTTTCTAGCTTATTAGCTGTCATCAGCACCGTATACCTTCGTGTCAGTCAATTGAACGTTTGAAAGTATATACTTTCCTTATGCATATTAACGACTGAGCAACCTAATTTGCATATCGAGTGAGTTAGTTGGCCGGGCGTACCGAAAACGATAAATGGAAAAAATAATTCAAGCTGTTTCTTTACAACCAAACCGAGCATTATAATACATGTGCGATAAACCCATACGTACATATACATATGTGTGCATGCATGTATATACATATTACTGTAAGTCTGTATACATATATGTATGTACGTATACATACTCATATTTAAGTATCAGCCCTTCCAAGAGTGAGAAATGAAATTCATTACAATAAATGTTCTGTAAACCCATACGTACATATATATATATATATGTGTGCATCTATGTATTTATATACATACTAGTGTACGTTGTATACATAAATATATATATATATATAAGTACGTATACATACGTATATTCAAGTATCAGCCGTACTAAGAATGAGAAATGAAATTTCATTTTTTCCGTTTATCGTTTTCGGTACGCCCGACCAACTAACTTACTCGATATGCAAATTAGGCTGCTCAGCCGTTAATATCCATAAGGAAAGTATATACTTTCAAACGTTCAATTGCCTGACAGGAAGGTATACGGTGCTGATCACAGCTAATAAGGTAGAAACTAGTTCATCGTTCATTAGTCAGTGTTGAACAAAATGCCAACGATCCTTGCCGAACACTGTACGGCTAATAATTCGGGCTGATTGTTTACAAACAAACCGAGCATTATAATAAATGTTCGGTAAACCCATACGTACATATATATATGTGTGCATGTATGTATGTATATACATACTATTGTACGCCTGTATACATATATGTATGTACGTATAATACTTACATTTAAATATCAGCCATACTAAGAATGAGAAATGAAATTTCATTTTTTCCGTTTATATATATATGAATAAATATATATGAATATATATATATATATATATATATATATATATATATATACATACATACATATATATATATATATATATATATATATATATATATATATATATATATATATATATATATATATATATACATATATATATATATATATATATATATATATACATATATATATATATATATATATATACATATATATATATATATATATATATACATATATATATATATATATATATATACATATATATATATATATATATATATATATATATATATATATATATATATATATATATATATATATATATATACATATATATATATATATACATATATATATATATATATACATATATATATATATATACATATATATATATATATATACACACATATATACATATATATATATATATACATATATATATATACATATATATATATATATACATATATATATATATATATGTGTGTGTGTGTGTATACATATATATATATGTGTATATATATGTACATATATATATATTTATATATATATGTGTGTGTGTATGTGTGTGAATAAATATGTATATATATATATATATATATATATGTGTATGTATGTATATATATATATATATATATACACACACACACAGTAAACGGAAATAAAATTATATAGAAAAAATTATCACGAAAGAATGACATAAGAAAAAGAAACGTAACATTAACCACAATGGAAACACCCCCACCCCCTCACCTCACCTAACCCACCACAACCACTACCACCACCATCACGACCACCACCACCACAACCACTACCACCACCACCACCACTGCCACCACCACCACTACCACTACCACCAACACCACCACCACCATTACCACCACCACCACTGCCACCACCACCACAACCACCACCACCACCACCACTGCCACCACCACCAACAACAACAACACTAGCAGCAGCAACAACAACAATAATACTAACAACAACAGCAACAACAACAACAGTAAAAACAACAACAACAACAATAATACTAACAACAACATCAACAACAACAACAACATTAAAAACAACAACAACAACAATAATACTAACAACAACAACAATAATACTAACAACAGTAAAAACAACAATAGCAACAGCAATAGCATTAACAAGTACAACAATAACAACAATAACAATAGCGACAAACTTTACCAGTAATCTTGACAATAAAAGTGACAATGGTAACAACAACATTAACAACATCATCAACAACAGCAACTGAAACAACAACAATCACGATGATTAAAATAACAACAACATCAGAAAATAAAAGCGGTGGCAAACATGAACGGCAAACATAACAGCAACTACAATAACAACAGCAACAACAACGAAAACAAGAGCAAAAATAACAAAAAAAACAGCAGCAACAACAACTACGATAACAACAGCAATAACAAGAGCAAAAATAACAACAACAAAAACAGCAGCAACAACAACTACGATAACAACAGCAACAACAAGACAAAAATAACAACAACAAAACAGCAGCAACAACAACTACGATAACAACAGCAACAACAACGAAAACAAGAGCAAAAATAACAACAAAAACAGCAGCAACAACAACTACGATAACAACAGCAACAACAAGAGCAAAAATAACAACAACAAAAACAGCAGCAACAACAACTACGATAACAACAGCAGCAACAAGAGCAAAAGTCACAAGAACAAAAACAGCAGCAACAACTACGATAACAGCAGCAACAAGAGCAAAAATAACAAGAACAAAAACAGCAGCAACAACAACTACGATAACAACAGCAACAAGAGAAAAAATAACAACAATAAAAACAGCAGCAACAACAACTACGATAGCAACAGCAGCAACAACGAAAACAAGAGCAAAAATAACAACAAAAACAGCAGCAACAACAACTACGATAATAACAGCAACAACAAGAGCAAAAATAACAACAACAAAAACAGCAGCAACAACAACTACGATAACAACAGCAGCAACAAGAGCAAAAGTAACAAGAACAAAAACAGCAGCAACAACAACTACGATAACAACAGCAACAAGAGCAAAAATAACAAGAACAAAAACAGCAGCAACAACAACTACGATAACAAAAGCAACAAGAGAAAAAATAACAACAACAAAAACAGCAGCAACAACAACTACGATAACAACAGCAGCAACAAGAGCAAAAGTAACAAGAACAAAAACAGCAGCAACAACAACTACGATAACAACAGCAACAAGAGCAAAAATAACAAGAACAAAAACAGCAGCAACAACAACTACGATAACAACAGCAACAAGAGAAAAAATAACAACAACAAAAACAGCAGCAACAACAACTACGATAGCAACAGCAACAACAAGACAAAAATAACAACAACAAAACAGCAGCAACAACAACTACAATAACAACAGCAACAACAACGAAAACAAGAGCAAAAATAACAACTACAATAACAACAGCAACAACAACGAAAACAAGAGCAAAAACAAAAATTATAACAACAATTGCAGAGATTTTAAATCTTAAAATAATGACAGCGTGATCACGTAGCAATCTAAAAAATAAGGTAATTATTCATATAAAATAATTGTTTCTAAAAATAATGAAAGAAGAAAATAATAAAAAAATTAAAATCACTATCCCACAATGCACCTTGACATCCGGTTACATCATTTTAGTATTGCGTAAGAAAAAAAAACATTTACAAAAAAGGACTTTTTCCCTTTATTAGAAAAGCGATCAGCAGCAACCAGAAAAACTAAAAGACTCCCCCTCCCCTCCCCAACCCAAATTCCAAACAATAGATGCAGAACACAAAACCAAATAAACAGAAAACAAAAACAAGAAAAGGAAGTGAAGATTATACTGCATGAACTAATGTAATATAGGAAAATGCATGGTAGGCATTGTTGCGTGGTTGAAGCGTTCTCTATTGCAACCACGTATTTCTGGGTTCAGTCCCGCATCGAGTTAAATGCCTTGCATTGTCAGAGAAATTAATTTGGTAAATAGAAACTGCAGAAGTGCGTCCCATGTTTGTATATATATATTATAATGTCAGGTTACTCTTGATTGCTACTGGTAACATCTAAACCAGTACAAGCTGTTGCATGGTCGGGTCGTCGGCGACTAAACTGGCAACCCCACCAAGTTTACTTGGTGAGGAGGGTGATTTTGGACACCCTGTACGACAAAAAACAAAACCTGACAAAGGGCGGAAGAACTGATAAGAGTCAACAGCCATCCAAAAATGTGTAAATATGTATATACACATGTACATATGTATGTGTATATACGTGTCAGGGGTGTCAGGGAGGGGCATGTACCTCTTTAGGAGGAGGAGGGACTAGCCATGCCCTTTTCAAGACAGCTCCTCCTGCTTTGGGTCCCACCTGACACTCAGCTCTCACCCGTGGCCCCAAGAAGCTGTGGCATGCGACAGCGGCCACACCCCGGTAAACCGCCTTGGCTGGCGGCCCGAACCAAGTTGAGGGTAGCCGGACGTGTCTGACCCCCCCCCCCCCCCCCCGGTGAGTTAGATAGAGGATGCCTACCCCTGCATGCGAAGACTGGACCCGGCGGAGTGAGTGGATGAGGACAACAACGTCCCAACGGTCACGAAGGCGGCGACAGCAAGCGGTGTGGAGCGCTAGGGCACGGCAAGGTACTACAGACAACGTGGCCATCCACTGCAGCCAAGGAAGTCCCTGGTCGTGACGGACTCCGTAACACCGGATTCTGGCTTTTGCGGCCGAGTGAGTGGGACCGTCACTGTGCACAGGCCCTCCCACTATAAACCTTTCCCGCACAGGTTTCTTCTTTAGCGTGCACTCCCAAAGCCCTGCAGCGATGGGCGAGAGGCGGAAATAACAGGTGGAGGTAACCTCTAGGAGTTGCCAGTCTCAAACCCACATGTGGGCGGCCTGGATGCGCAAGTCGTTCTCCTCCTGACCCTGGGATGACAGAGGAGGTCAGGCGTTCCAGCGCCTGTGAAAGGAAGAGAAAGGCATCAACAGCTGCCCCAAGCGACTCCGGTCTCTTCCCTTGCCTCCACTGTCCCCGGACCTGCAAGTCAACGATCGGCCTCCACAGCCACCTTCGTGCCCACGGCAAACGGGAACTAAAATAAAGATGTCATTATCGTTTACGATGGACAACCAAGATATTTATATATATATATATATATATATATATAAGTATGTATGTATGTATACGTACATACATATATGTATACATACGTACAGTAGTATGTATATATATACATACATGCACACATATATATATGCACGTATCGGTTTACCGAACGTTTATTATAATGGTCGGTTTGTTTGTATACATATATGTATGTACGTATACGTACATACATACTTACATTTAAGTAAGTACCGTACTAAGAGGGAGAAATGAAATTTCGTTTCATTCTATTCCATTTATATATATATATATATATATATATATATATATATATATATATATATATTAATAAGAGGAATTCCAACTTTGTCTGATTTACTCGTTTTATTTACAATCCTTTAAAATTTATAATGGTATTATAATGAAATAGTATAATAGAATATTAAATTCTAAGTGTTAAATGAACAAGTACTTTCATGTTTTCGCAATCTTCAGATTCATAATATGTGGTGACAGTCAAGTTTGCAATTTTCAACTGTGAACCTGAAGATTGCGAAAGCATGAAAGTACTTGTTCAATTAACACTTAGAATTTAATATTCTATCATACTATTTCATTATAATACCATTATAAATTTTAAAGGATTGTAAATAAAACGAGTAAATCAGACAAAGTTGGAATTCCTCTTATTAATATAATCTTCTATACACAATCATACACACCCGTATATATTTATCTATCTATCTATCTATCTATATATATATATATATATATATATATATACAAACATAGGGCAGCTTTCAACAAGGACAAGGAAGTATTAACATCAACACGAGTTTCCTATCATTTGAGACTAAGATTGTTGATACTTACATCCTACCAGTTGTGTTTTATGATCTTGACTGTGTAAATTGGACGACAAAGTCACATCAGAAGTTCTCTACATTACAGAACCACATCATGAGACTTATGACTGGCATGCGGCTCAGCGACCATATCTGTATCAGTGATCTGCTCAACGTTACCGAACTTAGACCAATTACATCAATTGTCAAGTCAAGAGTACTCAAACTATACGGTCATATAAATAGATCAACTCGTAGTGTGAGTAGGTTATGCCTGGAAGGGAGGTTGGCTGGTAAGAGAAATAGAGGCATTCTCAAACGATAGCTTGACAATATCATCTTATGGATTAGACTTGATCTTTGTTCTTTGAACTCTGCTGCTGGTGATCGAACTTTGTGGAGAGAGATATCACATGTTTATACGCAGTCTGCAACTGGCGGAGTTTAGCATCAAAGTAATATATATATATACACACATACACACACACACGCACACACACACACACACACACACACACACACACACACACACACACACACACACACACACACACACACACACACACACACACACACACACACACACACACACACACACACACACACACACACACACACACACACACACACACACACACACACACATATATGTATATATATATATATATATATATAGATATATATAGATATATGGAAAAAAATAAAACGAAATTTCATTTCTCACTCTTAGTACGGCTGATACTTAAATATAAGTATGTATACGTACATACATATATGTACGTATGGGTTTACCGAACATTTATTATAATGTTCGGTTTGTTTGCAAACAAACAGTCCGAATTAAGCCGTACAGTGTTCGGCAACCATCGTTGCCCTTTTGTTCAACACTGACAAAGGAACGATGAACTTGTTTCAAGCTCATTAGCTATCGTCAGCATCGTATGAGAAATTAAATTTCGTTTCATTTTTTTCCATTTATCGTCTTCGGTACGCCCGGGCGACTAACTCATTCAAGTTGCAAATTAGGCTGCTCAGCCGTTAATATGCATAAGGAAAGTATATACTTTCAAACGTTCAATCATCTGACAGGAAGGTATATGATGCTGACGATAGCTAATAAACTTGAAACTAGTTCATCGTTCCTTTGTCAGTGTTGAACAAATGGGCACAATGGTTGCCGAACACTGTACGGCTTAATTCGGGCTGTTTGTTTACAAACAAACCGAACAATAAAATAAATGTTCGGTAAACCCATACGTACATATATATATATGTTTGCATGTATGTATATATATATATACATACTACTGTACGTCTGTATACATATATGTCTGTACGTATACATACTTATATTTATATATATATATATCTTATATATGTTATATTTGGGGAGAGTCATATTGTTGTAATATTGCCAGAAATAATAACAGAACACACTCATTGTTTGGTTGGTTTTCTCTTCCGTATCTTTTATATCTCCATAGTTAGTTTATTTGGCAATCAATGTTTATCATTTGAAAATACAGATATAAATATATATATATATAGTCTATCAAAGTTCTTTCGTTGCACATCTGCAAAATCATCAGTGGTACTATTATGTTCCTTCCTATTGTATTGTAATGTGTACGCCATTTTTATTTAATTATATATATATATATATATATATATATATATATATATATATAGTAAGTTAATATTCAACAAAGTACTCGATACTTGGGAAATTAGAGTGTATGTATAATGAAAAGTTAGTGTTCGATGACAGAGCTCACACCATATCAACGGAACTAATCATAGCGGTGCCTGAGCAGTAGTAGCATATAAAAAAGGTAGAGGGCTCTTAACACTTAAGGAAGTCGGAGGAGCACATGTCTGATACAGGAAGTGTGTTTTAAACCTGGTGGAGCATATCCCTCTCCAGGTTGGAACAGACGATTTCACTCGGAGAGAGAGAGAGAGAGAGAGAGAGAGAGAGAGAGAGATGAGAGACCGCGGTTGTGTGTATGATAATGATGAAGAACCAAATTCAATACTGGACTGGTTCATTAACTATTCAACTTTGAAAAAATGACTGGCAAAGCTGACTTTTTTAATTGGACGCCTTAACGACTACCAAGTTGCTCCCAGAAGAAGCATATAAAATAGTAGTATCTTGGTAAGTGTTATTTACCATAGCCTCGAATAGGTAGACAGAAACTATTTGGAAGCCCGTCAGATTGATTGTACCTGTAAATGAAAGGGCCAGCCTTGTTCTACACTATGTCCCGCTGAATCTCCCCGAGAACTACGTTAAGTGAATATGTGCCTGTGAATTGCTTAGCCACTTACACGATAATATTGTGAACAGGCTGAGAGACTTACGTGAACATCGACGGAGGGCCATTTCAATTAGTGTTAATTTATAGTTTGGTGTAATGCAGTCTGTGTTGTGTTTTACGAGAATTTTTGATAATGTATTCATCTAATCTATAGTTAGCATTCACTTGAATCAAATAATAAATACATTTATGTTCATGGGTTGTGTATTTAGGTTTGATGATTGATGTATTTATTACAATCTTTTTCCTCTTGTATTGGTCTATGACTTGCTCTATTACATTGGTAGATTAACTCTTGTTGACTAGTTCTTCTTTTATTCTATGTATTGGTGAAAAGGAGATTGAAGTATTCAATCATTTCTCTATTTAAACAATGTATTTCTCAAACAACGGTCGTAAACGAAGCATATAAATGACTTGTATGCTTTGCAATTCTACATTTTATGGAACGTGGTTGTTTTCTATCCTTTCTGAGTCCATTTTGTATTGTTAGTACATAATATTCTGTGAGATATTCAGTTTTTGCAAACCGTCTGTATTATAAAAGGCTGAACAATAATCTAATTGTTTGACAACCCCATTCACTACGCAATGGAATGTTCCCAAACCTACCCCTCTCTCATTTTCTTCACCTTTCTGTCATGTTCTCTCCTACACTTTATCTCGATAATTCAGAACACACACACACACGCACATAAGTGTGTGTGTGGGTGTATATATATATACACCCATACACATATATATATATACAAATAAATAATTATGTATGAATGTGTGTGAATATATATATATATATATATATATATATATATATATATATATATATATATATGTGTATATTCTAAGTAGAAATGTGGCAGTGACTTTGAATGTTTATATATACATACATTAAACAACAGAAGGCCAGACTGGAAAATTAACTTTAGAATTTTAATTCCGCGAAACCACTATACATATTTTGATGGCCGGGCCCTACCATACGATTTTGATGTAAGACTAGATTTCTTCAGATTGTATTTGCAAAATTATATAATAGGATTACGTTGATCCCAAACAGAGAATAGAAGATCTACGATATAAAGATACGGGTCCTGCTGTGGAAGATTGTGCAGAAGTATGGGATCGATGGTCAGCTTCCTGTTGTCCTGATGTCTTTATACGAATGATCGAGTATTTGTGTTTGGATAAATGGTGCTAAATTGTAACCATTCAATGTGGGATTCGGACTCCTGTTAATCATTCAATGTGGGATTCGGACTCCTGTTAATCATTTTCACGAACAGGATGGACATGCGCAGCCGGTTTGGATGTGGAATCACGACTGGCGGGTATAAAATCAGTCGGTTGGAATTTACAGATGACGTGGTTTTACTTAACTCCACAGAAGGTGATCTTCTATTAGCACTTGATAGGTCTGATGCTGAGTGATATCTGAGACACTCGGCCTCTCAATGAAGCCTCCGCAGTGAACTCTAGATGTTCATCAATTTCTACTGAAGCAGGTGAAGAAGTTCAGGTATCTCAGGGTCGTGTTCACGAATAATGGAAGGCAGGAAGCTGAATTAAATGCAAGAATTGGAGGAGCTACAGAAGTAATGCACCAGTTTCAGCATTCTGTATTCAGAAGAATGGAGGTAGGTGTAAAAGCCAATTTCGCAATTTTCAGTTCGGTATTTGTGCCAGCCCTTTGCTATGGCCCTGAATCTTTGGTAATGACCGAAATAATACGATCACGAATAAAAGCGGGTGAAATGGGGCTCCTACGAAGGGTCTTTGGAGTAACGTTACTCGATAGAGCACGTGGCTCGGATATTAGAGAGTCACTACACTGAATTTAGAGATCACATACGATGTATGAGCAAGTCTGTATAAAAGTGTGAAACATGTAAAGCTACAAAGTATTCAAAGATAAATATTTCTAATTTCTAATTAAAATACGTTTTCAAAATGCACAAATCAATACAATATGTTGTTTTTTTCTTTTCATGGAAACATGTTTTAATAAACAACAGAAGTAAAGAATTCAAACAATAGAAAAATCCCAAATAGGGGTGAGAATTCCGAGGGTTAGTGGAGAGGATATCCCACAGAAAGCCATGGTAACCTGACGTAAGGGCAAGTGCACCCTTCCAGATTAAAAATATTTTTGTTTATTATATAAATGTTATCTACATTTCACTTATATATTTGTATTTTCAACAGAACTTTCAATCATTTCTATAATTATTGTTATCTATCTTTATTTATTACTTTTTTGTTTTTGTTGCAGTTTATCTACAAACCCTAAAAAAACTATACATATTTTATATTTTTATATATTGTTTATATAAAATTCATCATTGTAAATACTAGTGGATTTTTCTTTATTCTTTGCACACACATACACACTCACATACATACACATGTGTATATATGTATGCTTATATATTTGTATGTATGTATATATGTATGTATCTTCTTCTGGTTTTATAATTTTATAAATGTTTACAAATCGTGACACAGGATCGGTTTCTCACATAGTTACAAGTCTCTCTCATTGGAATTTACACATCAACTAGGTAGATATATCTGCATGTCTGCATGCATGCATGTGTGTGAAGGTATGGATGTTATTGTAAGTGTGGATGTGTATGTTTTGAGTTATATGTGTGCATGTGCATATGCTTTGTATCTGTACATGTGTATATGCAGTTATTAGGTGCAGAATTTTTTGAATGTTTTACATATTTTTACTGATCCATTAATGGATTGTACTTGTAATTTCCTAACTAATCGGGTTATTTCTGTTTCTGTGAAGCCCAGCTTCTCAAGATTTGTATTGAGGCAGTTACTAACATATCCCAATGCCCCAATAATCACAGGCATAAATCTGAAGGTATAGTCAGGGTGGGGTATCTGCAGATTTCTCATTAGTTCTGCATAGATATTCTCCTTTTCACTGATCTTTTCTATTATATTGGCATCTGCTGGTCAGTTAATTTCCACTACTGTTCATGCCTTCTTTTTCCTGTCCCATATCATAATATCTGGTCTATTATGCCTGAATTTTATTTGGGGTTTTGACTGGAACATTCCACCAGTACTCTTTCATATTTTGTATGTGTATGTCTTCCAAATTGCTGTAGCTTTTAATATGTGTATTATCGGGGCTATCTTTTCTACGGATTGCATTGTACAGTGTTTTGGCAACTACATCATGCCTCATAGGTAGATAGTACCGCGATGACAATTTGGACAGCTGCTTATGACATGGGGGACATCTACGATGTTAATTCTGCAACGTCAGCATTTATTGTCACATCTAGGTGTTTTGCCTGCATCCCTATCTCTCTTATGAATCAGGTATTTTGTGTTGATTTTCTGTTCTTGGATTGTAAAAGCGTATCCTTCAAAGTGGGTGCCAATATAACGGTTCTTAGTCCAAGATAGACTACTTTGCTTACCTATATTACTCCCACTCGGATTTCGTCTATCATGCAATCAAGTATTCCAAACGTTGGTATTAGGGCAGGCACATTGTGAGCCATTGTTTTATTGTGCGCAGAGAGTTCTGATGACCATATTTTCCTTAATCGGATGTACTATTACCTAGTTACGCGTTCCTTATTACAAATACCATTATATGATATATTCTCATCCATCCCAGGTTGCTGTCCTCCTCAGATATCGGTGAAACAGTTAGGTCACTGAAAAAATCTTATTAGATTGGGTTGTAGTTGTCCCCCGCTTTACAATACGCATTTATCTTGGCCAATCTCCATTCCTATGTCCTTTGAGAATATTGTGACCAGGTCAACATTTTTCTTCATCCCATATGAGTTCTTGGCATTGAGTTTCAGGTCATCCACAAATAATTTATGGGTTAAGTTCTTATTTCTGTCCTCCTGTGAGCCAATAATGTAACCTTCACTTTTCTTGAGCAGAAAGGACAAGGTCTTTAATGACAGGATAAATAGTATCACAGAGAGACTGTCTCCTTGAAATATACCCCTGTGATATTCTACTTTATAGAGTGAAAATAGAGTCCTCCTTCTCTGTTTTTAAGTTTAGGATTGTAGCACAAGAAGAAGATAGCTTCTCTAAGGCTCTGATAATGATGTCTGGGACTTTAGCAAGTTGGAAAGCCTCTACTATCTAAGAGTGGAAAGCAGAATCACATGCTTTCCTGTAGTCCAATCAGAGAATAGCCATTTTCCTCCTACGTTCTCGCACCTCCGACATCGCAGTTTTGTTAATTAGGAGTTGTTCAGCACACCTCCAAACACCTTTCTTTCCAGCAGCTTGTTCATATGTAATGATGTTATTATTTTCACAGTGATCTTGGAGAAATAGGTTCAGGCAGGCTGTATATATCTTATACATCAGGTTCTGGCATGCAATGGGTCGGTAGTTTTTTGCCAAGTGGGTATCTTTGTTCTTGAGGACCAGTATGGTTTGTACTAATGTCAACCATTCTGGTATACGTGTATCTCCCTTGAGAGCTTGTTGGTAGAGGTCGATAAGATACCTTCGATAGAATATCGGTTTTTTGTACCAGTAGCCGACAATCAAGTCTCTTCCAGGTGTTTTCTAACCTTGGAGTTTTCCTATCACATTCTCACGGGTATCCTCATGTATTTCTTATGTTTTTGTTGTAGTGTAGGAGCAATAGTTATTTTGGATTTCTTTTAGCCACACTGCATCTTGGTTGAAATTCTTGTTTTCACCCCATATTTTTCTCTAGAAGGAATCTGTGTCTTTCTGGGATGGGGCCTCGGTGACATCTATTACTTTGCTCTTCATATCTCTATAGACTGATGTTTGGTTTCGTTTGAATATTTTATTAAGTACTTCTCGTTCATCTACCCTCTTCAGGTATCGACGTTTCTTGCTGACAGCTCTCAATTCTTGTTTGAGGGTGATCAGCTTATATTGAAGAGTTCTGACTGCACTGTCACCAAATATCGTTTCTATTTTGTTTTTCAATCTTTGTTGGTGAGGGGTGAATTTTCTATGTTTTTGTTTGCAAGTAAGGAGCATTGTCACATATCCTATAGTTTTTCGTAGGCCAGCAATCTGTTTTCCTATTGTAGTTATACATGATGGTATTTTTGGTGGTGCTTTGTTCTTGATAATATCTCTTCTACCACTGTCGTTGCTAGGGCATATAAAAAGGCGTTGATTTGCAAAAATGAGGGGGCATTAAATCGTCTTAAATATTTATCCCCAAATTTCGTCAATAGCACGTAAGATTTCATTATTTGGTTTTAATTTATTTAGTATTGTTGTTTTATTACGTTCAGTAAGAGAAATATTAATACATGAATTAATTTCTCTCTTGAAGATTTCGTTGACGGAAAATTTCAATTGTTTATACGTTTGATTATATATATATTAATTTCAACACTTCCGTGTGTCATAATTCTCGATTATCATTGGTTCATAGGTTTCAAACGACTCCGCCCACCTCAACGACGCCAAACTTAAATTAATATGCATAATGCCAACGAGGGAGTGAGAGAGGAGAGTAAGAAACAGAGAGGCAAAGTGTTGGATACACTATGTATATGTGTCAGTGTAGAGACATGTGTATGTGTGATGTGTGTGGAAATAAGATGGGAAGGAAAGCAATAACTATTCACGTGTGCGTGTGTGTGTACGTGCGCGTATGTTTATGTGTGTGTGCGTGCGTGCAGCGTTCCACAGAAAGTAAAAACTATCAACATGTGTGAGTGTGTGCGTGTGTGTATGTGCACGGGTGCGTGTGTAAGTTTGCGTGCGTCGCTTCTGATTGCGGTGGTAATAAAACCTCATCATATGATGAGTCTGGCAAAAAGGTTGGATCCTATGGTCGGCCAGGGCTAGAGTAATATTGAAAAACGATTCTATTTTCGAAGTAGAAGCATCCGCCATTTGGAGTTCAAACCAGGCCACCTCCCCGAGTTGAACTCTGGGCAACATTGACTGTCTATTACTCAGTGGCTAAGAGCCTGGAAATTACTGAATACATTTTTGTGTCATATAATTTGTTGTTTTATTATTATAGCAGACCACTTATAGATAAGCATGTTATCCATATCCATATTAATTTGGCATTTGTATAAACAATTTCAAGTAAATAGGGACCTTTTTTACATTGACGGACATCTTTTATATTAATTATCTATATCTATATCTACATATAATATAAAAGATTGGAACTTCCATCATCCTTTGAGAAACGTGGAACAACCACGTCTATGCAATGATATACGTTTTACAGTCAGGCAGAAGATGAACCATCTCCCAGAGGTCACTATTTTAGGTGGGAGCACCTAGAATTGTTCATATACTATGCACAAACGGTACAACGAAGAATCTGGTATATCTGGAAGATTGACTTTTACTGTTTTTTGTATCACACAGACACAACGAACTCGCCTCATACTGTAACCAGACAAACATCCAATACAGTCATTTTCTCTTTTACCTGTCTTCTCTTATCATCGGTTTACCCGGGCGAAGCTGGGTACGTCAGCTAGTTATTATTAATAGTGTTTTTCACAACAGTCGAGGCAGATTAAGACGGTACACGTGGTATCAAATTTCTTCCTGGGATATTTGTTTCAAGGGACTGTTCCAGCTTGCTGCTAGGATCACTAGTAGCATGGCGACCTGTAGCACGTGTTGTTGATTTCAAGTTCCTTCTGGGGAAATTCCAATTAATAATATTTATCTTAGTTTTACGTTCAACAAACGTCGCTTGTTGGCGTAATTGTTTGGCGGGGACGTTATTTAGCTCTGGATGCATTTCGTC
>OZ024741.1:291791598-291796598 GCA_964016885.1 Eledone cirrhosa
CTTACATATTAATTTATATATATATATATATATATATATATATATATATATTCCCCAGCTGCGTTTGTCTGTTTCTCTCTTGCTGATTCCCCGCTCTCTCTGTTTCTCTCACCTTCTTTCGCCCCCTCTGTCAGTTACACTTTCTCTCGACTGGCCTCTTCCTCGCACTTCCACTCACTCACTCTCTGCTCCTCCCCTTCTCACATCCTCCCGTTTGGCCTGTAGTGGGCTCTTTTCCTGCTCACACCTCACTCGCGTCGGACGGTCTGTAGACTCTCGCCCATGAAATCCACACAGCTAAAGCTGATCGGACTCCCATATGCTTGTTTTTTCCTATCTTTGCGTTGCTATCCTTCTGTTTGTTTACTGTCTCGCTCGCTTTACGCGATTTACTTGTCCCAATAGCTTTATTTAGCTATTACTCGCACCAACTGGAGGTATATGGTTTTTAAAGCGATGAAATACCAATGAAGGTTGGAAAATCACTGATGAAGGACTATTTTTATCATATGTAACCCATGTGCAACAACGCAGTATTCTTTCTTCTCATGTTTTATATATATATATATATAACGAAGGAAATGTGGTGAGGAACCAGGTGGACCATAACGCACCAAAGTACTCAATACTTAGGGTAATAGAGTGGGTAATAGGAACGAGTAGGACCCCGAAGGCTGAGCTCAAGCCGTTTAGACGGCTAATTCTGGACTAATAAAAACATTTTTTTTTAGTCCAGAATTAGCCGTCGAAACGGCTTGAGCTCAGCCGTCGGGGTCCTACTCGTTCCTATATATATATATATATATATATATATATATATATATATATGTATAGTAAGGTGCATTATTGGTTATGTAAAATGGTCCAATAACTTTATGTTAGCAATATTAAGTTCTCCACGCTTTGTATATCTCCAATTCAATTCGAGGGAACAGCTAGATGATGTAAAACGGAGTATAAGTATCAAAATGAAAATCCGAAGGCAGGGTAAAATTCCAATCATTTAATCATGACACATGTTTCAATAAGAGATAGATCGATTGTGAAGCCATGATCAATTATCACTGATCTCATCAGGTGAAAATGAATTGTCTTCAAATTCTTGATATGAGGGAGAAAAAATAACGATGTTCTCTCACATAATTCATTCCCTCATATGGAGACACTCCAGTCAGTCAGAGACACGGCGACTGCTATTAGCTTTAGTTGAGGTCATAACAGTTTTCAAATTTCTATCGCTGCAAAAGACGCTGGACATCAATCAAATCTGTAGGGGTACAGTCAGTCACAGTTAAAAGTGAGTGGGTACACACACACTCCACACCTACACACATCGGCTCGAGGTCAAAGAAAAATATGTACATATATATATACACACATCAACACAGTATTAAACCCGTAGAATTAGCGTGGGTGGGTACACACACACTTTCACACACACCGAAGCGATGTCCGAGCAAAAAAAAATACTATGTGTAGAGCTATGTATAGAGAGCGTAATCGGTCCTAACTAAGTGTGTAATCAATCTAACTATTTACTAGCTAGGTATTCTAAAAGAGAGCACTCAGCTATGAGAACTCCGTAGAAACAGGCCGAGTATCGTTTGCAAGTGCGCAAACAATCTTAGCCGTCTAACTACGTAAGTGTGTGACTGTCCGTTTATTGAGAGAACTCTATGGCTAAAGTAGAGAGGGAGGAGTTATTGGTAGGTTACCTTCCAAAAATCCTGCGGTATGTTTTCGAGGTTCTATGTTGACAGTCGCTGAAAACATCTGCCCTTCTATTAATTAATAGGGGGCCGCTTCTACACAAGGAGTTCGACATGAGCTGATTGCTTGCTCTTCACATGGGTATGTATATATCCGGATATAATCCCCCCCCCCATTTTTTGGACGATTCGGGTGTGTATATACCATAACACACACTTGAAGATATGGATGTTACAATTCGATCTATACACGTATAGCAAAACATTAAACTGAACTTACTTGCGCGCACGCGCGCATGCGTGTGTGTGTGGGTATGTGTGTAGCGTTGGTTAACCCAATATTTCCAATTTACATCGTCAAATTGAGATTTGACCGACATTGCTTCTGTTGCTTTGTGAACTAACCTTTGGTGAGTGCTGTGTTGGTACATTCTTATATTTTTTTTTTCTCGGACATCGCTTCGGTGTGTGTGAAAGTGTGTGTGTACCCACCCACGCTAATTCTACGGGTTTAATACTGTGTTGATGTGTGTATATATATGTATATATTTTTCTTTGACCTCGAGCCGATGTGTGTAGGTGTGGAGTGTGTGTGTACCCACTCACTTTTAAATATGACTGACTGTACCCCTACAGATTTGATTGATGTCCAGCGTCTTTTGCAACGATAGAAATCTGAAAATTTTTATGACCTCAACTAAAGCTAATAGCAGTCGCCGTGTCTCTGACTGACTGGTGTGTCTCCATATGAGGGAATGAATTCTGTGAGAGAACATCGTTATTTTTTCTCCCTCATATCAAGAATTTGACGACAATTCATTTTCACCTGATGAGATCAGTGATAATCGATCATGGCTTCACAATCGATCTATCTCTTATTGAAACATGTGTCGTGATTAAATGATTGGAATTTTACCTTGCCTTCGGATTTTTATTTTTATATAAATATATATATATATATATATATATATATATATATATATATATATATATATATATATATATATATATTAGGTATATTCCAAGTTCCCATTAAAATACCCAATGCCTCTCAGACCAACTATGGAATCAAAATATAGGACATAATCAAAAGTGAAGGCAAATTCATTTACGAAACAATATTACAAACAAATAATGTTGATTGCATTGGTCAGGCGAAAAAATGTTTGTCAGAGAAGTTGAGTGTTGCTCTAAGGAAAAAAAAATAGAACCCCTATTAGGGTGTCTTAATATTATTGAAATTTGCTGAAATTTTGTGAATAGGCCTCACATCTTGTCATTTACCTATGCTTTATTTATATTTAATATAAATCGAAGGGAAAACATATTCAGCGTGGGTTTTCAGCGGTGGTTTGAACCCCCGGGGAACTCTTTGATTAAAATGAAATATACGTGACAAATCAAAGGGGCATGAGCCTCACACATGTGTCAAGTTTCATCAAGATCAGATTGGTAGTTTTTTAGTTTTAGGTTCGCAAGGAAACACAAACAGACAGAAATTTCCATTTATGTGTGTGTATATATATATATATATCCATTCCAGGGCCTTCAAACATAACAAAAGTGACAATGACCTACTAAAACAGAGAGGAGGGAAAGAAACTCTCTATTTCAATTTGTTAATTATTTATTAATTTCTTTTTTATAATTACGTCATTTATTAACCTCACATTATCTTTAACATTTAATCAACTGTCTTTCGTGGTTATGAAAACGGAAAAGGAGGGTGTTGGACTCTATGCCTAGGGCACGGTGGTATTAGGGCTGCGCCCTCGGACAAGACCACAAAAGCATTCCCACTTTAGCATTCCACTCTGTATATAAAGACAGGAAATAGAATCTTGAGGGTGACTGGGGTCTGACGAAGTTTGTCTGATTATGGCTGACAGCTGATGCAACCAAGACACGATAGTAAAAACCAATATATGGAACATTATATTATGTAACATTAACCCATTATTTTAATTTATATTCCTTTGAGTTCCGATGAGCCACTCTGTTTTTTAAATATGTTAATTATTTTCAACTGAACCAGATCAATTATGATATATAGTCATCTGATCCAGAAATATTATATGGAGTAGCGAAACAATTGTAAACGGACATTATTATTATTAATATTATTATTATTATTCTCTACATTCCTTACATCAAACTAAAATATGTTGACAATCTTTTAATAATGTCTTCCTTGTGAAGTTTGTGGTCTTGTTTTGCTTAACTAATGAATATATATATATATATGTCAGATTATACAGTGAATAGAGAAAGATATATACGTATATCATAACTTATACCGCAATTTCTGATGACACAGGAAAATACTAATTACCGTAATTAAAATGGCATAAAGCATTATGATAGAATTTATTAATTATTATTCCTCAATAATATTTTAATGTGTAAATGATGCTCTGAAATTGGGTTTTTGGCCCTTAATATTGATTGGACTTTTTATGGTATAATTGGTTTCAGATAATTCATATCGATCTGCATTTTCTGATATTTGCTACTTCCGTAATTAGTTAATTTAGGTTGTGTTGTAGTTTTGGGGATGTTTAGGGAGGTATTTTTAGCTTTCCTCTGAACCTCTAACATTTTAAAGCTATGATTGGTCTGGCTTCTTTTGAAAGGAAAAAGACATGTGGCCTTTGACTGTGAATTTAGTTGTTTTCTAGGCGTTGATACCAAAACAAGTCAATTCATTCGAATTTCCTCGCAAAGGCTTATTTATCTGTAAGAAAATTCTCACTGATGATGATGATTTGTCTTAATTTACTGATTAACCATTTTAGTTATAGCAATTAGTATTTTCGTCGTCATCTGAACCCGCAGTATAAGCGCTTATGAATGGATTTACTCATTACTAAGTAAAATTGCGTTTGCCTTTAAATGTATTTTTGTTTATTATGCAATTTGTGTATGTGGATGTATTTGTGTCTGTCTGAGTGTGTGTTACTAAGATTTCTTTCTGTGCTACGCTGTGTTTCGCGGATTGCAGCTATATATACATATAACACATTCATTATGCTTTACTAAAGTAGATCACCTTTGGGGAAAGTATAATAAATCGGTGTTAAATATTAGCTGTATACATTATTTGTGTATATTTTTATGGATTTACCTTTCTATGTTGTTTTCTTTGAGATTCCCATAATGTATACTTACAATCACATATACATTCATATAATTATGAATATATAGGTATGAATATACACACACATAGACACATACATGTACATATCTATATCCATATATGTGGGTGGAAAGAAACTCCCCATTGAAAATTAC
>OZ024741.1:291799098-291841598 GCA_964016885.1 Eledone cirrhosa
GAAAAAAATAGGTTGGGTGGTTCTCGAGTTTTAGGGGGGACAGACAGACATACTCTGTTTTATATATATATATTGGTTGTGTTAGGGCCTGTAACCTAAAAAGTATCCAACTAAATTCCTTCATGCTCTCCACCACTGCAGTCCTACATGCTTACTGCTATGTAACTATTGCTTTCATTGTACCATAGCACAACAAATACATGTTCGGTTTGTTGAATGCCTTTTTACTTAACCCTATCGTCTTGGCTTTCGTGGGTTGAACATTTTACTCTCAGGTACCCAATTAAATTAAACCCCTGGTAATCTACGACGAATTTTTTTTATAAGCACAAAATGTAGACGCCATCCCCAGGCCGAGGTATTCCGTACTTCTCTGTACTGTTTCAGAAAGGAGGAATAAACATGCCAATCTATGTTTAGAATCCCGAGCAACGCCGGACCATTCTGCTAGTATATACATATATATATAGAGAGAGAGAGAGTGAGAGAGAGAGAGAGAGAGAGAGAGAGAGTGTGTGTGTGTGTGTGTGTGTGTGTGTGTGTGTGTGTGTGTGTGTGTGTGTGTGAGAGAGATTGCTATAATTTCGGAAGGTCAGGCTGAGTTTCCCTTCAATTTATTATTATAATTTCCCAGTCGAATTATTGGTCGATTTTCATAAAACATGTTTTATTTTGAACAAGAAAATGATAGAAGAACAGTATAATGTTAAAATTCTACATAAGCACCAGCTTTGCCCTCACGTGTTTGTAAACGTCTGGGTATATTCTCAACGGACTTCATTAAGAAGTCAGACGGTATGCTGGACTGTACATGACGAATGAGTTCCGAAAAATCGTAGTGAGTTAAATGAGGGTTTGGACATCAAGCCACTCACGGACTCTGCGTGCAAAATGAGGAGGGGCCCCATCTTGCTTGAATATGAGGTTACTGATGTTGTCACAAGTAGGCAAAAAGTTATGAGTAATTTTCAATGGGGAGTTTCTTTCCACCCACATATATGGATATAGATATGTACATGTATGTGTCTATGTGTGTGTATATTCATACCTATATATTCATAATTATATGAATGTATATGTGATTGTAAGTATACATTATGGGAATCTCAAAGAAAACAACATAGAAAGGTAAATCCATAAAAATATACACAAATAATGTATACAGCTAATATTTAACACCGATTTATTATACTTTCCCCAAAGGTGATCTACTTTAGTAAAGCATAATGAATGTGTTATATGTATATATAGCTGCAATCCGCGAAACACAGCGTAGCACAGAAAGAAATCTTAGTAACACACACTCAGACAGACACAAATACATCCACATACACAAATTGCATAATAAACAAAAATACATTTAAAGGCAAACGCAATTTTACTTAGTAATGAGTAAATCCATTCATAAGCGCTTATACTGCGGGTTCAGATGACGACGAAAATACTAATTGCTATAACTAAAATGGTTAATCAGTAAATTAAGACAAATCATCATCATCAGTGAGAATTTTCTTACAGATAAATAAGCCTTTGCGAGGAAATTCGAATGAATTGACTTGTTTTGGTATCAACGCCTAGAAAACAACTAAATTCACAGTCAAAGGCCACATGTCTTTTTCCTTTCAAAAGAAGCCAGACCAATCATAGCTTTAAAATGTTAGAGGTTCAGAGGAAAGCTAAAAATACCTCCCTAAACATCCCCAAAACTACAACACAACCTAAATTAACTAATTACGGAAGTAGCAAATATCAGAAAATGCAGATCGATATGAATTATCTGAAACCAATTATACCATAAAAAGTCCAATCAATATTAAGGGCCAAAAACCCAATTTCAGAGCATCATTTACACATTAAAATATTATTGAGGAATAATAATTAATAAATTCTATCATAATGCTTTATGCCATTTTAATTACGGTAATTAGTATTTTCCTGTGTCATCAGAAATTGCGGTATAAGTTATGATATACGTATATATCTTTCTCTATTCACTGTATAATCTGACATATATATATATATATATATATATATATATATATATATATATATATATATATATATATATATATTCATTAGTTAAGCAAAACAAGACCACAAACTTCACAAGGAAGACACTATTAAAAGATTGTCAACATATTTTAGTTTGATGTAAGGAATGTAGAGAATAATAATAATAATATTAATAATAATAATGTCCGTTTACAATTGTTTCGCTACTCCATATAATATTTCTGGATCAGATGACTATATATCATAATTGATCTGGTTCAGTTGAAAATAATTAACATATTTAAAAAACAGAGTGGCTCATCGGAACTCAAAGGAATATAAATTAAAATAATGGGACAGTGTTACATAATATAATGTTCCATATATTGGTTTTTACTATCGTGTCTTGGTTGCATCAGCTGTCAGCCATAATCAAGCAGTATTCATCTGTGGAGGCTGCATTGTGTGAGATCTGCCTATGGGTAACAAGATCTTGTGGTCTTGTTTTGCTTAACTAATGAATATTTCCAGCTCTGCGCACCTAACTTCTGCATGAACCCAGCCACCTAGCTGCTTTCTACTGCATATTGCACATTGAGCACATGCCTTTACGCTTTGGCTTCTAACTAACTCACCAATCTCTCCTCTCATATCTCCTCTACTATCGCCATCTCTCTCTTTAAGATTGGTTACTCTTGAACTGTGTATATATATATATATATATATATATATATATATATATATATATATATATATATATAAAATAAACATGAAACAATCACAAGGAAGAAAATCAAACTTTCCAGTTGTTGTCTTCCTGTTTCTTCTACAACAACTACAACGGTACACGATGGGGCACACCCACAACCCCGGCGGACAGAATAGAGAAGGCAAATGATTGGGTTTACTAATTATAATTGTTTCTACTTTGGGCACAAGACCAGCAATTATCCAGTACATTACTGGTACTTTATTTTATCGACCCCGTAAGGATGAAAGACAAAGTTAACCTTTATGGGATTTGATCTCAGAATGGCTGTAAGTAAATGTATTTTTGCTTACTATGCTTTGTTTTATTAAATATAAATATTATACCTCAATAATATCATATATATATATATATATATATATATATATATATATATATATATATATATATATACATAAAATAAAGTAAAATAAATAAGTCAAATGTTTAAAATTTAGCCTCGTTTATTATTGCTATATATATTTCGGTGACAGCCATTTTTGGCTGTCACCTCTTCAGGCAGTCCGAATTAGTGTGGTATAGACAAGTATATATGTTGTTGAGGTGTATAATTTTGTCAATACTCTGATATGCCCAGTTCCTGGTTGGGTTGTTATTTCACTGAGGAACTTTATTTTACATTACTCCGGAGTAACCAAACGAACCTGCGCACTTCGTCGAGTGCTCCAACCTGCCTACTGAGGTGTTGGTATACAACCAACATATACTCAAAATCTCTCTCTCTCTCTCTCTCTCTCTCTCTCTCTCTCTCTCTATATATATATATATATATATATATATATATATATATATATATATGAATGTATATATAGTGTATTTTGCAATACACTGTGTGCTTAATTAAAACCATTTCGAAGACCTTATGCTATTGTTTTACAGTAGTGACAGTCTCACTTACTTTAATTTTCAGCAAACAAGGGAGATAAAGCTGACAGAGCTCTGTTTCGCACTTTTTGGTGCTTATCAAAGCTAACTACTCCTCCTGTTTGCTGAAAATCATGAATGTTTGATTCTTATAGAATTCTAGTAATAATCAGGAACTGATTATACAGAGCGGTTGCTGGTCAAGCAGAAATTGAGAACAGAAATTGAAAATTAGAATTGGTGCTCTGAAATAGCGATATATATATGAACGTATATATAAAATTAAAGTAAGTGAGACTGTCACTACTCTAAAACAATAGCATAATGTCTTCGAAATGCTTTTAATTAAGCATACAGTGTATTGCAAAATACACTATATATACATTCATATATATATATATCGCTATTTCAGAGCACCAATTCTAATTTTATATATATACATATATATATATATATTAGGTATAGGATTATCCAAGATGTAGTAATGGTTAATTACTACACTGGATATGGTTGACGTACGGTAAGAGGTTACTCTACGAGTTATGGAAGAATTGTTGAAGAAACTTAGTTCCTGATCCTTCTGTATTCCGGAGTGTATATAAAGAATGAATAATAACAGGTAGACATCATAAAAAGGTAATTTATCCCGTGTGCTTACAAGTGTTTCCACGGTGGTACTGCAGCCTAGTTATGCTATGTGCAAATTCACAAGTACTTGCAGAACTCAAATATCCTTCTGCTCTGAGGAAACAGTGGTCACAGCATTGGATATTTGAGTTCTGCAAGTACTTGTGAAATTGCACATAGCATAACTAGGCTGCAGTACCACCGTGGAAACACTTGTAAGCACACGGAATAAATTACCTTTTTATGATGTCTACCTGTTATTATCCATTCTTTATATATATATATATATATATATATATATATATATATATATATATATATTTGTGTGTGTGTATGTGTGTGTGCTTCTGTGTGTACTTGAGTGTGTTTGCATGACAATTGATCGGTACGTCCATCCAACTATCTATCTATCTCCCTATCTCCCTATCTATCTATCTATCTATAGGAAATTTATCTATCTACCTATCTATCTCTGGGATGGACACATGTGTTAAACTTGCTCGGTAAGTTTTGTTTAAATTTCTTTAGAAATTCGTCATTGTGAACTTTTATTTTTATACCAGTTTGTAGAAGGACTGACAGGTCAAATTTTGATCTGGTCAGTCTCCCAAAATATCGTGCCCCCCAGGGCAAAAACATCCAACATATTTTCGAAAATATTTTTGCAAAACACTTCAATTTTTTAAAAATGGCCGAAGCAAAGGCGCCTACTTCTTTGTCAATACAAGAAGATGGAAAGGGAAAGCCATGCCTACTTGACCAGCAAGTAGTATCAGACATGGACAAAGGAATGCCAACATTATCGCCTCAACATTTAGAAGAAGTACAAGCTTCAGCTGCTTGTAAGCAACTGAACACGTCTGACGTCACAAACGTCACATGTATCCACACTCAGAAAGAAAAATGTGTAGCAAATACTAACACCACCACAAGCAACAACAACACGATAAATGAGAACAACAATAATACAACAAAGGGAATCAGCGGAAACACAACGAATGAGACCATCATCACCACCAACAACAACAATAACAAAATTTCATTTGCAGCAACCGTTGTTAAGCAATAGGATTTTAAATATTACCCTATGGACATTTCCCGAAAGTCCCAAAATCTGGAAGAAGCTTCCAACTATGTGACGTTTGAGGGGGACACCCCACACATACACATACCCCCACAAGTAAGAGAGATGACACAGAAAAAGAAACTAATCTATAGAACAGTTGACATCATTACCAAAAAACCCATAACGCTCCCAACAAACACTATTGAAGCTGCATTAAAAGATATCAAGCCAGACGTGGCATACCTCCAAAGAGCTAAACAGTATGGAAGTGTGTCAGTGCTCTTTAAGAGCGAAACTCTGGCTCAAAAACACTCGGTTCACCCAATAAAAAACGGATCAACACATCTTCTTCCCCACATACATGGGAAGAAGATCATAGAAAATAAAAATAACCAGGATCCCAGCAGAGGTCAACATATGGTGGCTCCTACGCTGCATCCTGAAGAAGGATGAGGACACCCTCCTATCTGTAGACAGGATAGACCGGAATAACTGGTTCGGAAGCTGCATCGAGGTTCTGGTACAAACGAGGCCAGAGAGAGTTGAGAAAATCCCGGATAGGATCGTCCTTGAGGAAGATGTCATCTCCATTTTAATGGAGTGGAAAACTTCAATGCCATAAGTGTGGGAAAACCACACACATAAAAGCCTTTTGCCCTCTCTTAAACAAACCTAGGACAAACAAGGTGTTATTACCAACACCAAAACTCCAACATCAACACCCCAAACGAAACACAACACAAAATCTGCAGCATCCACTCCCACACCACCACAGACCAGAGACAATCACACACACACAAATCCCACTGAAAAACCCTCCATTTCCTCCTCCTCCCTGTCAAATACTTCCACAAACACCTGCACAAACACTCCACTACACAACATACCCCACCCATCTACCCCTGATTCAGAAGTCTCAGACACGGGAACCTCTACATCTCCAAGTGTGAATGAAGAGGAGCCCCAAAAATCAAAAAAACAAAAAAGAGACAAAAATAACACAAAAACAAAAACATCTACACAAAACACGCACACACCCTACCCCACAATAAACACACTGCCACAAACGACAAACACACCAACAACACAATCACCACCAACACAACCAAACGCTTCACCAGAAAAACAAACACCCACACCACCACAATCACAAACCCCAACCACAACAAAAAAGCTACAAACAGAAACAGCACACATAAAAAAACAAAACACATTACACATACATAAAAACAACAAACAAAGAATTGGTAGACACTGTCCGAAAGGACCCTACTATCCAAACGGAAAGGAAAACCTTCCACACTAACGACCCACCCCCAAACCTCAAACTGATCAGGGTAACAACCCCCTACAACATGAAACATCGAAAAGGACCTTCCCACATGATGTGGGCCCCCTTGCCAAAAACCCCTTAACCGTGTCCTGCTAAAATGATTCCCTCCCTCGCCAAACACCCAATCTGGACATGGAGATCGAACAACCCGACCTCCAGGAAACGAAAAGGTAAGTGTTCCTGCCATTTCTCTCCCTAACTCTTCTTTACCAACATGGCGACTATACAATTTGGATGTTTGAATGTACGTGTCCTTGGCAAGCCCTGGAAACAGGGCCAACTTTTTTAAATGATATCAGGTCACATTGCATAGATGTAATAGCCATCACCGAGTCCAGGATTTACGACAGGCAGCAGCTAACCCCCATGTTCGATGACTTTGAGATCTACGCATCTCTCTGTCAGCCAGGAGGTGGAGAGGGAGTTGCTGTTCTGTTTCGAAAGAACTTGGATCTCAAAGTACAGACGATTCACTTGGACCCGGAAGGCAGCTTGGTGGTCCTGGGCGTGAATGGTAGTGACTGGTAGCCGTATATGCCCCGACTGGGACATCGCGACCAGAGTTCTTCAAGCGTCTGGAGCCATTCCTGGGAACGTCTCGCTCCTTAGTATTAGCGGGGGACTGGAATGGCATCTTAGATGCACGTTGGGACTATGTAGGAGCTTGTGATACTAGAGGGGGGTGTAATAGCCTCAAAAATCTCATCAGCCAATTCCAACTGGCTGATAGATATCGACTAGACTTCCCAAGTGTACCACTGTGGACGTGGAGCAACCGCACTGGGTCTTCTAGATCGTATTTAGATAGATTTTTAATTAGACAGAATGATAAGGAAACATTAAGCTGTCCACAAATGCACACGGTTGCCTATTCACACCACAAATTAGTCACCTGCGTAGTCAACCTTGATAGAACACATAGACAGGGACCGGGATACTGGAAGCTAAACATGTCGCTTCCGGCGCGTAAGACCTACAGTAAAGGGATTAGCACGTTAGTTAAGTGCCAGTTGACGGGGGAGATCGTCAACAACAGGTGGTGGAGCTCTCTCAAGAGAGCAATTAGAATAGAATCGATAACATTTAGCAAGGATGTAGCTTTTGAAAAAAAGAAAAACGAAAAGGAACTGGTAGCTAAAGTAGAAGAGGCCATTCGGAATGGCAGTACAGCTGACGTGCTAGCGGCGAGAACGGTACTAGACCAGTTCTTCAACGTGAAACACGAAGGTTGTACTGTCAGAAGTAGAACACGTGCTCTAAGAGATAAGGGAGCCAAAGCTGTTACTTGGGCACGAGTGGTAAAGGCGAAAAGTGGCAACAAATCCACAATTCGGTCCTTGCAAACAAAGATGGACACATTCTACTTGATCCAAGCAGATGTGCACGGCCTTCCAGCAGCATTTTGCACAACTCTTCGGGCAAAGCGGTACGTCAAGGGAGGTGATGGACTCCATCTCCTACCTCGACGGCGTACCACGACTCTAGAAAACGGATGCGGAGAGCTGCCAAAGACCGATCACAGCGGGCGAAATAGTAGATGCCCTAGGCCGCTGTGGGGAACGCAAATCACCCGGTTTAGATGGTCTACCGTATGAGTTTTACATAGGCATAGCAGACTTGTTCTTTGGCGTCCTCGAAGCGATCTACTGCAGCTGGCAGCAGAAAAGGAGGATTCCCAGTTCTGTAGGCAGAAGCGTAGTAACGCTGATCAGGAAAGATGAGAACAAGGAGGATGAGATAAGCAATTTCAGGCCCATAACTCTTCTCAACACAGAGTTAAAGATTTTGGCCAAGGTGTTAGCAGCGAGGCTGGCGCTTTGCGTCGAGAATCTGGTATGGAAGCGCAAACGTGTGCAATCCCGACCAGGTCCATACATGACAAGTTCCACCTCATGCGATACATCATAGAGAGGGTAGGGGGTAAACCTAACTTCGGTGGGGCTATGATCAATTTAGATCAGTCTAAGGCATTTGATAGGGTCGACCATCAATACTTGGAAGCGGTTCTCAAGGCGGCCGGCTCGGTCCCGTCTTCAGAGGCTGGATCGCTACCATGAAAACCAGTATCTGCTCGGCAGTCAAGGTGAATGGCTACCTATCGGAGCCATTCCAAATCATGCATTCCATCTGTCAGGAGTGCCCTCTCTCCTCCAGTCTGTATGTACTGACTCTCGAGCCATTACTGCAGAAGTTGTAGCCGCTGCAGGGCAACACGATCGAACCAGGACTGCGGAAAGCATAACCGTAATGGTGTCGCAAACCTCGGACATCGGCTAATCGGCAACCTATTACAGGAATACCAAACATTGACAGGAGCAAGACTAAACCCAAACAAGTCTGTCGGTTTGCAACTCGGCACATGGAGAGGTAAACCCATGCCTTCAGACAGTGTCATTGGACGCTGGACGGAAGGACCGGTGAAATTGTTCGGGGTCTCGTTTGGTCCAGACCTCCAGGTGGACAAGAACTGGAACGAGGTCACGGCGAAGGTGTTTGCACTCACCCAGAAGTGGGCAGAGTGCAAACTCTCCTTGAAAAGTCGAGCGGAGGTGGCGAATACTTACATAGCGTCCGTCATCTACTACCGCTTGACAGTTGTGCTTTGTCCTCGCGAATACCTCACCAAATCGGAACGCCTACTCTTCAATTTCCTCTGGAAGAAACAGGCCCCATTGGTGAGGAGATCCATCTGCTGTCAATACCCTTCTAACCGAGGGCTGGGCACGCTGTGGCTGATGATGCGCAAACACCTGCCGAGGCTACGCCATCTCCAGGTGTTCCTGACTAGCGAACCGGTGTGGCTGTCGTTTGTGAGACGAGCTCTTTCACAACTCGTCTCATTAACAGAGCTGCAGTCCTGGGTCAAGCTAAGACCGAAAATGGGTGCCTGGCACATCGAGTGCCTTCAGGCGCTGACAGCCCTCTACCAAGGGGAAACGGCAATAAGCGGAGACTCCACTTCGACATTCTATAGGGGATTAGTGGAGGATAAGTGCGACGACGTTCTCGGGGAAACTCTAAGCATCGACGAAGACGAACTGACCAGTCTGTTCAGAAGGACTTTTCGTCCATGGCCTATGGATAACTTCCAGAGGTCTCCCCCGGGCAGTGCTACCAAGGAGCTCTACCAGTTCGAGACAAAATCTACAGGCACGGACGCCCTGGCAGAGATCCTGCCAAAAGGATCTGTCCAAGATGCTAGCAGGACATCGAAACCGTTCTGCACGCAATTGTTCAGTGCCCTGGGGTGACCGACCTGTCGAATTATGTCGAACTGCCAATGGCACGTGTAGGACGCATCCAGTTGCCAGCCGAGACCATCGTGAGGATCACCCCGCCGCCTTCATTTAAGAACGAAGGAGAGGCGGTTTTCCTCTGTCTGGTGGCTATGGCGAAAGAGGTAATATGGTGGACGAGGTTAAAAGGACTGAGGGCAAGCACCTTTAACGGACGACAACTCATCCCCTTCTTTAAATACCAATTCAGAAGGAAGGTGAGAGTGGAGAGAGAGGTGCTACACCCCAGTAAATTCGCTGAAAGGTGAGTGAATGTGTCGAAAATGACCCGGGTGAATGGGCCTTCTCTGTATATAAACCTGTAGGTTGAGGAAGATAAACAGAGGGAAGACGGGAACACCTACAAAACGTGTTCCTGGTGTTGAGGGTTGTTCTATCCACAGAGTGTAAAACAACCCCGCAGTAGCGTTACCCCCTCCCCCCCCCCCCAATGGGGATTTCAATTGTTTTATTTTTATATAGTTTATTGTTATTTATCATTGTTAAAGATTTTATGTAAAACCCCCGACGTCACGTCTTGTAATGTCCCATTTGTGTACGCCCCTGTGGCGAATAAAGAAAGATATCTATCTATCTATATATCTGTCTGCCTCTCTGTCTGTCTGTCTGTCTGTCTGTCTATCTATCGCGTAGAGGCGGAGGAACTGGCCAGTCTGTTCGTTAGGACCTTCCGCCTGGGACCAATGGACAACTTCCAAATGTCCCTGGCCTGGCAGTGCTACCAAGGAGCTCTACCAGTTCGAGACAAGCTCTACAGACACGGGCGCCCGGGTAGGGACACTTCGAAAAAGATCTGTCCGAGATGCGTGTGCGACGAGGAAACCGTCGCGCACGCATTTGTACACTTCCCGGGCGTTACCGACCTGTGGGGCTATGTAGAACGACTATTGTCGCGGGTGGGACCAATCCAGTTCACCACCGAGTCCATTGTCATGATCAAACCGCCACCCTCCTTCAAAAACGAGGGAGAGGCGGTTTTCCTATGTGTTATGGCTATGGTGAAAGAGGTTATATGGTGGACGAGGTTGAAAGGGCTGAGGTCAGACACCTTTCTCTCCGGCGAGCAACTGATTCGTTTTTTCAAATATCATTTTGGAAGAAGAATCAGGATGGAGAGAGAGGTGCTATACCCCAGCAAATTTTATAAAAGGTGGGTGAATGTGGCAAAGATGGCCCGAGTGGTTGGGCCTTCTCTATATATAAGCCTGTAGGTTGAGGAAAAAGAGGAAGAGAGGAAGGGAGTACTCACTCTTGGTGCTCCTGGAGATGAGGGTTGTACATTTTTTCGGGGTGTGTACAACCCCTGTGTAACACCTCCCCTCTATTGGGGATTTCAATTGTTATTTGTTATTGTATTAATAGTTTTATTTTCATATACCTCTATGTAAACTCCCCATTTGTATTTGTCCCCTTCTTTTGTGCCCTTGTGGCTAATAAAAAAATTATCTATCTCCACCCATTCACCACGTTTCTTTTGTTTGGATTTGTTTTGTTTTTACGATAAGTGTTAAAGTCATTAACCGATTTCTGTCAGTCAGTTGGGTAGCGATCGATGTTAGCTTGAAGGAATGGTTTGGGTAGATAGATTGATGGGTTGGTGGGTAGAACGATAGGTGGGTAAATGGGTAGATGGGGTAGATGAGTAGAGGCGTAGGAGGTAGTGTAAGGAGGAATGTGTAATGTTGGATAAGGCTAAATGTTGTTGAAGTAGGAATCACTGCTGAAGAGATGATCAAGATATGCTATGTCATCTATGTGTGATGCGTGTAATGTATTGTGCTTATTACAATGGGAATGTGTAGTGTGTGTGTATGGTGTGTATGTGAGGTGTTTATTATGTGCGTGGTGTGTGTAACGTAGTATGTATTGTGTGGAGTATATGTGTGATGTGTGTAATGTATTGTGGTTATTACAATGGAAATGTAGTTTGTATTGTGTGTGTATGTGCGGTGTTTATTGTGTGTGTGGCGTGTGTAACGTAGTGTGTATTGTGCGGTGTGTATGTGATGTGGTGTAGATAGTATGGTGGTGTGTATAGTGTATATATGGGTGATATGTAGTGTGTATGTTGTGTGTGTGGTGTCTGAATGAGGTATGTGTGTGTATGTGTGATGAGTGTGGAATGTATAGTGTGTGTATGTGAGATGTGTGTGGAATGTATAGTGTGTGTGTATGTGAGATGTGTGTGGAATGTATAGTGTGTGTATGTGAGATGTGTGTGGAATGTATAGTGTGTGTATATGTGCGCAGTAGTTATGGCATGTTCCGTATGTATGTATGATGTCTCTGATTTGTGCGAGATTTTGTGTATGAAGTACTCGTGAGCATCTATCGGAATGCATGAGTACACACACACACACATACACTCACACATGCACAGCACACATATACACACACACACACATACACATGCTCACCCCCTCCCCACACGCACTCACACATGCACAGCACACATACACACACACACACATACATGCACAGCACACATATACACACACATACACATGCTCACCCCCCCAACACACACACACACACTCACACATGCACAGCACACATATACACACACACATACACATGCACAGCGCACACTCGCAAACACAGACGCAATCGCCTCGAGATATTTTCTAACTCAATATCTTGCCTAATAGATCATTCTAGATATACTTTAACTATCTCCAAGAGACAGCATTTGTTTTGGTTATATATATACGTGAACACTTCGTGTCCCGTGTACATACAGTCGTTGTATATTCAACCCCTCGCGGCCAACTGATATTTGTAGCAAGGTTCCACAAAAACGTGTCTCTTTCTAAACTGAATGAAAAAGCAAATAGTCGAAAAATCGAAAGATGTCTCCTAAACTTAAATTAAGAAAAATACACGCACATTTCATACTACTACTACTACTACTACTATTACTACTACTACTACTACTACTACTACTACTACTACTAATTGTTTCTACTTTAGGCACAAGGCCAGCAATTACCCAGTGCATTACTGGTACTTTATTTTATCGACCCCGTAAGGATGAAAGGCAAAGTTAACCTCGGCGGGATTTGAACTCAGAATGGTAAGGGCCGTAACTCTATGTGTCAAAGCATGGCCTCCGACCCTCCACCGATACTGCCAATCCACTCTGATTTAGGCACGAGGCCAACAATTTTGGGGGCGGAGAAGGTCGATTAAATCGACCCCAGCTCATTACTAGTGCTTTATTTTATCGACGCGGGAAAGATGAAAAGCAAACCTAACCTCGGCGGGATTTGAAATCAGAACGTAAAGGGCTGTAATTCTATGCCGCGAAGCATTTGGTCCGACTCTCTACCTTCTGCAAATTCAAATAATAATAATAATAATTGTTTCTACTTTAGGCACAAGGCCAGCAAATACCCAGTACATTACTGGTACTTTATTTTATCGACCACGTAAGGATGAAAGGCAAAGTCAACCTCGGCGGGATTTGAACTCAGATTGTTCAAATCCCGCCGAGGTTGACTTTGCCTTTCATCCTTACGGGGTCAATAAAATAAAGTACCAGTAATGTACTGGTGATTGCTGGCCTTGTGCCTAAAGTAGAAACAATTATTAAATAATAATAATAAATTCATCCACTTCTTAGTGATGACATGATAAAACCTTTCCATTCCATACGATCCAACATTAACTGTCTTAGCTCTTCCCTTGATAATTCTGTATTTTTTATCAATGACGCACTTTAATGTCTTTGGAAGTCTTTGCGTTTCACATTAGTGGGCTCCCATTGTAAAAGTTTTGTTGTAGGTTCGTTACCTCTTATGACCTGCAATTTGGAGACGCCTGACACGGATGGTATGGCAAATGGGCATGAGGTTGCCGTAGAGAATTTCGTTTGTAACACATTTGAGAGGTTTGATGTTTTTTATCCTTTTTAGCATTCGTGTGTAACAACTATCTAACGTTTTTGTGATAGGTATTATCACTGACCATGATTAACAGGGATATAATAAGTTTGATTGCAATGTAGCTTTAAAAAACCTTTGTTTTTGTGGTTATGTTATATTTCCACACCTTATCTAGTGAGTTCACAGCAGACCATACTTGTGCTATCTCGTAGTTTATATCATTTAATGAGCTGGTGCATGCGCCAATGTATTTAAAATATTGGTCATAATCCCGCAAAATGTTCTAACACTTAAGTACTAAATCAGACAAAATAAGAGATACATTGGGAGATTTATAGGTTTCTCGTTACCTCATAAATCACCCCCTCTTATTTCATTTTCTATCATTCTATCTTTCCTGCCAGAGCACTCCCGAGGGACTTCGACTACCTCGTTAAAGCAGGATTGTTTCGGTTGTTTTAATTTCAACACAAAGGAGCTGCGATTCTCGAAAACCAGTTTACTTACACACTGCCTTAAGAAGCTGGAAGTTGTGGTAATATCTAGATATAAAGTGATATAGGTAATGTTCTTTCCTCTCTTTTCTATCAGACTTCAGAATTTTATAATAGACAAACTAGTGGCTAGTTACATTCATCGCCGCAAAAACTAAACTTCTTTCCGTTAATCGATATAAGAATTGTGATAATATTCCTATTTCTAATCTTCAATGCTCTTCTTTCTCATGTTTTTAGCTTTGTCTTATAGGTTTAACTTTGTAAGATCTTACTTGGAATGATTACATTAGATCTCTTGTTAAACTACTCACTATAAAGGCAGTTAACTATATTGATCTTATCATTATCTTTCTTCTGAATGTAGTCTTTATTTCTCATATTTGCCCTTCTATAGAATACTGTTATCACATCAAGTGGACTGGTGCATCTTCTGGGCATCTTTCTCTCTTTGAATTCATAGAAATGTTTCTAATATAGTTTGGCCCTTCCTTTACAGATAAATTACAACTCTCTTATCACCAGAGCATTGTGATGCTCCATCTTGTAAAAACATAGTTACCCATCCCCATATTTATATATATATATATATATATATATATATATATATATATATATATATATATATATATATATATATATAATAAAATAACAGGAGGCTGGATTGGTGTAAATCCTTGAAAGGTTTATTATACTATGATCATTTCAATGACTGGGTTCAGTATGAATCCGGTGACATCATCAGGTATTCAAAATATAACAAAGGAATATAACAGATAAAATCCATGGGGCTGAAAATGAGAGGCAAGAGGACGACCGACTATTTAGCAGCTTCTACCTCAGTCGGCCGCCCTCATATATATATATATATACATGTGTGTGTGTGTGTGTGTGTGTGTGTGTGTGTGTGTGTGTGTGTGTGTGTGTGTGTGAAGGTGCATGGGTTAGTGGTTAGCGCTTGTGAGTTCGATTCCCTGAAAGGACTCTTATGTTCCTAAACAAAATGCTTTATTTTCACATAGCTCCATTTACTTCGTCTATAACGGCCTTTGCCTTTCACTCGTAGAAGCAGAACACAGTTAGAAAACATTAGTAACCAAAATGAATGGACTGATTATATTAATAAAACTGGCATGAATAACATGAATGAATGGAGTCATATATAATGTAAAATCTCGAAACGAATTCATAGAGCAAACATTTTTTCCGAAGAGTAACTCAATAGAATGGTTGAGAAAAAGACTCTTAACAAACCAGAAGTTTAAAAGGGGAAATCGAAACCCACAGAAGGGAAAATGGCGACGCTGTGAAGGTCTGGATTAAAAGTGGAAATGATAGTTCTGATTTTGTTTCTCAGTCGCCAAAAACAAACACAAAAATAATCGAAATATGACAATGAAACAAAAAGTTAACGTCAATTATGGACTATATAATATATGATCAATATACAGAAATTATCGACCGTATGGTTTCTAACTAGATAAAATATATTCACAGACATGACTATTTAGGTATATATATATATATATATATATATATATATATATATATATATATATATATATATATATACAGTTCAAGAGTAACCAATCTTAAAGAGAGAGATTGAGATAGTAGAGGAGATATGAGAGGAAAGATTGGTGAAATGTGTGGTCTTGTTTTGCTTAACTAATGAATATATATATATATATATATATATATATATATATATATATATAGTAATAATAATAAATGTGAAGACTAAAATACAAAGAGTTTCAGAAGATCCCATTAAGGGTGAAAGCAGCGATTCCTTGCTTAAACTTTGATCTGTTATTTTAATAAATATATATATATGAATATACAGTAGATACATACACACACACACACACACACACACACACACACACACACACACACATATGTGTGTGTGTGTCTGTATGTATTTATATATAAATATATATATCCATTGGAAATATATAGATACGTCCATATGAAAACTGAGAATAAGTAGTGAGTATAATAATTACGCTATGTGATAATAACAGGACTTCTACAATAATCTGTGCCATACCTGTCTAAACTGACAAGAAAATCAAAGAGAAACCACTTAAATATCATATTCAAAGACGACAGTGAAAGTAAATGACCTATGAACACGGATATATATCTCTATACATTTTCTTGAAACCAAACATCTGAAACGAAGGTAAAAAACTATCAAAGTAGAAAACCAATGTGTGAAAAGAAGCAAGTATTAGATTATGAACGACGTCAATAACAATTGGCGGACAATAACAATTGGTATGATAAAAAGACCACGAATAAATAAAAAGAAAACATGTCAGGTCACAAAAATACATGTAAATGATACACATACACACACACAAACACACACAAATATATACAATAGATGAGGTGTGTCAGAAAAGTTACAGGACTGATGTCACAAAAGATTTATTTCAAACCCAAACTTCACACTAAGGGTTTTCTCCTTCAAAGTAATCCCTCTGGAGTCTAATGCACTTTTCCATCATTTTCTGCCACGCTTGCATGCACTCCTGGAAGGATTCTTCCTGGATCCTCCGCAGTTCCGTCGTCACGGCGTTTTTTATGTCGTCCACGTCTTCAAAACGGGCCCCCTCCGGGTCGTACTCGAAGATCCATGACTCATCACCAATGATGACTGTCCCTAGCAAGTCTGGTTCGGTTTCAAGACGCTCGAGGATGTCCTGGCACACTTGCATGCGTCGACCCTTCTGGTCATCGTTCAGCAGTTTTGGCACTATCATCGCGCAGACTTTCTGCATGTCCAAATCTTCAGTGAGAATTCACTAGACGCTGTCCCGATTCATGCCCAGCTCATTTGCCATCAGTCGAACAGTCAGCCGATTGTCCTGGTTGTTGAGGGCCTTCTGCTACTGGGGTCATCTTCCACGCCCTCGCGTCCTTCTTTAAATCTCTTGCACCACTCAAAAAACAGTTGAGCATGACATTGTCTCATCTCCATACACTTGCTGCAGCAATCCGAGTGCTTCTGACGGAGTTTTCCACAACCGTACGAGAAACTTCAAGTTTGTTCGTTGCTCTGTGCTCATTGCTTGACGACCTGAAACAGAGGACATTTATATAAAATTATGAAGAAAAACGTTTGATCGCTGCAGAGAGCTAAGATTACAGTTACATACTCCAGGGGGATTACTTTGAAGAAGAAAACACTTAGTGTGAAGTTTGGGTTTGAAATAAATCTTTTGTGACATCAGTCCTGGAACGTTCCAGGACTGATGTCACAAAAGATTTATTTCAAACCCGAACTTCACTTTTAAGTTCCCTTTTTGGCATATTATAAACAGTGAATTTTGGTTATCGTGTCCTTGACCTCTGCTGATGATCGATTCCAACCGTGACCATCCCCACTGAAAGTTTCGTGAAATAGTCTTTTTAAGACTATACAGAGCATTTGTAGTTTTTCCAAATTGAAGGATGAGTATTTTGAACTTTATTTTATTCTGAGTTAAGGCTCTATTGATTTTTCCCTGGATTTCACAAAATTCTGTGGATGAATCTATGCCCTGATACTTTTTGAATTGAGTTTGAATTATTTTGCCACATCTTACGTTAACTATTTTTCCATTTTGACGTTATAGTTACTTATATATTATGAAATACTGTTGGCTTCTTGTTCACAATAATTTCTATACTTTTCATTTATATATATATATATAATATATATATATATATATATATATATATATATATATATATATATATATATATATATATATATATATGTAAAAGGTAAACAGTAATAACAACACAATCGGTACAGTATATGGAAAGTATATATTAGGTTAACGTTCGATATAGCAGAAATAGGGTCTTAACGTTTCGGACGCTAGTCCTTCATCAGAAGAAAGAATGAGAAATAAAATAGATTAAGGGGACGGGCGGGATGGAATTGGAAAAAAACGGTTTCGTTAAAAGAGCTATACTTGAGCACGTGCGTAAGCATGTGTGTGTATGTGTGTGGGTGTGTGTGTGTGTGTGTTATTATAGGTCCGTACGAAGCTAAGAAGAGATGTGTGTATATGTGAGTAAAAGAATGTGTGTGCATGTAAGTACGAATATATATATATATATATATATATATAACGAAGGAAGTGTGGTAAGGAACCAGGTGGACCATAACGCACCAGAGTACTTGATACTTTGGGTAGTAGAGTGGGTAATAGGAAAAGAGTCAGAACCCCGACGGCAGAGCTGAAGCCGTTTCGACAGCTATTTCAGCCCAGAAATAGCTGTCGAAACGGCTTCAGTTCTGCCCCCGGGGTTCTGACTCTTTTCCTCTCTCTCTCTCTCTCTCTCTCTCTCTCTCTCTCTCTCTCTCTCTCTCTCTCTCTCTCTTATATATATATATATATATATATATATATACTATAAAGCTGACGGCCGTATGTAGGTAACAAACTTTCCGCCTAACGGCTGGACCAAACAGCACCAATTTTGCACCATAGATGTAACTTTTTCCAAGTAAAAAAGTTACCGTATTTTCGTCTACTGAATTTCGTTAAATTATTTAAATATTCACTTTAAAATTTTCAAATATCAACACTTCCGGTTATACGACATTTCTAACGTCTTCACGAACCAAAGTATCATCTTCCTGTTTTCTTTCAGTTGCAACATTTTTCGAAATATTTACTTCTGCGTTCGCAGATTGATTTTTTTAGTTTCAGAAGATCACGTTAAGGGTGAAAGCAGCGATTCTTTGCTTAAACTTTAATCTGTTATTTTAATATATATATATATAATTATATATTCGTGTACAGATATTTTTGCATACACAAAAACAAAATATAAACAAACGTATTTATTTCACGAAAGCACAGACGGCTTATCGTCATTGTTACTGCCGATATGCCACCCCATAAGTCCTAGCCTGGCCGCAAGATCAGATTTTCCAGAAGAAAAAGTTCTACTAGAGCAACATAGAGACTAAGCTTCGCGATTACCATCAACAAAGCTCAGGGTCAAACCCTAAAAGTGGCTGGCCTTCATCTGGAAAACCATGGTCCATTGTATGTAGGATGCTCTAGGGTGAGCTCGCCAAGCAATCTCTTCATCTTTGCTCCCGAGGGCCGAACAAAAAATATTGTATACTCTGAGACTCTAACAATGTAATTTATGTATTTTCTGTTACTTGGAATTTTCATTATGGTTGTACAAATTATTGTAAAGTTTGTTAAAAAAATGTGTTCTCTGTTCAACCTTTATTGTTGTAACTATCAATTTTCTTTAACGTACTGGCTGAGAAAAGAAACCTACAATGAAAGAACATCTTAAAGTTTATCCAAACCAAATGTATTTATTAACATTTCTATCTGCAGGTTCTTAGCAAGCTTACTGGCGCTTTAGTATGGTATTCAACTATCATATCGTTTTTGATTGATATGGTGCATATATTGCAGCTATTCATATGTTTTAAACATTAGATAACGATTGCTAGTGTATATTGTACGACAGAATTTGCTGAAAAATATTTTGAATGGACAAATAAAAGAGATATAAACGAGAGATGATTGTTGGTTGGTTCCTTCGCGTATCACACCAAAAAAACGAAAAGTGACAATCGGAAAGTATGTACAGGATTGGGATTAGAGTATATCCAGGAAAGTTTATTGATACTAATTTTATAACAGCAAAGAAGAAGAAAGACATACCACGTGTGCTAACCAACTTGACTGCTATTTCTAGCAGGTTGGGAATCAAACATAAGGGATTCTCTCTGCGAGTTCGTTGTCAGTGATGATCGTGTTTCGCGGCCTATGTCTCCGATTCCAACGGTGGTTTACACACACACACACACACGAACACTCACACAGGCACGCACACACGTATATACACACACACACATATATACACACACACACATATCAATATATATATACACACACACATATATATATATACCCAAACACACACAAACAAACACACACACACACACACACACACACACACACACACACACACACACAATAAACACTCACCGTAAACAAGACAATGCATTCAATACAGACGTTTTCTCTTCTGCCGGTCTTCTCTTATCATTTGTTAACCTTGGCGAATCTGGGTACCTCAGCTAGTTTATATATATATATATATATTTAAAAAGTAGGTAGTAACGCCGTATTTTACTAAATAGAATTAGCCTGTCAGTTGGGATTTAAAAAAAAAAAAACCTCTGAATGGAAAATAGGATGAGTATTGACGTATATGGGACACGAGTCCACACCTTTGATTTGCCGAACTAATGTATTACCATTACACTAACACGCCACCAATAGTTCCTTCCATTCAATTAGAAGCTATGTAACGTGTCTTGAAACATTGTTGACTTCTGATTCGTATTTCGTATAAATAACTGTCTGCTTTTAATTACATCTTTCATAGGCGGAAACGATTGCCTCGTGTGTGTGTGCATGTATATGTATGTATATATATATACAGTATATATATATATATATATATATATATATATATTTATTAAAATAACAGATTACAGTTTAACCAAAGAATCGCTGCTTTCGCCCTTAACGAGATTTTCTGAAACTGAAGATCCCGTTAAGGGTGAAAGCAGCGGCTACAGAGCTTTTTAGTTATGTAATAAACAACATAAAATAATTATTTCATTTACCAGTGATTTCTTGAAGACAGATATTTATATCTGTCTTCAGTCGTCAGAACGAATAAAATGGTGTGTTTATTGAATATGAATTGGAAAACAAAATTTAGGAAATATGAAAGTGAGGCTGAAATCGAATAACGGGCAAAAAATATTCAGGGGGGAAAATATATAAATAAATATCCAGAACATAAACATACACACACTCAAACACGCGCTTATACGTAATAGTACGTAGACGTATACATTATCACAAACCCAATGAAAATTTAAGATATATACACAAAGAGTCTTGCCATCCCCCTATAGTCTTTTAAAATCTTATTCCTAACATTAGCCGTAGGCTATCTTCGTCTATAGATATTTTTAACAAAACTGCCCCTTATTATAATAAGGCCCTCATTAACAACGGCTTAACCGAACAAATTAAATAGTTACCTACCCCTCTTTCTAACACAAAAACAGGAAAAGAAAAATTATTTGGTTTACACCTCCGTTCTCTCTAACTGTTAAAACTAACATAGGAAGAAAATTCCTCGACCTTCTAGACACACATTTTCCCCCTAATCATAGATTTAATAAGATATTTAATAGAAATTTAGTTAAAATCAGCTACTCTTGCTGCCCATCTATGGAAACTAAAATTACCAACTCTAATGGTACTAGAGTAAATCCAGGATGCAGCTGCAGGAAACCGGAAGAATGCCCATTACAGGGCAAATGTAACAACAGGTACCAAATCCATTGTGTATGAGGCCAATTTGACACCGATGATTAGTAACCAGCTAGCCAGAAGGAGCGATATGTTGGCATGACTCAGGACAGATTTAAAACCAGTTACTATGCACATGTCGCTTCTTTCAAACACCCTGAAAAAAGAACAGCAACGGCGCTTGCAGATAAAGTGTGGGAGTTTAAAGACAAAAACATTCCATACTCTATTGATTGGTCTATTTTAGACCATTCAAGAGAATACCAAAGGGGCACAATTCTTTAAAACCTGAAAACCCCTCACACTTGCCTCAACTCTAAGACCGAGATCTTTAGATGTTGTCCACACTTGAAACCGCATCTACTTTTTAGCTAGATTAACACACCAACGATTACTCAACCACTCTTCGCTTCCTCTTTACATATTACGCCTTCCACTCACTACCAATATCATCACCTCCTGAACACTACTTCTTACCCAGTTTTTATATAAACACATACTTTCTACCAATATATACATTTTTTCCCCTCATGTTTATCTATTTTTTTCATTTGATTTAACCTCCCCCTCCCTCTATTTTCTACCATACCTTTAACACATACACATCCACCACCTTTATCCTGTACACAACCTTTACGCAGATCACTTTTTAACTATACACCCTTATCCAGATCTCTTCACAAACACTTACTCTCTACCACAACTTATACAACCCTTTTCTCCCTTTTCTCCCTCACCTGTTCATCTAATTTTTTTATATTATTTGCTTATATTATTTCCCGCCGAGGTTAACTTTGCCTTTCATCCTTACGGGGTCGATAAAATAAAGTACCAGTAACACACTGGTTAATTGCTGGCCTTGTGCCTAACGTAGAAACAATTATTTGCTTTCAGTTATATTCCACCTTGACCTTACATACCCACTATGTTTCAAGTGTATACACACATGCTTGTATGTGGGCGCATATACAGGCAGGCATATATGTACATACACATGTATGTGTATTTATACATATATGCATGTATGTGTGTGTGTGTGTGTGTGTGTGTGTGTGTGTGTGTGTGTGTGTGTGTGTGTGTGTATCTTTTATATGTATATTTATATATATATATATATGTGTGTGTGTGTGTGTGTGTGTGTGTGTGTGTGTGTATATGTATGTATGTGTATTTATATAATTTTATATTTATTTGTTTATCTAATATATATTTTATCTAATATATATTTTATTTTATCTAATATATATTTTTGCGCGTGGATCTGTGAGTATCCCCACCTGCGAGTGTGTGTGTATATATAGTTTGTCTGCCTATATGTTTATACACACACACACGCACGTGTATGCATGCATGTGTTTGTGTGTGTATATATATATATATATATGTGTATATATATACATAAACATATATATATATATATATATATATATTCATATATGTGTATATATGCATATATATGTGTATATATGCATATATGTGTATATATATATATATATAACAAAGGAATTGTGGTAACGAACCAGATGGACCATAACGCACTAGAATCCAGAAATAGCCGTCGAAACGGCTTGAGCTCTGCCGTCGGAGTCATACTTTTTCCTATGAATATATATATATATATGTGTGTGTGTATGTATGTGTATGTGTATGTGTATATATATATGTGTGTATGTGTGTGTGTTTATGTATATATATATGTATGTTTGGGCTTGTGTGGGTATGTGTGCGTGTATATATATATATGTATATATGTGTATATGTGTATGTATATGTATACATTTATATTTTTATAAATATATATACATATATGTGTGTGTGTTTGTATATGTATATATGTATATATATATATATATACATAGCATGTGTATTTGTTAATTTTTACGTTGTTTTCATTGATATTTTATCCCCCCCCCCCCTTTACGTTGTCAACAAGTCTCTTTATGACGTTGTTTTTATTTTTATTTCTATTTTCTTATACCTTTTGAATTTTTTTGATCTTATTTATTTATATCTGTCCCTGAACTACCTACCAATGGTTTGTACATATTAATAAATGTATGTGCATATATATATATATATATATATATATATATATATATATATATATATATATAATCAGAAGGGATATTCAATTTGTTGGTAATTCTACAAATATAAATGGTTATAACTGATTAAGTGCACTCGACAAGTTTTCTGGAGTATAATATACAATGATATTAAATAAATGGAAACTATATTTATAAATATTTTATTGAAGTGGCACGAACATAGTTAAATATTTGTTCTCTAGTTTTAACTGTGCATTTATAAACTACGTTTTTGTCTAAACAATTATTTTGTAAAGGGTACTTTGATTTGATTCTACAGTTACATTTACTGGAGTTATTGTTGTTCAGAACGGTACTATTATTCTGAATATTTTTGTTAGAAATATTATTATTGCTATTTTGGTTAGTTTGGTTAGGGTTTAAATTTAAGGTTCTATTATTAATTCTATTTATATTTTGTGCTATGTTCATAGTAGTCGAGTAGGATAGTTTTATAGTGTGTCTGTTAAAAATAGAATGGTAGCTGTGGGCTTTACGAAAACATTTATCTAGTGCTTTAAAGAATAGCTTTGCTAAAGGTGTTTTAACGCTTAATGAGAATGGGAGAGAGTACCAAATAATATTTCTTTTTCTAGTTTTTTTTTTGTTTGGTTTAGTCTTTAAGTTAATACTAGGATGATATGTCATATTATTGTTATCTATGTATTTAATTCTATTTGAGTATCCTGCTCTATGTAAAGCTTCATTTTAATATTCAGCCTTATCATCAAAAATATTTTTATTAACGGAGATCCGTGAAATCCGTTGTTGGACGCTATTAACAATAGTCTTTTTAATACTTCTAGGATGATTAGAATTGAAACTTACATAAATTAGATTTTCGTTAATTTTATAGAAAGGGTAGTATAGACCTGCGTTAAGGTTTAAGGTTACATTTAAGAAGTTAAAGATTTTGTAATTGTTCTCTATTTCTAATTTAAGAATATAATTGTTGAAAAATTGTATTATAGATTTCTTTTCCTATTAATTTCACTATTGCTATGGTTTTCAATTAGAAGCATTTATTATTTTTAATATTTTTAATATTTTTTAAATATTTTTTTAAATATTTTATATATTTCTAAATTTTGTTAATATCTCTAATATTTATAATATTTTTAATATATATATATTTAATATTTTAATTTCCGACATTATTTTAATTCTGACATTATTTTTAATTCTAAGGGCGGTGGATTGGCAGTATCGGTAGAGGGTCGGACGCCATGCTTTCCAGCATAGTTACGTCCCTTTACGATCTGATTTCAAATCCCGCCGAGGTTGACTTTGCCTTTCATCCTTACGGGGTCGATAAAATAAAGTACCAGTAATGCACTGGGTAATTGCTGGCCTTGTGCCTAAAGTAGAAACAATTATTTTTATTCTGATATTATTTTTCTAAGGCCACCCCGCTAAATATATTTTTTAGATGTAGATTGATAATCTTTAAATGACACTATGAAAATTTATCCTCTTTACGATAGTTCTTCGAAAAGCACATTACATTTTTCCTCTCTCTTTTTGTTATTCAAACATTCACACATCTTTCCACTAAAATAATGGATCTCACACAAAATAATATGTAATTTTCTCTATATATTTTGGAGTAAATCACTCATCAAATTTAACGGTTAACAAACAAAATTGGAGTTATCTTTCCTGTCTCAATCGTGGAAACATAAACATATTATGTTTGATAATCTATATAACTTCGTTAAATTAACAATATTCTGAAAACATTTTCAATGTTGAACACAATTTTTGAATCCACAAATTGTTCTCCTCTCACAACTTGAACCACCTTTAAGTAAAATACAAAATCAACGTCCTTCGTAACTCATATTTGATATATAAACAACTAATAATTGTAAATTATCTCTCTCTATAATACTAATTACATACGCAATTATTAATCTATATAGATATTTATATACATATAACCTTTCGTAATGTAATAAGATAAAAATACTTACAACCATAATTCTTCATATAATCTAATTGATTATATATACAATATTATAACTTATAATATAGGTAAATAAATTTAAATTTAAACTCTGGAATCATATTCCACTTTTTTTCCCCAAAATTAACGTTAATTAATTCTTCTTCCTTTCTCTTCTTTCCTACGCATATAATAACTTATCATAACTATTTAAATTTTCCATAGCGTCTAAAATAACGTTTTTTTTCAGCCCTTTTACCTAAACCTCATTTTCATACTCATCTTAATAATTTGAAATATTTGACTTTTCTTCTCGTTTCCCTTCACTATCCAAGGAAAACTTGAACCGTTAAGGTATATTCACCTTGGTTATGTCAAAATTTATAAAAGACACTTCGTATTTTATCTGATGATAGTGTACCAAAATGTTGGTACCCTTGAAATATATATAATAGAATAAATATGGTTTTACAAATATAGTTTCCATTTATTTAATATCGTTGTATATATATATATATATATATATATGCATGTATATATATATGTACGCGTATCTATAGAGATTTGTGTGTATATATGTGTGTATACATATTTATATATGTGTGTACATATATGGGTGCGTATATATAAGTGTATATGTGTATATGTATATATATATATATATATATATATATATATATATATATATATATATATATATATATATATATATTTCTGTATATGAGTATGGAGAGATATGCATGTGTGTATATATAGACTTTACGTTATTAGTGAGTACATGTGTGTGTGTGTGCCTGTGTGTGCGCATATGTGAGCCAAAGACCACACGTTTTGTGTGTCTGTTCGTATTTCCATGTAGACGCACTCACGCTTATGTGAGAATGTATACGTCTACGTACTATTACGTATAAGCGCGTGTTTGATTGTGTGTATGTTTATGTTCTGGATATTTATTTATATATTTTTTCTCCTCATTATTTTTTGCCCGTTATTCGATTTCAGCCTCACTTTCATATTTCCTAAATTTTGTTTTCAAATTCATATTCAATAAACACACCATTTTATTCTTTCTGACGACTGAAGACGGATATAAATATCTGTCTTCAAGAAACCACTGGTAAATGAAATAATTATCTTATGTTGTTTATTATATAACTAAATATATATATATATATAATAAACAATGAGTTATATGTTTTGTTGATTATTATTCAACAGACTTAATTTTATAACAGATTTGAAGCACTCTACAAATTTTATCTGGAGTATTATTAATATTAACAATATTAATAAATGGAAAATATCTTTATAATACCATATTTATTTTATTATACGTATTTCAAGGACACTAAATTTTAGCGTGCTTTCATCAGATAAAATATAATATTTGGTGTTAAGATATTGACATACCTTAGCGTAAACTTAATAGTATAAGCGCGCTATCGGGCTTATACTATACTGTGTGTGTGTGTGTGTGTGTGTGTATCTGCACACACACGAGGCTATTGTTCCGCCTATGAAGAGATGTGATTAAAAGCAGACAGTTATTTATACGAAATACGAATCAGAAGTTAATTGAAATGATCGGTATAATTTGCATAATGCGCATGCGTTTGGAAACGTAGTTTATGAAATTACACACAATACAATGTAAATCTAAGATGAATTTTATTACTCTTTTGACTTAGGGCTAAACAAGAACAGCAAAAACAACAATATCAGCACCACCACCATCTCCACCACTACAGCAACAACAACATGATCGACAACAACACGTCTTACAAATGGCTTTGTTCATGTTTATTCAGAAATATTATCACCAGCAGACTACTACTACTACTACTACTACTACTACTACTACTACTACTACTACTACTACTACTACTACTACTACTACTATTTCCACCAGGACTACTACTACTACTGGAATACAATACCTTATCGGATTACATATCGTCTGTTTCTATCAGTTATTTGGTTTAGGGCTAAAACAAAATGTCGGTGACGTTTTTTTTTCTTTTATACTGTATAATAATGTAAAGAGTTACTACAGTTTAACAATTGATTAATATTACTTATATTTTGAATATAATACATTAGTACATATTGTTGTTGTTGCTCTTGCTTAGTAGTAGCAGTACCACCACCACCACAACCACCACCATCATCATCATCATCACCACCGCCAACGATAACAACCCTGTCATCATCATTATCATCACCTTTACCTTTCATCCTTACGGGGGTCGATAAAATAAATACGTCACGCACTGGGGTCGATTTAATGGACTTTCCCCTCCCACAAAATTGCTGGCCTTGTGCCTATATAAGAAACCATAGAAATAATTGTTTCTACTATTGGCACAAGGCCAGCAATTACTCCAGTACATTACTGGTACTTTATTTTATTTACCTTATTTTAAGGATGAAAGGCAAAGTGAACCTCAGCGGGATTTGAACTCAAACCATAGAAATAATAATTAATATTAATACATAAAGGGCGGTGGATTGGCAGTATCGGTAGAGGATCGGACGCCATGCTTTGAAGCATAGAGTTACGGCCCTTGCCATTCTGAGTTCAAATCCCACGAAGAGTAACTTTGCTTTTCATCCTTACGGGGTCGATAAAATAAAGTACCAGTAATGGACTTGGTAATTGCTGGCCTTGTGCCAAAAGTAGAAACAATTAATATTATTATTATTATTATTGGTCTGTTCGGACGCTTTTTGCTCGCTCCCAGTAAGTCGCTTTATTTAACTGTTATAATTATTTGTTGCTTAATTTTTCTTGTTGTGTAAGGGATATAAGCCCTTGGACTTTGCCCTGTGAAGAGGAAAGTATAATATTTGGGCCTTTTGGCCCAAATATTTGATTAATATTTCAAGAATTTACTTTAAAAAAAAACAAAAAAAACACGTCTGAGCCACACCTCTAACAATATGTCTGCTGTCGTGTGACAATGGCGTAAAAGTTGAGAGGATGGTTACAGAAATTCATACAACAAACACCACCACAAAAAACGTAAACAAAGACAACAGCACTGAGAACACTAATTTTGAAAAAATTACCATCCCAACTATAACAATAACAGCGACAACCAAAATACAGACAACAGAAAAAAATGACAACAGATGCAACAACGATATTAACACCACTAACAAGAAAATAAACAACGACAACACCAACAGCAACAATACAAATTGCAGCGAAAACAACAACAACGATGGCACTAAAAACATAACCAACTACAACAGTGATAACAGCGACAACACAAACAACACCGTCTGTAGCAGTAGCAACAGCAACAGCACCAACAACAAGACCAGTAGCAGCAGTAGCGGCAGCAATAGTGGTGCCGCTGAAAAAGAGGCCACTTCTTTCGCAGGCGTGTCCCGAAATATAGAGACAGTGCTAGTCACGGAGGAGGAGCTGGCAGTCGCAAGGGCCATGGTGTCAAGAAACAATAGAGTTTCCCTGAAACCTCCACCTGACCAGCAGCTGCGCACAGTGACTTACCGCACCGTAAGCAAAATGTCACATCAGGTGGAGAGAGCCACGGAGGTTCAAATTCATAAGGCATTGGGGTGCGTCTGGGCGCGCAAAACCCACATCACCCGAGGCAAAAAGTACGCCACAGTAGACGTTTTTTCGCCCCCCCCCCCTCCCCAAGAGGCGAAGTCTCACTCTTTGGAAACCCTAAAGAGTGAGGAGATAGTCTTGGTGGCCTCCTACTGCGGGCAGAAAATTGCCCAGGTCCCCCCCCCCCCCGACGTGCCTGTACCTTGGCTGGCCGCGTCTGTACTGGCTGGAATCGAGGAGAAGACCACCATACTGGAAATACAGAGAATGGGAAGAGAGAACTGGTCAGGAAAAGGCATGCAATTGCTAATACAAACTGACCAGGAGTGCATCGAGGCCATCCCAGACATCATAGACCTCGAAGAAGGACTCCAACTCCTTATAAGCGTGGAAGGAAGGCACCCAAAGTACGATCTCTGTGGACAGAAGGGTCACCTCAGGGCCTTCTGCCTGCAGAAGACAGCAAAGAAGAGGGCCCCCTCCTTCCGACGCCTGATCCGCTGCTACCAAGAGCAGGGTAGGCAACAGAGGAAGAAGACCCTTCCACGGTGAGTAGGAGGGCAACATCCGTGGAACCCATACCAAGGCCACTGACAACTAAAGCAGCGGAAGCAGTGGCGGCAACACCAACAGTCGCAGTAGCTACACCGGCGACAAAATAACCGGAGCGGGCTCCACTACCATCTCCTACAGCAGTGGAGCTCATACCCCTCCCAGACGCCATGGAATCCGACATGGAGTATGAGGCGGGAGGGAAGTGGCAACTGGTCTGCCACAAAAAACAATAAAGGAAAAACCCTTTAGTTTCACCCTCCAAAAGCGAAAGTAAACAAAAATGGGTAAAGGCTGCAAGGAGACTTGCAGCAACACCACCACCATCACCACCACAAGCATCACCACCACCAGCATCACCAAAAACACCAACATCGCAAACACAACAAAACACACACACTCAACAGCAACAACAAGAAAACAGCAACAAAATCACCCCTCCCCCAAAAGATTACAGAGCCATAAACATGGCAAATAAAGAACTCTTACAACATATAAAGCAGCACACAGACATCACAGAAAAAAAAACTACTACACCCCACCAACTCTAAAAACTCTCCCGAAAAACATAAACATAATTTAAATCAAAATAGAACATTACAAACTGTTAAAAGAAAAATTCCCCAACGCAGTTGGAGACATTATAAGGTCGGTTACCAAGAGGGTATACACCGACATCCTCTTGGAAACACCCATGACCAGACAAAGGGACGGTTCTACTGTCCCTTCACCACACGATGAAGGTAAGTGATCCTTTCTCACTTACTCCGTTTCTCATCCAACATGGCTGTACTTAGAAGAGGCAGTATAAATGTACGTGGCCTGGGGTCACTAAACATAGATGTGGTGGCCATCAGCGAGACCAGAATCTCCGAATCACGAGCCTTCGCAGTGATCTTCGGCGGCTACGATGTATACGCATCTCCAAGCCGTCCAGGATCGGGGGGAGGGGTTACCGTGCTTTTTCGGACAGGCTTGGATCTCGGCATACGGGCCATCTTCCTGGACCCAGAAGGTAAGTCGGACGTGACCGGCAACGAAGGCAATGCTCTCAAGCTAGTAGCGGTCTACGCCCCAACAGGGGCAGGACGGCCAGATTTCTTCAGACGTCTAGAGAGCTTTCTTGGAACGTCCCGCTCTTTAGTGTTAGTGGGCGACTGGAACGGTATCTTAGAGGCACGCTGGGATTATGTGGGGCTAGTAGACAGGGCAGGAGGGTGTAAAAGCCTGAACAACCTGCTCAGACGTTTTGAACTGTCTGACAGGTATAGGCTGGATTATCCGAATGTGCCAATGTGGACATGGGCAAACCGCATCGGGTCATCCAGATCGTATTTAGGGTATTCTGTAGGGAAACAGGTAAGGCTAGTGTAGGTTTTAAAGTAGTCGACTACATGGACCGCAAATTTGCGATCTGTGAAGTTGACTTACATAGACTCTATAGGCAAGGCCCGGCTACTGGAAGCTGAACGCGTCGTTCTCGGCGTGCAAAGCTTACATAGACCGGATTAGCGAATTAGTTAAGCGAGCGTTGACGGGTGGGATCGTCAACAACAGGTGGTGGTTTACCCTGAAAAGGGCTATTAAAGTAGAATCGATAAGGTTTAGCAAAGGAGTAGTGATAGAGGAAAATAGAGTAGAGGGAGAGTTAGTTAGAAAGCTAGAAGAGGCGATTAGGACATGCATCGCAACCGACGTGCTTGCGGCGATATTAGCATTCGATCGATTCTTCAACGCAGAGCATGAAGGCTGCGTTGTCAGAGCTAGAGCGCGTGCTCTAAGACACGAGAGGACGAAAGCCGTTCAATGGGTCCGGTGAAATACGAGAAGCGATGTCCGAATGCACGAGGAGTAAATCGCTAGGTTTGGATGGTTTGCCCTACGAGCTTTATGCGTATATGCCAGACTTGTTCGGCGACCTCCTGGCAGTAGAACGCGAGCATTCACAGTTTTGTGAGTCGGGGAGCGGTGGCGCTGTTGAGAAAAGACCCGAACAAGGGGGACGTTATAGACAACTTCAGGCCCATAACTCTGCTAAACGCAGAGTTTAAGATTTTGGCCAAGGAGTTAGCAAAGAGATTGGCGCTTGTCGTCGGTGATCTGGTGGGAGAGGCGCAGACATGCGCCTTTCCGGACAGATCCATCCACCACACACCTCCATCTCATGCGATACATCATAGAGGGGTGGTTAAGGAACCTGGCACGGGTGGGGCCATGATCAACTTGGATCAATCAAAAACATTTGATAGGGTCGACCATCGGTACCTGGCTGCGGTCCTCGATGCGGCCGGCTTCGGCCCGTTTTTAGGGGGTGGATCGCTGCGATGCACAGCGACATCTGTTCGATTGTGAGGGTGAATGGTCACCTGTGGCAGCCTTTCAGCATCATGCGCTCGGTGCGCCAGGGTTGCTCCTTCTCGTCCCTCTTGTACGTACTGGCCCTCGAGCCGTTACTGCACAAATTGGAGACGACGAGGGGGGGGGGGGGGGTCCCACGCGAACTGGGATGTAGGAGATCCGTGTCAGCTTATGCCGACGACGTCCCCGTGGTGGTGTGGAGCACCAAACACGCCCAGATGCCCGGCACCGTTCTCAATCAAGGAATACGAAGTGTTGACAGGAGCAAAGATAAACCAGAAAAAGTCGGTGGGCTTGCAACTCGGCACCTGGAGAGGCAAGTTCATACCGTCCGACAGCGTCGTGAGGCGCTGGACAGAATGACCGGTTAAATTGCTCGGGGTCTGGTTCGGTACGGACCTTCAGATGGAGAAAAACTGGAGCGAGGTGACGAGCAGGGTGGCCTCTCTCACCTAGAAACGGGCCGAGAGGAGTCTGTCTCTGAAAGGTCGGGCGGAGGTAGCGAATGCGTACATAGCGTCCGTCATCTGCTACCGCCTGACCGTCGTACCTTGCCTCCGCCCAACTCTGACCAAAATGGAACGCTTTCTCTCCCGCTTTTTGTGGAAGGGACGTGCTCCCATGGTCAGACGATACATTTGCTCTGAACACCCGTTGCGTGGAGGACTAGGCATGCCGTGGTTGATGATGCGCTAACATGCGCTGAGGCTGCAACGTCTCTGGTGCTTCCTTGACGGTGAACAGGTGTGGTCGCCGTTTGCCAGACGCGTTTTTCCGCAGCTCGTCTCCTTGACAGAACTGCAGTCCTGGATCAGGAAATGACCTAGGGATAGCGCTTGGAAGCTGGAATGTATCCAAATGCTCACCGCCCTCTACCGGCTAGGCACTTGCATCGGTGGAACATCCACCTCGGCGTTCTATAGAGGGCTAGTGGAGGGAAAGAGCGACGACGTTCTCGGGGAGAGCCTGGCGTCGAAGACGATCATCTGTTCACTCTCTTCAAGAGAACTTTCAGACCGGGGCCTATGGACAACTTCCAGAAATCCCTGACCTTGCAGTGCTACCGGGGAGCGTTGCCGGTTCGGGATAATCTCTACAGGTACGGAGATGCGCGCAGGGCGATGAAACCGTCCTGCACGCACTCGTTCAGTGCCCGAGGATTGGTGACCTGTGGAGCCATGTCGAACAGCTGCTGTCGCGTGTAGAACGGATCTGGTTATCGACTGAGTCCGATTGGATTTCCCGAATGTGCCAATGTGGATTTGGACAAACCGCATCGGGTCATCCAGATCATATCTAGATAGAGTATTTTGTAGGCAAATAGATAGCTCTAGCATAGGCTGTCCACAATTCAAGATAGTCAGCTACACGGACCACAAATTCCTGATCTGTGTGGTTAACTTAGATAGGCTTCATAGACAAGGACCCGGCTACTGGAAGCTAAACGTGTCATTACCAGCGCGCAAGGCCTACAGAGACCGGATTAGCGAACTACTTAAGCGAGCGTTGACGGGGGCCATCGTCAACAAGAAGTGGTGGTTTGCTCTGAAAAGAGCGATTAGAATAGAGTCCATTAGGTTTAGTAATGCTTTAGCTATAGAGAAAAATAGAACAGAGGGAGAACTAGTTAGAAAATTAGACGAGGCGCTTAGCAAAGGCATCGCGACCGACGTACTTGCGGCGAAATAGGCACTTAACCAATTATTCAATGCAAAGCACGAAGGCTGCGTTGTCAGAGCTAGGGTGCGTGCTCTCAGACACGAGGGGACGAAAGCTGTTCAATGGGCCCGAGTGGCGGAGGCGCGTCGTGGCAACAAAGCCACGATCCGGTCTTTGGTGGACCACGACGGGCGCATGCTACTCGATCCCGGGCAAATGTTTGAAGCTTTTCAGCGACACTTCGCTCAGCTGTTCGGGAGCAGCGGCGGGCCGGATCGAGGGATGGACTTTAATGTCTACCTCGACGGACTGCTGTGGCTCTCGGCCACTGAGGCGGAGTGTTGCGAAAATCCGATAACAGCCGCTGAAGTACGGGAGGCAATGACTGGCTGCAGAAGGGGTAAATCGCCTCGTTTGGATGGTCTGCCCTATGAACTTTACGTACAGATGCCAGACTTGTTCGGAGGCCTCTTGGCGGACGTCTACTGCAACAGGCAACAGAACGGGAGAATGCCCAGCTCTGTGAGCCGAGGAGCGGTGGTGCTGCTGAGAAAGGATCTGAACAAGGGTGGTAACAGATAATTTCAGGCCCATAACTCTGCTAAACACAGAGTTTAAGACTTTGGCCAAGGTGCTAGCAAAGAGGTTGGCGCTTGTCGTTGGTGGTCTGGTGGGAGAGGCGCAGACATGCGCCATTCCCGACAGATCCATCCACGACAACCTCCACCTCATGCGATACATCGTAGAGAGGGTAGCTAGGGAACCTGGCACGGGTGGGTCCTTGATCAATTTAGATCAGTCGAAAGCTTTCGATAGGGTCGACCATCGTTACCTAGCGGCAGTCCTGAAGGCGGCTGGCTTTGGGCCCGTCTTCAGAGGCTGGATCGCTGCCATGCACAGCGACATCTGGTCTGTGGTGAGAGTGAATGGTCACCTTTCGGAACCGTTCAATATCATGCGTTCGGTCCGCCAAGGATGTCACCTCTCGTCCCTCTTGTACGTATTGACTCTCGAGCCATTACTGAACAAACTGGAGACGTTGAGGGTGGTCCCACGCGAACTAGGATGCGGAAGATCCGTGTCAGCATATGCGGACGGTGTCACCGTAGTAGTGTCGTATGCCAAACACATTGAGGCGATCGGCACTACACTAAGAGAATACGAAGCGGTGACAGGAGAAATGATCAACCAGGAAAAGTCAGTGGGCCTGCAGCTCGGCACCTGGAGAGGCAGGTCCATGCCGTCAAAACAGCGTCGTCGGGTGCTGGACGGACGGATCGGTTAAATTGTTGGGGGTCTGGTTCGGTCCGGACCTCCAGACGGACAAAAACTGGGACGAGGTGACGAGCAGAGTGGCTTTATTCACCCAGAAATAGGCGGAGAGGAAGCTATCCCTGAAAGGTCGAGCGGAGGTGGCTAACGCGTACATCGCGTCCGTCATCTACTACCGCCTGGCCGTCGTACCTTGTCCTAAGCCCGGCCTGACTGCGCTGGAGCGTTTGCTCTTTCGCTTTTTGTGGAAGGGACCCGTTCCGATGGTCAGGCGGTCAATCTGCTGTCAACACCCGCTACGTGGAGGGCTGAGCATGCCGTGGATGATGATGCACAGACACGCGCTCAGGCTACGACATCTCCACCTCTTCCTCGACGGTGATTAGGTGTGGTCGCCGTTTGTTAGACGCGTCTTTCCCCAGCTCGTCTCCTTGACGGAGCTACAGTCCTGGGTCAAGCGAAGACCGAGAGGGAGCGCTTGGAGAATGGAATGTCTTCAGCCGCTCACAGCCCTCGACCAATCAGGCAATGTGATCGGTGGAAACTCCACCTCGGCGTTCTATAGAGGATTAGTGGGGCGGAAGAGCGACGACGTACTTGGGGAAACTCTAGGCGTCGACGAAAATCAACTAGCCAATCTCTTCGGAAGTACTTTCGAGCCGGGGCCTATGGACAACTTCCAGAAATCCCTGCCCTGGCAGTGCTACCGAGGAGCTTTGCCAATTCGGGATAAACTCTACAGGCATGGAGGTGCCGTCAGCTGCGCATGTCCGAGATGCGCGCAGGGCGACGAAACCGTCCTGCACGCACTCGTCCAATGTCCGAGCATTGCTGACTTGTGGGTTTATGTCGAACACCTGCTGTCGCGTGTAGGACGGATCCGGCTATCAGCTGAGTCCATCGGGAAGGGCAGGCAGTTTTTATCTGTCTGGTGGCCTCTGTTTTTGTTTTTTACACGCAGAAATGCCCATTTGTACCGTCCTGTATTGTCCTGTACTGTCCTTAATGTCTACTTTATGTAAAACCTACATGTCGACCCTTGTGGCTAATAAATGAAATCATTATTATTATTATTATTATTATTATTATTATTATTGTTCTTGTTGTTGTTGCTGTTATTATGGCAATATCGTTAGAGGGACATACAACAGTCTTTGTGGCATAGAGTTACGGGCCTTTACTTTCTTATTTCAAATCCCGCAGAGGTTAGCTTTGTCTTTCGTCCTTATGTGGTCGATAAAATAAAGTACCAGTCACGCACTGCGGTCGATTTAATCGACTTTCCCCTTCCGTCTTTCATTAAAAAGCTTGGAGTCCTCGACTTCATAGGCAGTGGTCAAATTTCTACCATTACCAGCACTGCCAGAAACCTACACGATATATTGAGCCTCTCAGGTCAGGGACTGATCTGGGGCCAATTAACAGGTTTCATCTAGCAACTGATTTCAAAAAGTATCGGTACAGCGTCGGATACCATGCTGCGCAGCATCGAGGTACGGCCCTTTATATTCTGAGTTTGAATCCCGCCGAAGTTGACTTTACATTCATCCTTTCGTGGCCGATAAAATAAATCACTAGAAACGCATAGGGGTTATGTAATCGACTTACTCCGCCCCAAATGTTTGTCCTTGTGCCTAAATCAGAAGGGTGAATTTGTATCACAATATCACTCACAATAAAATACGCACAAATACGCAAACAAACTCCAAGTAAAGTACAGAAAAATACACGTAAATATACATACACAAACATACACAGGTATAACCAAACACACAATCAATCGTACCTACAAACCGAACACATACAACCAAACATACTCAGACGCTCTCTCTCACACAAACACACACACACACACTCACACACATATATACACATAAACAAACAAACGCACATACACTCACACCTATAAAGAAATGTCAGGAAGAAAAAAGATCCCCAAAAAATCTTATATTTATTTTACACAAAAGGTTACAGCGACATACGCTGGTTTCACAAGAAACCAGACAAGTATTTCAACAACATCGCTTAGAAGTTGTCGGAAGTTGCCGGAAGTTGTGAATGTCATATGACGTCACACTTTATTGTTAAAGCTTTCATTAAAAACATCTAAATATAACAAAAGTAAACAACATAATATTCTCAGGTTTTAAATATGTGATATGAAAGGAGCGATCATTAAATTTGCTTCGCCTCTGCGTTTCTCACCATGTTTCTATTTTCTATCTTGTATCGACATACATGTACTTCTTTCTTTCTTTCTTTCTTCATCGTCTGTTTCTGTCATTTTTATTCTTTAATTTAAAAAAAAAACTCACTTTTTAATTTATCATTTATTTTCAGTTAAATTATCGTCTGCACTTTCTCGGGTTTCATTTCGTCTCGTCTAAGTTTCATTTCATGTTTTATTTCGTTTTTCTTTTTCATCTTGACTTCTATATCAATTTCTTCCTTCTATTTCTGCGCGCGCCACAAACACACACCCACCCACCCACACCCACACACCCACACACACGCACACACACACGCGCGCGCACACACACACACACACACACACACACACACACACACACACACACACACACACACGCACAAACACATACACACAAACACACACATACACACGAACACACACACAGATACAGACACACAGATACAGACACACACACAGGCACACACACACACACACAGACACACAGACACACACATACACATACACACACACACACACACATACATACATACACATACACACACATACATCCTTTCTTTTCCTTAGTTTTTATGCCTACTAACCTTTCCATTTTCCTCCCATCTTGATGCGCCATTCTCTTTCCTATGTTTTTGTCCTTCGTTTGTTGTTCTTTATCTTTTTGTCTACTCTTTATTTTATTAAGTTACTGTCGTCTTTGTTTTCGTTTAATGTTGTTTTAGATTTCATAATTCTTATATCATGTATCTTATTTCGTATTTTATTTCTATACTCCTGTTGTTCACCTCTTCTTTCTTACAGCATTTTTATTTCCTTCCTTCCTTCTGGTTATACATTCCTTTACTCGTTTACGCTAAATACAAAAGTAAAAGAATGTTCTCGTTTTCTGCAATGATGTGTTCAAATGTTTCCTGTCATTTCTTGATAGGCGTTTATAACCTAAAAGTCTAAAGTTTGTATCGAGCAAGGAGGGTCATCAGGCTTATCCTGGTTTCCGTGGGGTGAGTGACTGAGAGTACAAGACTTCCACCTGGACATGGCGCCAGTCCTTCACAGGATTAAATCATCAGCCATTTCTGGTACTTATTTAAAGCTGAGTATACCGGAGCAACATGAAATGAAGTGATATACACAAGAACGCAACACGCAACCCAGTCAAGGAATCGAACTCATTACATTCTGATCGTAATTCCAACACCCTTACCACTAGGCCAAAAGCCTCCTCGTAAACCATTTTAACTCCGATCCTTTAAGCAATTTTGAAACAAAGAAGGGTTGAATATTATATGGTGCTAGGTCAGGGTTTTACAGCCGGTTGTAGAAGAATTATGAAGTGATTTTCATAGATTGTCTTTGTCATTATTTGTTTGATGGTAGCTGGAGATTATTTATCCCACCCTTAGATTTAGTGTTGTTGAGCTCGATGCACGCTAAACAGGGTACAGGTAAATGTAATACGATAAAAATGAAACCGGTAAAAATATACAGGTAAATATGGTATAGGTAAATAGGAGGCAGGTAAATATCAGCCTAGGTAAATATTACAAGGTAAAAAAAGATTATACGTTTAAATATTGGACAAGTAAAATTAGTACAGGTAAATATGGGACAGATAACATCAGTACAGGCAAATGCGTAACAGGTAAAAATGGTACAGATAAAATTAGTCCAGGTAAAAACGGTACAGCTAAATATGGGAGAGGTAAATATAGGACAGATAAAATTAGTAGTTAAATATGGTATAGGTAAAATTAGTAGTTAAATATGGTATAAGTAAAGATGACACAGGTAAAAATTACACATGTATATATGGTATAGATAAAATTAGTACAGGTAAATATGGGACAGGTAAATATCGTACATGTGAAAAAATAAAATGACATAGGTCACATCTGTAGGTTATTAAAAATCAATAGCAACTGATAATCATATAATAACAATGCTCGGATAATATTTAATCAAATGTAATGTTTCCAGTTGTATTAGATATGCTTGTAGTAGGTCTTTCATCAACTTCGTATTGTCATCGATTTCGAAGTTGAACGACTCCCATTAATGTAAAAAGTGTGGTGGATTGGAAAGGTCGGTGAATTGGCAGTATCGGTAGAGGGTCGGACGCCATGCTTTGATGCATAGAGTTACGGCCCTTGCTATTCTGAGTTCAAATTCCGCCGAAGTTAACTTTGCCTTTCATCATTACGGGGTAGATAAAATGAAGTGCCAGTAATGCACTGGGTAATTGCTGCCCTTGTGCCAAATGTAGAAACAATTAATGTAATATTTGCAGTTGTATTTATATATATATGAAATAAACCGTTCACCAACTCAGTATTGTTATCGGTTTCGAAGCTAAACGACTCCAACAAAAATATCCAGCCCAGGATTAACCATTAGAGAAATTAAGCAAGCAATCAGGACCCCAAAAATATCAAAAGGTTTATATATATATTTATTTCGTGGGACGTTCTGGTGTTATTTTTTTTTTTAATTTCTACAATGTAGGACGTCAACAATCTTTAATACAGCACTTGTGATATCTTTATCACAATATGATTTCTGACATTCACTAAAGAGATACTTCTATAGTTTAATACAATTAGTGTAGCCATCGTTCTTCACTGCTATAAACTTTCGGGAACACATAAAATGTTTGCAGTGTTGACATATTCAGCACATCATAACATTTCACAGAATCTCTTTGTTCTCGAATATATATTGTGACAATAATTATTGTGCTATCAGTAGAAAATATATAAACTTTTAGTAATAAATATTTTATCTCTATACATTGATACATTGTACTGAAATTCAGTGTTTGTTTTGTTTTGTTATGGTTGTTTTTTGTTCATGACACGGAATTTATGACGTATAGATTTTACGACAAAAACTTTTTATCATACGAACTTTTCTGGGGCTACCGCTGATATATATATATATATATATATATATATATATATTTACTTTTTTCCTTTTACTTTATTATTATATATTTTAACTATTGTTTATATTTTTTGCTTTTGTGTGTGCCCTCACGTGCTTCTGCATCTTGTGAAAAAATCTGCCTGTACCATTGCATTTAGCTGTAGTGCTGAATAACAACCCCACTATACACTCTCTCAATACTCGCCATTTCCGATCTCCCTCTTGTTGCCCTCTATTGTATTTCTAATGTTCACGTGACGAAACTTGGTAGAGCCTATACTCAGCATTGTAATTTGATTTGTAAAGCTCTGATGATCCCTGCCCAATAGTATGGATGAAACATTGTTAGCAAATAAAAATTGTATGAGTATGTAGGCGTTCTTTGATTTCTTTTACATATAACGGCTCTGTTCTCGTACATTGAGCTTATACAATACTGTCACAAATACGACACGGTGCAGGTGCGTTTATGCGCACACGCTCAGTGGTCTACGTTTTTAAAAAAATATATATATAGTAATAATAATAAATTTGAAAACTAAAATCCAAAGAAGATCCCGTTAAGGCTCAAAGCAGCGATTCTTTGCTTAAACTTTAATCTGTTATTTTAATATATATATATATATATATATATATATATATATATATGTGTGTGTGTGTGTGTGTGTGTGTGTGTGTGTGTGTATACATATATATATATATATATATACATATATATATATATATATATATATATACATATACACATATACACACACACACACATATATATATATATATATATATATATATATATATATATATATATATATATATATATATATATATATATATATATATATATATATATATATATATATATATATATATATATATAAATATATATATACATATATATACATATATACATATTTATATATGAATGTATATAATAGATATGTATATACATGCACTCATGTATACATATCACACACGCCATATTATACACCCGCATATGTAAAAAACCAATAAAAGCATCACAGACACGTATTCAATACACATGATAATGATTTCTTTATTAACCACAAGGGTTTACATAAAGTAGACATTAAGGACAGTGCTGGACAATGCAGGACGGTACAAATGGGCATTTCTGCGTGTAAAAAACAAAAACAGAGGATGTAACAAAAATAACAATGAAAATAACAATGAAAAATTCCCCAATAGGGGGGAGACTTCGGAGGGACATTTGTGGAGAAAGCCCAGTAAAAAGCCACAATGACCCTGACCACCAAGGCAAGAGCCCTCTCCCAGTTTTCCACCTTTAATTTACAGATATATACTCAGAGTAGGCCCATTCACTCGGGCCATTCTTGCTTCTTTCACCCATCTTTCAACAAAATGCTGGGAAGAGAGCACTTCCCTCTCTACTCTGATTTTCCTTTTTGATAATACACACACACACACGCACAAGCAAATGGGCACACTCACTTACATAGGAGTTACAGAAAAAGCCCAACAAAGACAGACTAACACACACATACACAACCACACCCATGTCACCCCCCCCCCCCACAAAAAGGCCACAACTTTCACTCACCTCCGCCTATCACTATATGTATATATATATATATATATATATATATATATATATATATATATATATATATATAAATATATATATATATATATATATAAATATATATATATATATATATAAATATATATATATATATATATATATATATATAAATATATATATATATATATATATATATATATAAATATATATATATAAATATATATATATATAAATATATATATATAAATATATATATATAAATATATATATATATAAATATATATATATATAAATATATAAATATATATATATATATATAAATATATATATATATATATATATATATATATATATATATATATATATATATATATATATATATATATATAAATATATATAAATATATATATATATATATATAATATATATATATATATATATATATATATATATATATATATATAAATATATATAAATATATATATATATATATATATATATATACGTTAGAATATGTGTAATAAGGCCAAGACAATGCAGATATGGACATAGAAAAAGAATGCAATAGTGAGAGATATTGATGAGAATTCGTCTTTCACCTTGAATTTATTTAAATGTCCTTAATTTTCGAGATAATATCTCTTCTTCGGAGGGAAG
>OZ024741.1:291846587-291881587 GCA_964016885.1 Eledone cirrhosa
GATACATTTTATTACTAATTATATCTAAATGTTTCTTCTCTCTTCATAATGTATTTTTAACTCTGATACTGGTTCAGTCTGGTTCAAACTGAATTGGTCTGTCCCAGTCATTCATTGAGCAACATCGGTGAAGTTGGCACCCTTAACTCACAGTTGGGTGCGGATGCGATCATGTATATATGTGTGCGTCCGCATGTATCTGTGTGTTTCTAAATATATTAATAACTCCCTCTGGTCGAGCAATCTTTGAGGTGTGGGGACAACTGGAAAGCTTCCATTACTCATACTTCTCGCCTTCTTCACTACCTCTTCTACGGCCTCGATATGAATACCCCCTCCGCCTCCGTGGTATTTTCTTCGTGGTTATAAGAGGCTTAGCTCTGTTTCTCGACCGTTATATCGCGTGACTATCTCCCCCTCCGCCTTTTGGGATTTTTTCTCACGTCGTATAGACGCGTTCTTGAGACTAGTAAAATGAGGTATCCTCTTGATAAGTCGGCAGACCTCGCAAGGACTCTATATCTTTGATATATTGTTTTTGTTTATGCCACGAAACTACGTAGTCGAGGAATTTAGGAACAGTTTAGGTATGATACATTTTATTACTAATTATATCTAAATGTTTCTTCTCTCTTCATAATGTATTTTTAACTCTGATACTGGTTCAGTCTGGTTCAAACTGAATTGGTCTGTCCCAGTCATTCATTGAGCAACATCGGTGAAGTTGGCACCCTTAACTCACAGTTGGGTGCGGATGCGATCATGTATATATGTGTGCGTCCGCATGTATCTGTGTGTTTCTAAATATATTAATAACTCCCTCTGGTCGAGCAATCTTTGAGGTGTGGGGACAACTGGAAAGCTTCCATTACTCATACTTCTCGCCTTCTTCACTACCTCTTCTACGGCCTCGATATGAATACCCCCTCCGCCTCCGTGGTATTTTCTTCGTGGTTATAAGAGGCTTAGCTCTGTTTCTCGACCGTTATATCGCGTGACTATCTCCCCCTCCGCCTTTTGGGATTTTTTCTCACGTCGTATAGACGCGTTCTTGAGACTAGTAAAATGAGGTATCCTCTTGATAAGTCGGCAGACCTCGCAAGGACTCTATATCTTTGATATATTGTTTTTGTTTATGCCACGAAACTACGTAGTCGAGGAATTTAGGAACAGTTTAGGTATGATACATTTTATTACTAATTATATCTAAATGTTTCTTCTCTCTTCATAATGTATATATATATATATATATATATATTTATATATGGTCGCTACAGACTCTGCTAAGAGTATTGCAATCGCTTGTAACATATCCTGAACAAGCATTGCCTGTGCTTTGAAGGTTTTTTTAAGTGGGGAAAGGCTTTGCACTCGACCAATCCCACTCTCTGAGCATCGAAAACACTACCCGAAATGGAGAAAGGAGAACTTGTCAACATCATCGGATGCTTCCGAAGCCGCAGGTTTTTTGGGGTTTTTTTCAGATTTTCCCTCTCCTAGAAAGGTGTCGTGAAAACAATTGGGGGCTTTTCACTTCCAGGTGAAAACAAAAATAGTGCTATTTGGACGGCCGTTGACTCTGTTGTGTTCCCCCGCCCTTTGCCGGGTCTTGTATTTCTTCCCGCAGGGTGTCCAAATATCACCCTCCTCACCAAGCAAGCTTGGTGAGGTTGCCTGCTTAGTCGCCGACGACCCGATAATGAGACAGGTTATACTGGGTTACATGTTACCAGTAACACTCTAGAGCGACCTGACATATATTTTGTATATGTATCTATATATACATACAAATATATATCCGTTTTGTATTGACGAAATTGAAACTGAATACTCAATATTAAAGAAAGATTACTAGTTTAGGTAGATCGAGACAGTGACATGTGTGTTAGAGTAAGAGTAAGAGAAAGAGAGAGAGAGAGAGAGGTGTGTGTATGTGAGAGAGAGAGAGAGAGAGAGAGAGAGAGAGAGAGAGAGAGAGAGAGAGAGAGAGAGAGCGGGGGGAGTGTGTGTGTGTGTGTTTGAGAGAGAGAGAGGTGTGTGATAGATAATTCATAAGTAAAGGCCTAGTAATGTTGCAACAGTTGATGTTTTATAGCAACAGATCAGACATAATCGACCAGAACTACCATCAAATTCAGTTCAGCCATGAACAGTTTGTCTGTTCCCAAACTGTATACCACATTATACAACACGTTTTTTTCTGAATGAATTGGGGTATGGTTTGAGAGAAATTTGGCTGCTATTTCTTGAATGTCGAGTAAACAGGTTGAGGCTCCACCGTTGGCTCAGATGGTTTCTAATTGTTTCTTTGTGTAACAATATCCTCGATGAAAATGATGATTATGATGAAGTTGAGGGAAATGATTTCAACGGGGATAATGATGATAATTTATCGGCCAAGAAACACTTGATCAGGAAGACAAAACGATAAGGTGGGCATAAAATGTAGTAACGGATATCCGCATATATACATACATATACATGCACGCAGCCACATGATATGTATGTATGTATGTATGTATGTATGTATGTATGTATGTATGTATGTATGTATGTATGTATGTATGTATGTATGTATGTATGTATGTATGTGTGTGTGTGTGTGTGCGTCCGTTTATATATATATATATATATATATATATATATATATATATATATATATATATATATATATATATATATATATATATATATACAGTGTATATATATATATATATATATATATATATACATACATATATTTGCACATAATGCATATAATGGAACGTACTCTCCCAGTTGCATTAACTCTCCCTCTCCTCCACTGGCAACATCTTTATGGTTGTTCGCCATCAATTCACCAAAATCTCAGTGGATTTCTAAAAATCAATCTTTATGTCCGTATTATAAAAGGGTGTATTCGTGGTATATCAATAATGATATGAAGGTTTTGATTTTCATATTCTCCTAAGAGTTCGTTGCAATTTATTTGGAACAGTAAAGTTCTCAAATCTATTAGATAAATTTCTAGACTTATACGCCCTGATCAGGGTGAGGAGATGTTGAAGCGTATTGCTGTCTTTTTAGAGTAAGCAAAGTTAAGTTAATTGTAGTCGACGGTCTGAGTTCAAATCCCGTCCAGGTTAACTTTTCCTTTCATCATTACGGGGCCGATAAAATAAAGTACCACTAATGTACTGGGCAATTGCTTGCTTTGTGCCAAAAGTAGAAACTATTATTTATATCTGGGCAGTGATGCTACTTCCTTACTAATAGCACAATTTCATAACTTGATAACATTTGTGGCTACCTTCTATTTGTCAATAAAAATATCACACACCTCAGAACTAGCATATCCTGTCTTTGGAAAACCTCCGATAGATGTTGTTAAATGATCCCAACAGACAGAATTGCGGATGTGTTACTCCAGGGAATAGAGAAGATGAGCTGAAAAGGCCAGTCCAAATCGTACAGATGGCCATCTCCATCCCGATCGCAGTAAGTAGAAATGAAGTTCGAGGATCCAGAAATTGAAATTGAATTTTTGACCGTTAGGTTTCTACGTCATCACCCAGTTGTTTATTTTTGTAAGTGATTGGTGTATGTATTTATTTCAACATTGTGCTTGTCTAATCGTATTTCTTTCATCATCAGGACAAGAAATATGTTGGTGCATTAGGCATTTTTGCCCATCGCTGCCTTAGACAGCATTTAGCTGCTTTAACGACTCTTCTAGCGATGAGTTTTCTCATTTTTATATGCATTCAAATACACTCTCGCTTCGTCTTAAAAAGCTATGATTAGCTTTCTATTTAGGACAGACACCACAGATCGAAGTCCACTATCCAATTATTTTCTTTTCTTTCGTCCTATCTGTGTTGTTTGTTTTATCACACCCACATATTACCAACAGAAAGATTTATTTTTCTGATGCACGATCCAGCATTTTAGAATGTTACTCTCAATTAAATAGTGCGAAACCATTTTGCTGGTTTGAGAGGTGACGAGGGTGATGATGTGTGTGTAAACTTGCCTAGTACATCACCTTTATTTCCTTCTTCCAGTCACTTTTATGGGCAAACACACTTCTACTTGTCCTTCCCTTCTTTCAATAATTTTTGTATTTTATCTGCCTGTCACCCACCCTGTGGATTGTCTCTCTTTTGACCATTGGTCACTGATCTCTGTTCTCTAAGGCATTTCTGCTTATCGCTGTCTTTGACAGCATCTAACTGTTTTAACGGGTGGTCTAGCGATGTTTTTCATATATATATATGGTCTTCTAAATGTTTTTAATATATATATGGTCTTCTAAAAGATTTTAATTAAACATACGGTATACGGTATATTGCCAACTATACTATACATACATTCATGTATACATCGCTATTTCAGAGCAGCAATACTAATACCTAATTTTTGCTGGACCGGCAATCGCTCTGTATAATCAGCTCCTGATTATTACTGGAATTCTATAAGAATCCAGCTTCTATAATTTTCGGCGTGGCTCTGATGAACGCCAACCAGCGTGAAACAGACTGTCAGCTTCCCTCCCTTCTTTCGCCGAAAAGAAATAAGTGACATAGTCACTACTTTAAAACTGATAGTGTATGGTCTTCTAAATATCTATATATATATATATATATATATATATATATATATATATATATATATATATATATATATATATATATATATATATATATAAATGTAGTATATATATATATATATATATATATAAAACGGAAGATGTCTGTCTGTGTGTGTGTATGATTTTTATGGATTTCCACATTTCTCTACCGATTTTGATGATTTTTTTCCAATGTCCTACAAATTTACCAACAATGGTCAACGCGTAATAAAGTTTGCCAAATATGTCCTGCTTCTATGAAAAAAATCGATAAAACTAAATACATGCTGTAACCCACTCTCTTACACGCCTATTCACTCTCTCTCTACTACACAACAACGACAAAATTTCGTTCAGGAACGCAATATAAACTTTGAAAACTAAGCAACACATCATTTTATACAACAAACATAGTCATAACGCTCTCTCCGTCGCTCTTCCCTCTCTCTATAATAGATCATTTCCCCCTCTCTATAATTTAACTGCTATACTCTCTTCATGCTCTGAGGTTTAACACACCTCCCTATAGTTTCTTAGCTTTACTCACTCCGTCGCTCTTCCCTCTCTCTATAATAATTTATTCCCCCTCTCTATAATTTAACTGCTTTACTCTCTCTCTCTGTCGCTCTTCACTATCTATATGACAACACTATTTACACACCTCCCTATAGTTTCTTAGCTTTACTGTCTCCATCGCTCTTCCCTCTCTTTATAATATATTATTCCCATCTCTATAATTTAACTGCTGGGGAGTCATTGGAGTTCCGTATTGACACACGGCTTTTCTGGGGTATTTTACATCGGCTTATTGCAAATAACAACCCGCCAAATAACACTTCATATAACAGATTAATGCTATAGACATATGAATCGGAATGTTTAAATTATTTATTTTTTACGACTTCCATTGGATAAATTTTAATATGACAACACCCATAGTGTTGTACTTCTGGCAATTCTGCCGAATACACTGCCAAGGAGGAACCTTTTCCCCTCGGCGTCAGATATCCCGTTCGATTTCCGGCGATCCCAATTCCCGGTGAGACCATGTTTTGCCATGTCCTTTAACAAGTCACAAGGGCAAACATTGTCGGTGGCGGGTATCCATTTGGGGGAGCTATGCTACTCCCATGGCCAACTTTATGTTGCCTGTTCCCACGTAGGGAGCAGGAATGGACTTTTTGCTTACACTCCTCAAGGGATGACACGCGATATCGTCTACAAAGAGGTGCTATAGATGTTGGTGCAGGTGTTGGAGGTGTTGGAGCTATGCCGTCTCGAAAACTATTTCCTGGTTGGGTCAGATCTGACACCCAGCGGCATCAGGGCCACTATCTTGCAACTGTGGTCTACTAAATTCGCTATTGGAAGATTATTAACCCATCATTGATTTTCCAAAATGCTAATTGGTTCGTAACTTTTAATAATCAGTTCAACTGCTCTATGCACTTAATTGATAAGCTTATTCGCTTTCAAGCCACGTTTACCTGTATGTAACTTTTCATAGCAAATGAACAAACCCGAGCAACGCCGGGCTAAACTGGTAGTATATATATATATATATATATATATATATATATATATATATATATATATATATATATATATAACTATATACATGTGTTTATATATAGATAGATATAGTGTAGGTGATTCATTAAACTACAGGACGTCATACCAAAACAAGCACTCTATGCTCAGACAGAGTGTATATAATAGAAAAAATGAGGAAGTTTTGTTTACATGTATTACGTTTTTATTGTGTATCGACACTATATTCTTTTGTCACATCGTCAGTCTGAAGAGCAGATCGATAATGGAGTCGGATCTCTAAATCTTATGGGTCACCTTGAACCGATCCTCTGCGAAACACGATTAACAGCTCGATACACAATACAAATCTAATACTTTTAAAGGAAACTTACTCTTTTTTCTAATATATATATATATATACACACACACATGCATAGGTACACACAACCATATATGTATGTATGTGGTGCGTACGTATGTATATATGTATGTATATATGTGTATGCACATGCATACATATATAGTAGTGATGACAGTCACATACAATTTTCTTTGTACCAAGTCTCATCCACCTGCCACCACAGCTGCTCTATTGTACAATTGGCTAACAAATTCAGTTTGAGCATCACTAAAGACGTTTAAGACATTTTCTATCGCATCATCCAATGCCGATGCAATTTTATTATTGCTTATAATATAAAATCCTAAAACGTCTTTTATCTATTTTACATTCAGTTACATACCAGACAATAATAGAAACTTGGGTATGCATTGCGCATTTAGTAGTGTCGTCGGCTTGCATTAATATAAACAGTACACTTCCTTCTTCAGTTCGAATTACACTAGTTATTGCTTTATCAATTGTAGATATAATGTCATTTTGTGTTGCACTTGAAACTCCTGCAAAATCTTTTGATCCTTCTTTAGTTGAATGTCCTGAAACAATGATGCTATCTATTTTAGCAAAGCAATGCAATAATTCACAATAATTACTTTTGTTGGGCCTATCTTTTCCTTCATCATGTCAATGTAACGGCAACTCTTGTTTGTAAAGATATAAGATACAGCGTTTACCGTTTCAAATATTGTCTATTTTCTTCACCTAATTTGTTCTGCAGTTCTATTTCAAGCTTTGCAGATTCATTAATAGTCATTTATATGTCCCATATTAGCTATATGTAAATGACTCTTCTATTTAGAATAATGTTTGCAGCCACTCAGTTGTTAGTGTAGCATATATTTGGATGTGGACCGGCTGCTTTAAAAAGATCACTTAATCTTGGAGGGGGGGGGGGGTATGAAGAGTCAAGTGTTTTTTCTCAATCGCATGGCTATGATGATATGGTTGTATGTTGGACGCATTTGATAGAGCAGAGGTCAGCACTCTACCTCTTCGATCAAACACTCATCAATTGATAGAGTAGACAACAACACGCTATCTTTTCGATCAAAAGCTCACCATTTGATCGACCAGACGACAGGACTCTACCTCTCTCATCAAACATCACATTTCTCCTCAAGTAACAATTGAAGCAAAGACTGTTGCTGGAGGCAGATGCAGGAGGAGATGATTGAAGCAACTTTAGTGCATGTGGTGTCATTTGCTACACATAACGTGGTTAGTGTTCGAATTCTATCTGGAAGTAATAATCAGTATATTACATACAAAGGACAACAGTAAAATGTAAACTAAAGTTCTTTGATTTCTACCTATAGCTGTTCCAACCATTTTATAGCTGCCCTTTTGCTTTTACTTTTATGTGTTCATTTTTCATCTTATACCATATATATTCCAACATGTATAACTCAAAAATATACCTAAACATGTATACCTCCAAAATGTTTAATCATACATGTGTGCCTCCAACATGTATAATCCCACATCTATATCCCAAGATGTATACCCTAACATGTATATCTCAACATGTATAACCCTAACATGTATATCCCAAGATGTATACCCTAATATGCATATCTCAAGATGTATACCCTAACATGCATATCCCAACATGTATAAGTCTAACATGTGTACATCAAACATGTATACGCCCAACATGTATAACCCAACATGTATACGCCCAATGTATTTTAAAATCGTTTTCGTATAAAATGTTCTGACCTCCCTACTGTGACTTACAAAGACCCCGTACTACTACCTCTTCTTCTTCTTCTTCTTCTTCTTCTTCTTCTTCTTCTTCTTCTTCTTCTTCGCAAGCATGCCTTTTGAAGTGTTCCCCCCCCCCCCAAAAAAAAGGGGACTGGACTAATGTTCTTTAACAATCATTGAACATTCTTCGAGATAGTACCTAGTGCTCCTATGACAATCGGGACGACCTTGATCTCATGATATTCCCAACTCCTTTTTAATTCACACTTTGAGTCCTGGTATCGGTTAATTTTTTCCTTTTCCTTTTCTTGCACTCTTGTTTCAAAGGGGCTGGCTACATCTACAATCAGGCACGGTTTTATTCCTTGTCAAAAACCACCAGGTCAGGCCTATTGTGTTCTAATTTCTTGTCTGTCTGTATCTTGAAGTCCCGTAGCACCTTCACTTGATCTTTTTCTATCACCGACTCTGGTTTATGCTCATACCACTTCCCAGAATGTGGTAAATCATTGTTTGCATAAATGCCAGTGAATCATCTTTCATATTATATCATGCATTCAGCCTTTATAGGGAGTCTGGTCTAGGTGTATACGTTCGGATACGATGTGAGCCACAGTTTACTCTCTCTCTCCACAGATCCTACAGAGTGAGCTAGCTTCCTCCTTGTCAATATAGTGTTTTACCCAATTCGTTCTGAGGGCTTGCTCTTGTGCAGCCATTAGCATTCCTTCTGTAACTTTTTAAAGGTTACCTCTTTTTAACCAGCTTCATGTCTGTGGATCTCTAAATTCCATTTTCTTATAAAAAGGTGTTATGAAGGGATTTTTCATGAAGGTTGCTCTTCTTCCTTGTTATTATTTCCTCTTTGGACATCCCCTGGTCTATTGTATTCTCCTTCAGTACAATTGTGTGCATTGGCTCCCTACTGTCAGCCAGATATTTGTGCAGGCTGTTTTTCTCCATCCTCTATGCTGGTAAGACCTCTTCCACTTTCAGATCTCTTTAAGTAGAGTCTATCAACATCAATTCTTTTGTGGAACATGCTGTAGGTAGTCATTAGTTCCTAGTCTTTCTATCCGTTTCTTTTTGTTCAGTAACATTCCATTTCAGAATTCCAGCACTGTACCTAATAATGGACACAGCTTGGGAATTTACAGCACTTATGACATTCCTACTATTTGGGTGTGCTTTTAGTATGTTTCTTACTCTCCTTATGTATTCAGATCTTAACAATTCCTTCAATTTATTGTTCTTGGTGTCATCTTCCTCCAGAGCACCCAAATATATGTATCTCTCTTCAATGTCGATTTCCTTTATCATCTCACATGTTAGTACCTGGATCCCGTTGCTTCTGTTCCATTTACCCTTCTTCATCACTAGGACTCCACACATATTAGCACCAAATTTCACACATATATCATTGCTGAAAATATGGACAGTGTCAACAAGTAGATCCAACTCCTCACTTTTCCCAAAGAGTTTTAGATCGTCCATGAAGAGGGGGTGGTTGATGGTAAACTCTCCTCTTCACAGCTTGTATCCTGCTTTCACTTTTCGCAATATGAGGGACAAGAATATGAGGGAAAGGATAAACAATAATAATTATTATTATTATGGATTGGCAGTATCGGTAGGGAGTCGGATGCCATGCTTTGCAGCACAGAGTTACATCCCTTTACGGTCTGAGTTCAAATCTCGCCAAGGTTAACTTAGCCTTTCATCCTTACGGGGTCGATAAAATAAAGTACCAGTAACGTACTGGGATCGATTTAATCAAATTCCCCCTCCCCCCCCCCCAAATTACTGGCCTTATGTTTACTTATGTTACTATAATTGTTGTTATCGCTATTGTAAGTGTTATTTTTGCTGTTGTTCTTGTTACTACTACTACTACTACTACTACTACTACTACTACTACTACACTTTAAATTTCCAGTTTAGAAATTATTGTATAACCTAAAAAGAGGGAGGCTTTATTGTTTCTAAATTTATCATATTTAGTACCCATAATTTTCTTTTCTTTTCATTCTTTCGTCAAAGCACAATGTGATCAGAAATGTGAAATCGATATTACGTCATCACAAGTATTTTTATAATTACATCTCACGTGAGAAGGCGGAGAAATAAATTGAAAACAATAAAAAAATGTTATTGTTACCTGGTTATCGATTTGTATTATATAACTATTTGTATGATAAAACGGTGATGGCGGTGTGTGGATGTCAGAATCGGTGACGCACCAAAGGAAAATACTACCTGCTATCTTGATTATGTAACTTTAAGGTTTGAATTCAAATTTCACCTAGATTCACTTTCCATTTCCTCTTTACGAGATCAATAAAATAATTTGTATGCTTATTCCGTCGCTAGGTTTAACCCCAGCACTTGATCCTTGGGTGCCTTTAGTCCTCACCCTTACAAGAATTCAGACAGGCCTCCAGGCACACTGCTCACATCTTTAATTGAATCTAGTGCTAACAGTTCCAGCAGGGACATGTGAGGGCACGTGAGTTAGTAGTTAGAGAGTTGGATTCACAATCGTTAAGTTGTCATTTCGATTCGTGAGTCGGGGGATGGGTTATATCATTGAGCAAGACACTTTACTTCACGTTGCTACAATTACCTGGAATTGCGACGCGTAGATAGTAACAGTAATAGAAAAGACAAATGAAAATATTGTTTCTTTGGTCCGATCTGACGAGTTCCACCTCGTTCGGTAAGTGAATGAGGTCTGGAATCTTTTCAAGTCGTTGAAAAAAAAAGGACGAGAGTCGGTGATATAAAACGATCGAGTGAAGGTTTTGTGGAATTTCAGGATACAAGCTGTTAAAGAATTAGCACACAGTTAGGTGGGTTTTGACAAGGAAAACAGATCTTAATTGATTATAGAATTAGCTTGCCCCTTTCACACAAGAGTGCAAGAAAAGGAAAAGGAGAAGAACACAACACGCAACCCAGAAATCGAACACGCGATATTAGGATCGTAAGTCCAACACCCATAGCATTAGGATACGTGCCTCCACCTAGATAGAGTATATATCTCCCTTCTTTTTGCCGAAAAGAAATGACATAGTCACTACTTTAAAAGCGATGGAGTATGGTCTTCTAAATGTTTTTAATTAAACATACGGTATATTGTCAAATATACTATACATACATTCATGCATACATCGCTATTTCAGAGCACCAATCGTAATTACATATATATATATATATATATATAAGTGTATATATATATATATATACACACACAGACACACACATATATCTATCCATCTCTCTCTCTCTCTCTCTCTCTCTCTATATATATATATATATATATATATATATATATATATATATATATATATATATATATATATATATATATATATATATATATATAGAGAGAGAGAGAGAGAGAGAGAGAGAGAGAGAGAGATGCTCATTACATTGATAATATGAATAATATAATATATAATATATAATAAACATAGTAACAACAATAACAATAATCATGGCAATATTCTAAAATACCAATTAACTAAATTGGAAAACAGAATTATTTCACTAAATAAATTAATACGTAATTAAACGCTAATTAATTTATAATTAATAATTTCATTGCAAATAAATTATTATTACTATTATTGGGGTCGTTAAAATAAAGCTCCAGCCTTGCACTGGGGCAATTGCTGGCCTGGTGCCCAAAGTAGAAACAATTATTATTATCATTGCTAGCGTAGTGGAGTGGCAGTATCGGTAGAGCGTCAGACACCATACTTTGCGACATAGAGTTGTGGCCCTTTATGTTCTGAATTCAAATCCTGCCGGAGTTAGCTTTGCTTTAAAGTCTAAAGTCGGTCTCGAGCTAGGAGTATAATCAGGCCGGTGCTTATTCCGTTTTTCGTGGTGATACGCGACTGGGAGTACAAGACTTCCCCCTGGACAGGACGCCATAGCCCCACATAAATGCATATATATGAATAGGGGGCTGATGATCAAATAACGTTAAGTATCTTGTTCATGTTAATCTCTCACTCCATCTTTCTATCCATCTCCCCATCACTCTGGTCCACCTTTCTCCTCCCCTTTCTCTCTATAACTCCTTAATCTCTCATCTCTCTCTATATATAACCCCCTTATCTCTCGTTTTCTCCCCCCCCCCTCTTTCTCTCTCTCACGCTCTCCGTTCGATTTGTGGTTATATCTTAACCCAAAATTTTACTATGCAAATATTCACACACACACACACACACACACACACACACACACACACACACACACACACACACACACACACACACACACACACACACACATATATATATATATATATATATATATGAATATTCGTAAAATGTGAGTATTCTCAGCGCGAAAGGTAGCCGTTACCAGCTGTTACTATTTGCATAGTAACATTTTGGGGTTCAGATATAACCACAAATCGAACGGAGAGCGTGTGAGAGAGAGAGAGTGAGAGAGGTGGAGAGAGAAAACGAGAGATGAAATATGAGGGGGTTATATATAGAGAGAGATGGAGAGAAATAGAGATGATAGATTAAGGAGTTATAGAGAGAAAGGGGAGGAGAAAAGTGGACCAGAGTGATGGGGAGATGGATAGAAAGATGGAGTGAGAGATTAACATGAACAAGATACTTAACGTTATTTGATCATCAGCCCCCTATTCATATATATGCATTTATGCGGGGCTATGGCGTCCTGTCCAGGAGGAAGTCTTGTACTCCCAGTCGCGTATCACCACGAAAAACGGAATAAGCACCGGCCTGATTATACTCCTAGCTCGAGACCGACTTTAGAGCAGAACAACCCTAATGAAATTATTCAGTTCCAGTAGCAACAGCACATGAGCAACAATGAGGAGAAATTCAAGCAAATCTCTCAATATATCAAGCACAAACTTCTCGATAAATTTATATATCGCGGTTTCGTTTGACAACTTAATTAATTAAATAATAAACATTTATGAAAAACACAGCGAATATTAGAAGATCTAAGATAGATATAATTACGTTGCTGACCTAGAGCTAAACAACAACAACAACGAAAGCAACAACAACGACACGATTAACGTCAACAGTAGTAACATCATGACCACCACCACCACCACCACCACCACAAGCACTACAAGCACCAATAGTAGCAACAACAAAAACACCACCACTACCATTACTACCACCATCACTAACTACAGCAATAACAGCAACAATAATTGTAACAACAAAAGAAATGTTACCATTAACCACACCACTACCACCACCATTCACAACAAAGATTGCGACGACGACGGCGACAACAACAACAACAACACTTTCAATAACACCACCGCCAACAATCACGACAACGGCAACAACAGCAAGCATATTAACAAAAGCAATGCCAATACAAGCATCGTCACCTCAATCACCACCATCATCATTAACAACAACAACGCTACCTTTATCACTATCACACCCACCATCGGCAGCAACAGCAGCACCATCATCATCACCACTACTAGCACCGCCAGTACCAGCACCAGCACCAGCGCCACTACCACTACTACCACCACCACCAACAACAAGAACAGCAACAATAATTGTTTCTACTTTAGGCACAAGGCCAGCAATTACCCAGTGCATTACTGGTACTTTATTTTATCGACCCCGTAAGGATGAAAGGCAAAGTCAACCTCGGCGGGATTTGAACTCAGATCGTAAAGGGACGTAACTATGCCGGAAAGCATGGTGTCTGACTCTCTACCGATAATAACTACCACGCTGACGACAGCAACAGAACAAGCACGTCTAAAATGATAGCTGTAGATTTGACTCCTCATCCCTACACACACATTGAAGACCATAGCAGAAACTAACTAAAACAAATAAATTGTATGGTCCCGTAATTCCTGATGGAGTCGTAAGGCACCATATAGACATACGCCGTTTCTAGAGCATTTTTTAAACCTGGCGAAGCGCATCCCTTCTCCAGGTCTGAATGCAGCAATTTTCGTCCAGAGAAAGATATAGAGTGAGAGAATGGGAGTGAGAAAGATACATAGAAGAAGAAACGACCACATTACTCGACCTCGAAAGGATGAAAGGCAAAGTTGACCTCGGCGGGATTTGTACTGAGAGTACAGAGAGCTGAATGAATATCACAAAGCACTCTATCGGATGTTATAACGACTCAGCGAATAAAACATGAAATATTTCTATCTAAAACCTATCTAGTGAATCAGATCTCGCACTCTTTTGCCAACCCAACGAGATCTATCGAAGTAATTTGTTAACGAAAACACACAAATTTAATATGACATAATTGGGAAGTAAAACATAACGTTGATAGATTTTAGTCAATGGGCTTGTTTGATATTTATCGCAAATTTATGTCTGGATAGATATCATATTTACTATAGTTAATGTTTGGTAAAGTTAATATTTGCTATGGGAAATGCTTGATATATTTAATGTTCGGTATAGTTAATGTTTGATATAGTTAAAGTTAGCTAAAGTTAAAGTTTGATACAGTTAATGTTTAGTCTATTCAATGTATGGTATTATTAGTGTCAATCATAGCTGCAGATCTAAACATAATGTATGTATGTATGCGTCTGTATACACACACACACACACACACACACACATATATATATATATATATTCATATGTATATATATCCGGTTGACTTAAATTTTGGACAGTTTTGAAATTTGAAATGTCGACCGCTATAAAAAATAATTGAGAAAATCTGGAAAAATAGCCCTGGACAGAGGCTCCATCAAAGAATCGAAACCGGTATTTCTCTGATGCTCAGAGAAATGCGATAAGCGTACCCGGTCTACCGACATCCACGCTTGAAAGATTTAAAAACCTGTAAGTAGAACTGAAAACATTCGGTTGGCTTAAGAAACATTTGGAAAATTTCAACCTTGAAATACAGTCGTTCCAATGCAAATGGCTAAAATCTTCTAAAAGGCGGCAATTGATTGCTAGGAAATCTTTAGCACAGCCGCCTGGCTTCAAAAGATCCTGCGTTTGATTCCACGGTGACGCCTCATTCCAACTTTTTCCGTATCAGAGGTTCTTTGCCCTATTTTCTCAACTATTATTTAGCATGGTCGACTATTATAGCCCGGACGATTTGCATTCGAGCGATAGGATTTCAATTATATGTATGCTTATTATATATATACGGTTTGCTAATTTGTGGAGGAACCCTCTCTCTCTCTCCCCCTTCTCTCTCTCTCTCCCACTTCTCTCTCTCTCTCTTTCATACATGCATACACATACACCTACACATACGCTCACGCGCACCTATACATATTTATACATATATGTATATTATATAAATATATGTACATATGTATATTTCCGTTTCATAAACTTCTTCTTCATATATATATATATATATATATATATATGTGTGTACATATATTTATATAATATACATATATGTATACATATATGTACATATACGTGTGTGGGCGTGTGTGTGTTTGTACTTATATATTCGTCTGTATGTATATACAAAAATACACACATATAAATATATATATCTAATCAGTCATATATATATATAGATAGATAGATGTGCTTAAGCACGGCAGCTAGTAAGCAATTATGTGAATCTAATTAGTTTATATTACGTTATACAATCTACACTATATGCTACAATGTTTTATGTTCACATAAATTACTCCTAGTCAGAAAACATTAATCTTTGTCATATGTATTACTGCATTCACCACTATACACACTTTTACACACATACTTGCATTCACACCCGTGTGTGTGTATATATGTATGTGTATATATATATATATATATATATTGGAGGTCTGGAATAGAGGTGATGGAGTGGGTTGAGGTGGTGTGGGTGAACTGGAATTTAAACAGTTTGCACCTTTTTGTCTGTGTATGTATGTATGTGTGTAGGTAGGTATGTATATATGTAGGTGTGTATGTAGGTATGTATGTATATATGTAGTTATGTGTATGTATGTATGTAGGTATGTATGTATATATGTAGGTAGGTATGTGTGTATATATGTAGGTATGTGTGAATGTATGTATATATGTAGGTATGTATGTGTGTAGGTATGTATGTATGTATGTATGTATGTGTATGTAGATATGTATGTGTGTATGTATGTATATATGTAGGTATGTATGTATATATGTAGGTATGTATGTATATATGTAGGTATGTATGTGTGTATGTAGGTATGTAGGTATATATGTATATATGTAGGTATGTATGTAAATATGTAGGTATGTATGTATGTGCAACCCCACCAAGGTTTCTTGGTGAGGAGGGTGACTTTGGACATCCTGCAGGACTAAAAACAAAACCTCTCAAAGGGCAAAGGAGCTCTTAAGAGTCAATGGCCAACCAAAATCACCGGGAGAGATGACCCCTTAGCCTTTGTCAAGGCAGAATTCTAGGAGAAGGAAAACTCTGATATAACACCTGCAACCCTGATGGTATCCAATGATGTTGACGTGTTCTTCTTTTTGGTAAATATCATCTTGGTTAAGAGAGTGGGACTGGCTTTGTGCAGTGCCTTTGCTCACTATAAAAGATTCACGGCACAGGCATTGATTTATATCTGGAGATCTCTCTGCACTTGTCATCACAGGGTATATGGGCCCAGCACTATGTGTCCGTAATTGTCACAAGTGTAGTGTTTGTACCAGAGTTTTCAAGTCGCTGGCTGAACTAAAAAGTCACACTCGTTCAGCGCATCGGTAGGGGTTCTCCTACATGGATATAAAGTAGTGGCCGTACTCGAAAACGAGTTGGCAGCCACCATATATATATATATATATATATATATATACACACATATATGTATATCTATATGTATATATATAAGAAAATTTCGCTCTACATGGCTGAATACAATAAATGTAATCTGAGTTTTTCGAATATTAATAATTGTTTCTACTTTAGGCACAAGGCCAGCAATTTACCAGTATATTACTGGTACTTTATTTTATCGACCCCGTAAGGATGAAAGGCAAAGTTAACCTCGGCGGGATTTGAACTCAGACTGTAAAGGGACGTAACTATGCTAGAAAACATGGAGTCCAACTCTCTACAGATACTGCCAATTCCCCTTGCTCTTGTGTTGGCATGTGAACAGAACTGCAGGCACTAATGTTTCTGGGTATCACCCTTCATCAGTACAGCTCACCGTTCACCTGCCAAACTCTCAGAGCTAGTGAAAATAGATGCTATTTTCAAAAATACACAGTGACTGAACGGCCTGATTTGCATATTAGCAGACTGGCTGATCAGTCAGATCTGCATATTAGCAGATCCACTGATCAGCCAGATTTGCATATCAGCAGACTGACCAGTCAGTTTCCTGTATACGAGCGATAAATGGCCGGCTTTGCCAAATTCAAATAAAAAAAAAAATTTCGCTCTGACAGAAACGTTAGTGTCTGCAGTTCTGTTCGCATGCCAACACAAGAGTAAGAATGAAGTGTTCATTCTACTGACATGGCTATAAAATTGAGGCTTGTTTGCATAATTGCAAACGAATCGAATGTTATTATTAATATTCGAAAAACTCAGATTACATTTAATGTATATATATATATATATATATCTAGGGCGGGTAAAATTCCCGAGATCCATGGACGAGTTCTCTCCAGCGGTCTCTGTCCCTCATTATCCCTGCCATATCCTGCGTCTCCAACATACCAGTGTCTGTTCTTAGGTACATGAACATATGTTAACCTTTGTCTTCTTCTTCCATTGTATCCATGCAGAGGCTCCCACAGGATCACTGAGTGCCGTGTCAATTCTGGATGTCGGTGAGTACACACACACACATACACACACACACACACACACACACACACACACACACACACACACACACACACACACACACACACACTCACACACACACATATATATATATATATACGTATACACACATGCACACACACACTGCCACACATACACGATTATAATTCCCTATAAATTCATTGATATGTTTTACACAGGCAATAAATATTTCAGACAAACGTACACGTATACTACCATGCATATGCAATTCCACATTCTCCCTCTACACATACTCACGAAAACAATTACACATACAATTATGAACTTATGATTATATGCATATTACGATGCGTATCGATTTTAATATATATAAAATTCATAGCTAAAGGATTTCAAATGTTTATCGTAAACATATCGCATATTATTAGATATACAAAATATACATACTTATAACAATATAGCTATGGTTGAGCGAACACCTTAATTCTATTTCTTGTTCAGCCCGAGCCAGCCTACAGCTCCGTATTCAAGTGGGGAGAATCAGCCTATGTTTTCAACTATATTCAGTTCCAGTAGAAAGTGAGGTGAAGCGGGGCATTACCTTGATAATGACCATTTGTCAGAAACAGCCGTCGGTAATTTTCTCTTGCCTCTGCTGGATCTCCGTAGACGACGCCCCACCATCAGCTATATTTATTCGTAAACAGAGTATATCATTAGATATACAAAATACACATACTTATATGCATATATAAATATATATATATATATATACTAGCAGCAGTACCCAGCGTTGCCTGGGTAGGTAAAATAATATCTGCTTTGATGAAAAGGTGTTGATCTTAGCGACTGCTTCTCGATGACTCATCTATGGCCACACAAAGGCCATGCGGGGGAGGGTGGTGATGACCTCTATCACTGAGAAACGCGGGTGACTGACGAAGGGGCATGCTGGGGGAGGGAGGTAATGACCTCTAACACTAAGCCAAATTTCCTCACGCTACTTGATTGGAAACCGATGAATTCTCAAATACACAACTAAAAGTTCAGACGACGTCAGTGGCCATTGTTTTGCCTTTGACCATCTATAAGATGTGCAATGATAGGTTCTATCGTAGTATAAAAGTTGAACCAAATAAATTGATTTATGTGTGAGGTGGAGCCGAAGTTTCGAATTTGAATGAAATCGGTTGAAAAATGTGGGAGCTAATGATAGGTCGCCGTCCCTGAACAAAAAATGCAAAGTGTAAAGCTACTATAAAATGTGCAATGATAGGTTCTATCGTAGTATAACAGTTGAACCAAATAAATTGATTTATGTGTGGAGGTAGAGCCGAAGTTTCGTTTGAACAAAATCGGTTGAAAAATGTGGGAGCTAATGATAGGTTCTATCGTAGTATAAAAGTTGAACCAAATAGATTGATTTATGTGTGAGGTGGAGCCGAAGTTTCGAATTTGAACGAAATCGGTTGAAAAATGTGGGAGCTAGAGCCGAAAAGGCCGAAATTTGAGCGAAAATGTGGTATTTTCGAATATTTAAGCGGCTGCCACGCCGTCCTGAACAAAAAATCCAAAATGTAAAGCCACTTTAAGACGTGAAATAATCAGATCTAGCGTAGTGTAAAATTTGAACAAAGTAGGTTGATTAATGTGGGAGCTAAAGCCAAAAATCTCTATTTTTCGATACCTAAAAAAAGATGACCCCTTATCGATTTTTATCTGCAGAATGACCCCGGAATAAAAAACGATACGCTGATATATAGAAAACACTCCTTGATGACTAATCTATGAGCCTGTAAAGTTTCATGAAAATCGGTTATAAGATGTAGGCCCCTATAGGTAATACACAGACACACACATACTTAATTTCATATATATACAGATATATATATACCGCACACAAACATACAAACACACGCATACGCGCGCACACACACACACACACACACACACACACACACACACACACACACACACACACACACATACACATACACACACACACACACACACACACACATTTATATATGCCTGCATGTATAAAAAGGCAAACAGAAGTAATATACAATGAAGAAATATATCATTAGTTTTACGCATGATATAGTAGAAAGAGAGTATTAACGTTTCGGACGCTTCTTCCTCATCAGAAGATAGAATGAGGAATTAAAGAAGAAAAAAATATATTGACGGGACTGGTTAATGGCAGAACCGAAAAATATGTTTACAAAAAAAACCCCCCAAAATAACAGGTCTATTCACGTCGCCATCTCTTGGTAGAAAAAAATATTTTCACACACACACACACACACATATATATATGTGTGTGTGTGTGTGCGTGTATGTGTGTATGCGTGTTGTGTATTTATTTATAAGGAATGTTTTTATATGCTCAAACGTAGTACATGCCTGTATACAACAGGAACATGATCTCTTTGTAGCCAAGGTGAATAATAGCTAGCCAGCTTATAATTATACACATTAAATATTAAATATAAACGATCTCCAATTAATTACACACAGACACTTACACGCGAGCGCGCGCGTCCGTGGTTGAGTGGTTAGGGAATTGGATTCTCAATTGATAGGTTGTGAGTTCGATTTTTTGACCTGGTGATGCCTTATGTCCTTGAGCAAGACACTTTATTTAACGTTGCTCCTTCTACCTCTGGCTGCGATCGATAGATAATATTAGCAATTGGAAAGACCAATGGAAACATTGTTTCATCGGTCCGATTTGACGAAAGTCGATGTATATATATATATATATATATATATATATATATATATATATAGTTCAATGAGACAATAAACAGAGTTACAGAAAATCTTATCAGTTTCACGCTTTATATTGGAAAGAGGAACGTAAGTTTGACGTGTCGGGTTTAACCCCGTCTTCAGGAGTACAAATAGAGACAAGATCACAATGGAGAAACGGAAAGAATGTGTGCCCTCTCCCCACCGTGTTGTGTCTTGGGAAAGTATCATCTAGCATATTACTATTGACTTGAGCGTAATATCAATTGAGAGAGATCCCGATGAATGTAATCAACACCCCCATGTAACTGGACGACCGTTTCGAGCGATTCCGCCTCATAACAGGTTGAATGCTTATGCCTATATGTCCGTTCAACTAGGGCTGACCAGAATCTAAATAACAGTAACAGTAGCTAAAGATCTTCATACACATGTGCAGAAAACAGAAAATCTATTATAACCTAATATGTAAGACTATACACAACTGCAGAAAAAGGTTTTATTATAACACAATGCGTGAGACTACGAGCATACATACAGAAAATATTCTATTATAAGTCAATATGTGAGTCAACATTTACAATTGCAGAAAAGGTTCTGTTATAAGCCAATGCGTGTGACTACTTACACACATGCAGAAAATAATCTATAAGCCGTTTATACAAAAACAACTCTGTTAAAGTGAACAAAATAAAAAAGAAATGAAAAGAAGAAAAAGAAAAAGAAATTAGTAACGAAAGAAAAGGAGAGGAGGGCTGACACTACACCTCAGTCTGGGTGAAGTTTCAGCTGTGCTCCGTGTACAATATGGCAAAGGCATTACGGCAAGGAATAGGCCTAACACCCACCACACGCGACTCATTTCTAAGACGAGTTGTTCGACTTGTGAGTAAAATTGGATCGGTGAAAACTGAGTTGAAGCCCCTCCAGTGAATGGCTCGTGAAATTCAAATGTCCAACCTTTTATATATATATTAATTTTATTAAGACTAAATAGTAGATCTTGTTACTCTGAAGTTTCACCTGCTTCTCACAGAGACATCATCTTGTGTAATAACAGAGAAATAGATGAAACTCAGAGTATGTATGTATGAATGCATATAGGAGACAACTGATGTTTCAACAAAGTGTGTATCCTTTAAGATTCATCACAGAAGAAATATTTAACTCCGCGGAAGCGTCATAGCCATGCTATAAAATTAAGAGAATAAGAGACATTCTTTTTATACATGAGTCCCCCTCGTATTTGTAAATTGCTGTGATCACTAGATCAGCTCTCTCACCATCTCAACCTATCTACTTACCTACCTCACTGTTCCTTTATTTCTATTTACCAACCTCTCTTTCTCTCTAACCCCCCCCCCCCCACTATATATATATATATTTATATATATGACTGTATACGATTTTAATCGTTTTTATTAATAACTTTTCATATATTTCCAGTGGTCATTCATAACCACTTTGGAACAATAATTTTCATTCGATTAACTATGGAATGATTACAAATCGCAAAGTACAAAATACAGACCGGAAATTTACAGACAGATAAAACAGCAAGCTAGCAATAAAAACGAGGAACAGTTAGTTACTGGTCATTGATCGTAACTAGGAGCAAACAGAAAATAAAACATGTTAAATCCGATGAAGATGATTTTATCAGTTGCAGTTATCATTTTCATAATCCTAGCAGACGAGAACAAAAACGCAGCAATAAAAACGCTTCTATCATTCACACTTCATTCAGAAGATGAAGGAGAGAAGGTCTTAAAATATTAATGGACTTTAAATCGCTATTGTTACAAACTTATAAGGAAATATGAAAAAAATATACATTAAAAAACAAACAAACAAGAAAACAAACACGTCATGCCTTAATTTAATATGTTTGAAAGAAAAGCTGGTTCCTACACTTAGCAAATTACATAGTTCGCACAGACGTATATGTATGTATGTGTGTAAGTGTGTAAGTATTTATGTATGTATGTATGTAAGTATTTATGTATGTATGTGTGTCTGTATATATATGTATATATATATATATATATAAATGAGTGTGTGTGTGTATATATATATACACAGTCCCACCCACTCGCTATATAACCATATATATATATATATATATATATATATATATATATATATATATATATATATATATATATATATATATATATATATATATATAAATATATCCATATATATATGTATATATATGTATATACATATATATATTTATATTAGTCTATATATGTGTGTGTGTGTGTATACATATGTGTATATATAAGTATATATATATATATATGTATGTATATCTGATCCACTGAGGATGACACGACGATCAAGAAGATAAAAAGAAAAGCATGATAACAACAACAACTACAGACAGCATGCTACGTCATGTTGACGTCATTGTTAAAAAGAAACAATGAATGAACGTGTTGTTACAGGAACTCACAGGTGTTGTGTTGCGGGCTTTAAGTATGACTGATAATGTGTCACTCTATGTGTATGTATGTGTGCATATGTGTGTATTTATACATATATATGTATATACATATAATGTTATATATACTTTTATAAGTACTTTTATATATGAATATATCTACGTATACACGTATATACACAAATCTATATATGCATATATGAATATATATATATATATATATATATATCAATCCTAATATATATATTTATATAAATATATATATATAATTTTATACGTACATTTATACATGCTTTTATACATACACATATATATATGTACGTATACTATATATACGTATATATAGTATGTATATATATATATATATATATATATACATATATATATATAGTATATATATAAATATACATATATATATATTTATAATTGCGCACACACACACATATATACACCTATATACACATGTATACAGATTCACATACATATTTATGTATTCATGTTGAGCCATTAATCTTCAATGATGCTATATTTTAATGTATTAATTTGCTTCGTGACACACTAACATTAAACCTATATGTATCCATATTTTTACGGCATCAAAACTATATTGAAATATAATGTCTTTCATAACAACAACAATGTAAAGGCGGTCAATTGGAACAGTCGTTAGAGTGTAGACCAATATTTATTCCAGTTGTGTATTGTGTTCTTGAGCAAAACACTTTATTTCACGTTGCTCCACTATATTCAGCTCATAATGAGTACCAGCAGTGGAGCTTTAACCATGCGATGATCTGGTGACCTGCCAAGTGGGGGCGGCTAGTTTTATACTCTCAATCGTTTCACGTCACGGAAACCAGGATAAGAACCGGCCTGACGAATGTCCGGGCTCGAGACAGACTTTAGTTTTAATCGAAGCCGATGTTTTAGCAAAGGGGCGTGCCACATATTCCATTGGCGGGCCACTATTGAATATTGGAACAACTATTAGGGCCATTAATATTTATTAAGCCCTATTCCAAAGATTCATCACATCTTCTTTCCATAACATGGAACTGGGGAATTATAACACACATAACCCTATCAGGGAAGCCCTTTAGTATAGGTCAACTAACAGAAAATTGTGTTACGGTTACGAAAAAAATGCTGAATAAGCCTAGAAGGTAAAAATTAAGAACGGTCATTGTGGGCCACTCTGACCGGTCTGGTGGGACGGATTGTGGCTCGTGGGCTGCCTGTTGTACCACTCTGTTTTAGCAGAACTCTTGGAACATCGTAGGAGATGGCTTGCGATATTTATGTTCTAGTGTGATATACTTCATATATCATCCGGTCTAATATCATCACCAGGTCTTAGCATGGTTTTAGTGGAGGTTATACATATTTCCCAAGTATTCCGCTCTCCCTAGTCTGTGTAATCGTAGCTGACTTGGGGCTGAACCACAATCACAGCAACAACAGCAACAACAATAAAATGCAGCTGTTACACGACTATAACTGCTAAAACAAAGTTGTTTTTTTTCGAAGATTCTATAAACGATCAAACCATTTTCTGCACTCTAAAACACACATACGTCACGTGCACCCCACCCCCAACCCCCCTCCGCCACACGCACATATGTTTATACATATATACAGGGTGTCCTCCAAAAATGTATAGACATTTGTACAGACAATATTTATTAGAATGCTGTTGAAGTGTGTATATATTTTTGGGGGACACCCTGTGTTTGTGTGTGTATATATATATATATATATATATATATATATATATATATATATATATATATATATATATATATATATATATATATATATATATATATATGTATATATATATGTATGTATATATATATTATTTGCCAATATTTGTTAATTATAGTAGGTGTCACAAATACAAGCACTCAAGACTACCACCAAGACAGAACGATCCAATAGAAAATGTCTTCTTGGCACGATATCAGTGTATTATAAGTTTGTAGTCAGCAGACTTTATATTATGCACGAGAAAACGAAGTTTCACTTTAAATTATCTTTTATTCCTTATCGAAGTTAATACGTGTTTCTAGGCTGATCAGCTCGAGAGGTGGAATTATTTGGATTAATATCGACCAATCCGCTGAACAGAATAACACTGGAGTAAGGGATATTATTGCGAATAAGATCTAGAGCCGATTATTTATGAAACACGTGTTACGTTTGATAATGAATAAAAAACATTGTAAAGCGATCTTGGTCCTCTCATGCATAATTTATATGTTAATATATATATATATATATATATATATATATATATATACAGGGTGCGGACGGTATTTGAGGACATATTTAAGGTTTTAAAAAACCGCTTATATAATAACAGAAAAAACTATATTGTTATAAAAATAACATAAACATAAAGCTCAATTATCAATTTAAACAATTTCATTCAATAAAACCACCATCAATAACTGCCTCTACACGTGGTCGAAAACGTTTGGATTAAGTGGTTCTTGTTCATATCGGACATGACTCGAATTATGGCGGCTTTCAAAGAATCTTAGGTGCTATGGGGGTGTTCATTGACATTTTTCTCAACGATGCTCCATACATAGTAGTCCAGTGGATTGAGACCTGGAGAATTAGGAGACCAAATGTTGGGTGAGATGTGATCATGCAAATTGTCAGCCATCCATTCTTGTGTCATTTGAGCCTTGTGTGATGGTGCAGAATCTTGTTGAAAGACATAAAGCCTTCCATTGCATACACTGTTGATCCAAGGCTTAACAACTTTATCCATAACCTCAGTATATGCAACAGCATTCACCCTAAGACCTTGTGGAAAAATGTGAGGAGGCATCACATGTCCTTCATTGCTAACAACACCCAAAACCATGACACTTGCAGGAAATGTTGTGTGCATTACTCTTGGAGCCTCAGAAGGGTCTGCACATAGCCACCTGTCATTTCTTCTGTTAGTTTTGTGGTCCTGGTCAAAGTTTTTCTCATCTGAGAAAAACAAAATCACACCATCTTCTGATGGATTTTTAAGTTTGTTTAAAAGTCTTTTGGATCTGATTAAACGCTTTTCTTTTCTTTTTCCTTACATGAATTGACCTCTTCTCATCACGTAAGATTTGTATCTGATGTCTTCATGCACAACATTTCTGATTGTTTTTTTCTGACACGCTAAAATTATTTGCAATTGACCTCATTGATTTTCCTGGATTGTTATCAATGTTTTGCGTAACTTTCTGAATAAATTCAGGTGTCCTGATAGAATCAGAGCATTTGGAATGTTTTTTACGTTTTGATACAGTTAATACGCTTCCATCTTCTTTCTCTAACTCACAACGACTCTTGTGGACAAAAGAGCTTGCAACTTTCAGAAAACGAGAAATTTCTAAATCCCCATGCTTAGCCTTCAAAGCCACAATCACAGCATCCCTTTTCATTTCATTAGTAAGCATAGGTATTTTCATTGTTATTTTCTGAAATGGAAGTTCAATAAAAATCATTCAAATAAAATAATAGTTTCTACTTTTGGTACAAGGCCAGCAATTATCCCAGTGTTTTACTTGTGCTTTATGTTATCGACCCTGTAAGGATGAAAGGCAAAGTTAACCTGTGCGGGATTTGAACTTACATCATAAAGGGCCGTAACTCTTTGCTGCAAAGCATGGCATCAGACCCTCTACTGATACTGCCAATCCAAAAAATACATGTGTCCTCATATACCGTCCGCACCCTGTATATATATATATATATATATATATATATATATATATATATATATATATATATATATATATATATTTAACACATATATATATATTTATATATATATGTTAATATATATATATATGTGTGTGTGTTTGTGTTAAGAAAAGGTAACGAAAAAAAGAGTGCTCTATACATTATACAGAGTTATTTAATTACATAGTAAACAACTCAATATAATTGTTTCTTAACCGAAAGTTTAAAAAAACTAGATGATTCTTGCAAGGAATACCCAGTTCGTCCTCTAGACAAAATTACTATGATGTCTGACGAACGAACTGGATATTCCTTGCAAGAATCATCCAGTCTCTTGAAACCTTTGATAATGAAATAATTATATTGTGTTGTTTATTATGTAATAATATATATATATATATATATATATATATATATATATATATATATATATATATATATATATGTAGGATGTGAGTTTTATTGTAGTACAATAAAGCAATGCAGATATCGGATAAGAAGCACTCTACAGTTTGTAGGACTGGAGTATGCATAATATAAGATCAAAAGATGGTTAAAGGAGTTCCATGTATTTTATTATGCGCATTTCAAAAACAAACATCATCATGCAATAATATTTGTGTTTTCATCAGATAAAACAGGAGAACATGATATGAAGGCTAAAAAACACTTGTGGATAGTGCAGTTTAAATCAACATATGTTGATTTAAAACTGCACTATCCACAAGTGTTTTTTAGCCTTCATATCATGTTCTCCTGTTTTATCTGATGAAAACACAAATATTATTGCATGATGATGTTTGTTTTTGAAATGCGCATAATAAAATACATGGAACTCCTTTAACCATCTTTTGATCTTATATTATTTATATATATATATATATATATATATATATATATATATATATATATATATATATATATATATATATATATATATATATATATATATATATATAAATATACGTATATATATATATATATATATATATATATATATAAATATACGTATATATATATATATATATATATATATATATATACGTATATATATATATATATATATATATATATATATATATATATATAAATATACGTATATATATATATATATATATATACATATATATATATATATAAATATACGTATATAAATATACGTATATATATATATATTTATATATATAAATATACGTATATATATATATATATATATATATATATATATATATATATATATATATATAAATATACGTATATATATATATATATATATATATATATATATATATATATATATATATATATATATATATATACACGTATATATATATATATATAAAGGGTAAAAATGAAACGAAATTTCATTTCTCACTCTTAGTACGGCTGTTACTTAAATATAAGTATGTATACGTACATATATATATGTATACAGGACGTACAGTAGTATATATATATACATACATACAAGCACACATATATATATGTACGTATGGATTCACCGAACATTTATTATAATTTTCGGTGTGTTTGTAAACAAACATCCCGAATTAGGCCGTACAGTGTCTATCAACCATCGTTGCTCATTTGTTCAACACTGACAAAGGAACGCTGTACTAGTTTTAAGCTTATTAGCTATCGTCAGCAACGTATACCTTCCTACCAGATGGTTGAACGTCTGAAAGACTATACTTTCCTTATGCATATTAACGGCTGAGCAGCCTAATTTGCATATCGAGTGAGTTAATCGGCCGGTATACCGAAAACGTAAAACGGTAAAGATGAAAATGTGTGCATGTATGTATATATATATACATACTACTGTACGTCTGTATACATATATGTATGTACGTATACATACTTATATTTAAGTAACTGCCGAACTAAGAGTGAGAAATGAAATTTCGTTTCATTTTTACTGTTTATCTTTTTCGGTACCCCGGCCGATTAACTCACTCGATATGCAAATTAGGCTACTCAGCCGTTAATATGCATAAGGAAAGTATATACTTTCAGAAGTTCAACCATCTGGAAGGAAGGTATACGTTGCTGACGATAGCTAATGAGCTTGAAACTAGTACAGCTTTCGTTTGTCAGTGTTGAACAAATGAGCAACGATGGTTGATAGACACTGTACGGCTTAATTCGGAATGTTTGTTTACAAACACACCGAGCATTATAATAAATGTTCGGTGAATCCACACGTACATATATATATGTGTGCATGTATGTTTATATATATACATACTACTGTACGTCTGTATACATATATGTATGTACGTATATATATATATATATATATACTTTAAGAATAAAGGAACAAGGAACAAGGATTCAGTGTTGCATCATGACATATTTAATAACATATTACATATATTCCACTATCGATCAGTTCGTGGAACGCCCTACTATTGATCCAACCCGACTCTATAATCGAAAGATCATCAGACAGTATTACCCTCTGCTCTGTGCGAGCATCGAGTGCTCAACCGGCATGCCGCCTACGGACGCAATCTTTCTTGCAACCATACACCTATACGTATATATATATATATATATATATATATGTGTGTATGTGTGTGTGTGTGTGTGTGTGTGTGTGTGTGTGTGTGTGTGTGTGTGTGTGTGTGTGTGTGTGTGTGTGTGTGTGTGTGTGTGTGTAATTCAAGGAACCAACAAAGCAGAGGGTACACATATGGTAAATTCTATGAGTGGATAATAAGACAGCAAGGCGTTCAGATATTTAAAGTTCAGATGTGCTTTATTCTACATCCAGATTATCGAAAGGTATTACTGGTACTTTATCATATCGACCCCGTAAGGATGAAAGGCAAAGCTAAACTCTGCGGGATTTGAACTTAGATCATAAAGGGCCGTAACTCTTTGCTGCAAAGCATGGTATCAGACCGTCTACTGATACTGCCAATCCCAAAACATGTGTCCTCAAATACCATCCGCACCCTGTATATATATATTAACACATATATATATATATGTTAATATATGTGTGTGTGTGTGTGTGTGTGTGTGTGTGTGTGTGTGTGTGTGTGTGTGTGTGTGTGTGTTAAGAAAAGGTAACGAAAAAAAGAGTGCTCTATACATTATACAGAGTTATTTAATTACATAGTAAACAACCCAATATAATTGTTTCTTAATCGAAGGTTTCAAGAAACTAGATGATTCTTGCAAGTAATATCCAGTTCGTCCTCTAGACAAAATTACTATGATGTCTGACGAACGAACAGAATATTCCTTGCAAGAATCATTCTAGTCTCTTGAAACCTTTGGTAATGAAATAATTATATTGTGTTGTTTATTATGTAATTATATATACTTCCATTTTATATACACTTTATATAATTATATACACTTCCATTTAATATTCATCTTTTCTACATTTTCTCCGGAATATAATTTATACTCGTTGAGCAAACCATAACGTACGCTGTTCATCTCTAACGTGACGATATATTATCACTACATTATTGATAACCTGATATTTTATATATATATATATATATATATATATATATATATATATATATATATATATATATATATATATATATATATATATATATATATATATATATATATATATATATACGTATATATATATATATGTATATATATATATATATATATATATATATATATATATATATATACATATATATATATATATACGTATATATATATATATATATATATATATATATATATATATATATATATATATATATACATATATATATACGTATATATATATATATATATATATATATATATATATATATATATATATATATATATACATATATATATATATACGTATATATATATATATATATATATATATATATATATATATATATATATATATATATATATATATATATATACATATATATATATATATACGTATATATATATATATATATATATATATATATATATATATACATATATATATATATACGTATATATATATATATATATATATATATATATATATATATATATATATATATATATATATATATATATATATATACATATATATATATATACGTATATATATATATATATATATATATATATATATATATATATATATATATATATATATATATATAAATATCAGGTTATCAATAATGTAGTGATAATATATCGTCACGTTAGAGATGAACAGCGTACGTTATGGTTTGCTCAACGAGTATAAATTATATTCCGGAGAAAATGTAGAAAAGATGAATATTAAATGGAAGTGTATATAATTATATAAAGTGTATATAAAATGGAAGTATATATAATTACATAATAAACAACACAATATAATTATTTCATTACCAAAGGTTTCAAGAGACTAGAATGATTCTTGCAAGGAATATTCTCTTCGTTCGTCAGACATCATAGTAATTTTGTCTAGAGGACGAACTGGATATTACTTGCAAGAATCATCTAGTTTCTTGAAACCTTCGATTAAGAAACTATTATATTGGGTTGTCTATTGAGCACTCTTATTCGATATGTGTTTTTTGCCACACTTTTCCGAATATTTTTTTGCGGATATAAAGGTTATCTCCCTTGCTGAAATCCATGTGCGTATTTTTAGCATGGGTCTTGTCTTTCTATCCATTCGGACGAAGCTCGTTGATAAAGTAACTCCAGTCCCCCGGCATCTGTAAGTCTTATATTTTTATATGAGCTGATAGATGACGGTTTAAGGATTTACAGAAACCCAAGAAGCTAGATATTCCATCTCTCTAGTGGGTCCGGGTATGCATGTTACATTCATTTCATTTATTGATTTATTGATAATTTATCTGAGTGTCCCGAATCTTCCATATCGAACTTATCGGTTAATTGGTTGATTGTAGACATATTCTACGTGTGACGGTATTTAACGATAGTTATAGCTCTAATTTATTTGAATTATAGAGCCCTCTGCCGCTCATCTCGAATTTTGTTTGTCGTGAACTCGTGTGCCGATTTTTCGATACTCGATTATTCTACTATATTTAGCCCTAGACTTAGCTATTGACCAGTTAATTTTATTGTTCATTTTTTTGTCGATTCTATTAAACGATGAATAGCCCCTGTTTATTTTAACATGTCTATTGAGCACTCTTATTCGATATGTGTTTTTTGCCACACTTTTCCGAATATTTTTTTGCGGATATAAAGGTTATCTCCCTTGCTGAAATCCATGTGCGTATTTTTAGCATGGGTCTTGTCTTTCTATCCATTCGGACGAAGCTCGTTGATAAAGTAACTCCAGTCCCCCGGCATCTGTAAGTCTTATATTTTTATATGAGCTGATAGATGACGGTTTAAGGATTTACAGAAACCCAAGAAGCTAGATATTCCATCTCTCTAGTGGGTCCGGGTATGCATGTTACATTCATTTCATTTATTGATTTATTGATAATTTATCTGAGTGTCCCGAATCTTCCATATCGAACTTATCGGTTAATTGGTTGATTGTAGACATATTCTACGTGTGACGGTATTTAACGATAGTTATAGCTCTAATTTATTTGAATTATAGAGCCCTCTGCCGCTCATCTCGAATTTTGTTTGTCGTGAACTCGTGCGCCGATTTTTCGATACTCGATTATTCTACTATATATATATATATATATATATATATATATATATATATATATATATACACACGTATATATATATATATATATATATATATATATATATATATATATATATATATATATATATTATATATATTATACGTATATATATATATTATATATATTGTACGTATATATATATATACGTATATATATATATATATATATATATATATTATATATATAGTTAGAGAAGCAAGAAATTGCTTATTGTGATCCAGTTCTTGGTTAAGAAAGCCAGTTTCATGGATGGTTTCAACGTACGGTTAGGGGTAACTCCACAGGTTTGTAAGAATTCCGCTCAATCTTGGAGTATAAAGTATAAAAGAGAAAACACAGGTAAGCATTACTCACTATTTTGAAAATTTGGACTGTGAACAACAATTATATTTGAGTGGTTGCTATTTGCAGCATAGCAATATAAGGTTGCACTTACCAATGAAACGGTCGTAAATACCTGGATAAAATCCTTCTCTTAATGCTTACCTGTGTTTTCGCTTTTATACTATATATATATATATATATATATATATATATATATATATATGAATAAAGGAACAAGGATTCAGTGTTGCATCATGACATATTTAATAACATATTACATATATTCCACTATCGATCAGTTTGTGGAACTCCCTACTATTGATCGATCCTGACTCTATAATCGAAAGATCATCAGACAGTATTACCCTCTGCTCTGTGCGAGCATCGAGTGCTCAACCGGCATACAGCCTACGGACCCAATCTTTCTTGCAACCATACACCTATACGTATATATATATATATATATATATATATATATATATATATATGTATGTGTATGTGTGTGTGTGTGTGTGTGTGTGTGTGCGTGTGTGTGTGTGTGTGTGTGTGTGTGTAATTCAAGGAACTAACAAAGCAGAGTGTACACATATGGTAAATTCTATAAGTGGATAATAAGACACTAAGGCATTCAGATATTTAAAGTTCAGATGTGCTTTATTCTACATCCAGATTATTGAAAGGTATTTCAAAGGTAAATCTAGTTGGTATACATCCGGTCATGTTGGATTTATAATTATTAACACAAGAAATAGATCACCAAGGTTCAACAGATAATACAATATGTATTTGACCGACACGTGTTTCATTCCCGAAATATATAATTTACTATACCTTTATAGAGAGATCATCAGCATCGATTATATACAAGATATTTTAAAATGTTTAATTACTGACCGATGCATGTGGGCGCCAACATGGTTGAATCGACAAAATGTAAACAAAGTTTTTTTCTAAGGTTGGAATTGTTAGAATGATTTAATTAATTCCTTAAGAGTTATTCTGTCTGGTATTTTCGGTGTTCTTATTCTGATATTAATATATTCTACGTCGGTAGTTAGTGCAAATAAAGTAGCATTTACTGAAGTTATAATCAAATTTAACGTCAGAATACGGTATTATGTGCGTCTATGGAAGCAGGCAATGGCTAAAACTATCTAGTGCGTCCCTTATTTTGAATATATATATATATATATATATATATATATATATATATATATATATATATATATATATATATATATATATATATATATATATAGTGGTGGAACACTGGAAGGTAATATCCGTAGTGGTAGAGCACTCAGTCCATGGGACGAGTTAGGTAGAAGTGGTTACACAAGTGTTAGTTCACCATACCGAGAACAATTGTTTCACCTTAGCGTATCTTCTGCTCTCTCTCTCTCTCTCTCTCTCTCTATATATATATATATATATATATATATATATATATATATATATACATATATATATATATATATATATATATATATAAATATATATATATATATAAAGAAAAAGAGATGAAATCGAAAATGCAACTGGAGTCTTATTTAAAAAAATATATATATATATTTATTTGGTTCCTTTACCGGTTTCGCAGTTCTTCTGCTTTTCAAAAGGTGAGTTGAGATGGAGGGTCTGTGGTTTTCTGAAGTGGACATGCTAAAATTTATATCTCTATATATACAGAGTAGGGGTAACCAAGACTACCGAAAGTGGGTATATGTATGCATGCATATAAATGTTCTCACAGATGTGAGAAAAACCACAGACCCTCCATCTCAACTCACCTTTTGAAAAGCAGAAGAACTGCGAAACCGGTAAAGGAACCAAATAAATATATATATATTTTTAAAAAAATAACACTCCAGTTGCATTTTCGATTTTATCTCTTTTTCTTTATACTTTCACTCGTGTAGCACACCTCGGTTATTTTTCATTTTGTAAAAAAAACCTCACTTTCTAATATATATATATATATATATATATATATATATATATATATATATATATATATGGGAAAAATTTGAACAGGGACAAAACAGAGAGGCAGTACAG
>OZ024741.1:291896587-291921587 GCA_964016885.1 Eledone cirrhosa
GACTAAAAAGTCACACTCGTTCAGCGCATTGGTAGGGGTTCTCCTACATGGATATAAAGTAGTGGCCGTACTCGAAAACGAGTTGGCAGCCACCATATATATATATGTATGTACGTATGTATATATACATGCGTATAAAAGTACCAGTCCAGTACTGCGGTCAATTTTTTCTCCATGTATCTGTCTCCCTTCTCTCTCTCTCTCTCTCTCTCTCTCTCTCTCTCTCTCTCTCTCTCTCTCTCTCTCTCTCTCTCTCTCTCTCACTTACTCACTCACTCTCTTTCCTTCTCTGGAAGAAGTAAGTAACAGCTAATCCAATATAACTTGATGTTATGCGACTTAGATTTCAGTCATCCAATCTCTTCGAGAATAACACACGAATTGAATTTAACTAGATTTGCGAGACACAACCCTTTCTTTCTCTCTCTCTCCAAGAAATGCACTGAACTAGAGATTGGTCCATTGTATCCAACGACGCTATTTTTCATAAATTGAGTTATTGTTTACTGTGGAATATATGATATGCATATCTTCACAAGGACATATAATGCTTTGGATGAAAGAGAGCAAAGAAGTTCAGCCTATATATATATATTTACACACACACACACACACACACACACACACACACACACACACACACACACACACACACACACAGAGACACACATACATATATATATATGTATATATGTGTGTGTCTGTCTGTGTGTGTGTGTGTGTGTGTGTGTGTGTGTGTGTGTGTGTGTGTGTGTGTGTGTGTGTGTGTGCGTGCGTGCGTGTGTGTGTGTGTGTGTGTGTGTGTGCGTGCGTGTGTGTGTGTTCAAAATAGAGGATCCACAGGACTAACTATTCACATCCTGCATTGAAATAGAAGAGCGAAATGTATAAATATTCTAGATTTACGAACAATAAAAAATAAACCGAAAGAAAATACTCTTCTATTCTTATCAACACACTGTCTGAGAAATATTCAAATTTATAATCAGATTTATAGGAATCTACACATTTTGTATAGCGATAACAAATGTAAAAAAAAACCTTTGAGACTCAACAAACTACAAAGAGCAATCGACATCTAAAGCATTTGAAAAAAATACTCACAAGTGCCAAAATTCGCGAACGGATTTCCAATCTAAGAGTAACAAAATGTAGACGACCTAATTGCAAAATGTGTGGTTATGTATTCGATGACTCGGGATTCAAGTTTGAAGATGGACAAACATATTCATCGACGTTTTAACCTACTGCGGTTGTGGAACAAATTACATCGGAATAACTGACAATATTCTACACGCTTTAGTGAAGGCGCGTGGCTGAGGGGTTAAATAATTGAATTCGCAATCGTGAGGCTGTGAGCTCAATTCCCGGACTGGGCGATGCGTTATGACCTTGAGCAAGACACTTTATTTCACGTTGCTTCTTCTACCTGGAGTTGCGACCGATAGATGGTATAAGCAATTGGAAAGACCACTGGAAGCATTGTTTCCTCTGTCCGATTTGACGAAAAGTCGATCAACTCTAAAAATTCTACGAAAATGGATGACCGACCAATGACAAGAAGTTCGAGATAGATATACAAGAAAAATTCCACTGAGTGGATATTGAGAAAAATTTTAGAATTTTTCCAATTTATCAATTTGCAAATGACATTACTAAACAACAAAGAAAAGAGAAGAAATTACTAATTAACAAACATAAACCGTGCTTAAATGTTTAACAATAATGTTCTGGCAAAAATCGCATGTGCAAAGACACGTGACTATCATAAGATTCTGTTATAAAGGTAAAGATTAAATGATGTTTTATATATATATAAATGCACACACACACACACACACACACACTCATATATATATATATATATATATATATATATATATATTTAAAGCCGGCCATGTTGAGGAGAGAGGGGGGTCTTTATTTACAGTGGCGAAAGGTGTCCCCGGCCACGATGGGTTCTTTTGCTAGTATATATATAACATTAAGATGACAGATAGAAATTCTTGAATCATTTAAACTTTACAATTGTTCCGACACAATGTTTTTCTTTAAACACACAACTAGGGAAAATGTAATCCATAATAATAATAGTAGTAATGACAATAAGGTACTTATAGCAATGCAATCAAAAGGATTACTATTCATAATTTACGCTAGTTTGTGTTTAAATATATTTGTAGCTCCATAGAAGATTAAACCTCGATTCTTTTACACCGGTGATAATCTTCTAAAGAAAAACAAACATATTTAAACACAAACTAGCGTAAAGTACAAATATTATTCCTCTTGATTGAATTATAATAATTTTTATATTGTCATTATTATTATTTTTATGGATTATATTTTGCCTAGTTGTGCGTTTAAAGAAAAACTTTGTGTCAAACTATTGTAAAGCTTAAATGATTTAAGAACTTGTGTCATCTTAATTTATTTTATATGTTCTGTGTAAAATGTACCCCTATTGTTTGACTCTTTAAATTCTCCTTACTGTATTTCGATCCGCATGTGCATAAACACACTGAGGTTGAATTTTCTCACTCACAATTTCCCTTCAAATAAATATAAGTGTATGTTTTTTCTTATATATTAATAAAAAAATATATAGGAAAGGTTATATATGACGTGTATAAACCTACATATTCATGTGTGTGTTTATATATATATATTTGATACAATCATATAGCTACTTCCTACTTATGATATATATCCAGTAGTAGGAAGTAGCTATATGATTGTATAAAATATATATATATATAAACACACACATGAATATGTAGGTTTATACACGTTATATATAACCTTTCCTATATATTTTTCATTAATATATAGCAGTAAACAAAATCCAGGTCTCTGGTGATTTCGTCCATGAAGCGTTGAAAGGTACTAGCGGCGTTGTGTAGACCAAAGGGCATCGTTAGGAACTCAAAAGCACCAAATGGTGTGGTGATAGCAGTGGCATCTGATGACACGCTCTGACTAAATCCAGTTTAGAAAAAACTGTTCATCCATGTAAGGAAGAAGCAAATCCTGAATGTGTGGGATCAGGTAGCGATCGGGTACAGTCATCGTGTTTAATCGGCAAAAGTCCCCAGTCGGACGCCAATCGCCGGAACGCTTTGGAACCAAATGCAAAGGAGAGTCCCACGGACTGGAGGAAGGGCGTATGATCCCCAGCTGTAGCATGTGCTTAAATTCAGCCTTAGCCGCTTTCAATTTCTCCGCAGAGAGGCGGCGAAGGCGTGAAAATACAGGAGAGCAAGAAGTTTCGATATAATGTTTTATGGAGTGAGTAGGCTTGCTCACCACAAAATTCAAATTTGTCAATTCTGGGAAGGAATTTAGAAGCGACTAGAAAGGGTCCTAGGAAGCGGCGACAAAGAATACCGGGCTGATAGATGAGACAGTAGATCTTAAACCCGGAAAGGAGAGTTCCGTATTAGCATCCAACAACCGGCGTCTGCGCATATTCAGTACGAGGTTATAGTGGTGCAGGTAATCCGAGCCTAGAATAGGGTAAGGCAAATCAGCGACCGTGAAAATCCACGCGAAGTCTCTTCGCAATTCCAGGTTCAAAGAACGAGAAATTTGACCATACGTGGAGATAGGAGAATGATTTACGGCTTGCAGAGAAATAGATGAAACTGGCGGCTTCTCTTTGAGAAGTTTTAGCGGCCATATGCTGCAAGCAGCGCCTGTATCCACCAGACATCGAGCTTGGGAAAACGTGTCAGTTATGAAGAACGAACGATTATTTGGGAGTGTCAGAGGAGACTGTGCCGTGCTCAGGTCTCCTGAAATTCGTTTCCCTGGTTGGAAAAGGAACATGGCTGTATACAACAGCGTGCCGCCGCGCCAAAACGGCTGTGATAGTAGCACAGTCCTGGCTTGTTTGTGTGGCGGCGGCGTGGCGATTGAACCCTGGATAAACTCAATTTTCTCACCTCTTTGGTGAGTTGTGCTATGGCTTGAAGAATTGCCGTAGACATGAGCGACTGATCGGTGTGAACGGCAACCGCTGGAGAGAACGAAGAGACCTCAACCGGCGGCCGAGGTGTAGCGAAGGAGGCAGGCCTTCCTGTGAAACTCATCATTTTGTCCGCCGAAGACGCCAGTTGCTCGACTGAGCTAGTCTCCATCATAGGCGCCAATATCGCCTGGACATTGGGTGACAGCCTCGAAAATAAAAGCTGTCTCAGGAGGGCGCCATCAGCTAGAGCGTCCTCCGCCAGTTCTTTCATTCGACGCAGGAAGTGGCTGGGCGTCCGGTCACCCAAATGCTCCACATTTACTAGGGTTTGAAACCTCCTCTCTGCGGACAACGGTGGAACGCCGCAGCACCTCGCGCTTAACGTTCTCATAGGTGGCTCCAGAGGCCGGATCAGTAATCAGATCCTTAAGCACTGTCGTTAAAGACGCCGGGATAGCACTCATAAGAATATGTAGTTGTCTGTCTTCGGACGTTATGCCATTCGCAGCAAAATGCGATTCAATCTGGGCGAACCAGACACGGACGTCGCCTGCAATCACTGTCAATGAAATGTTAGCCATCGTGAATTAAGTATGCCAGTAAACAATAGAGAACAACAGGGAAAATGTAAAATTAAAACAATGATATTTTCTGTCGTTGTTGAAGAGACAAATGTTAAGAATTAAAAAAAATGTTTTCTTTTCTTTCATATTTTTCAAAATGGCGTTGCCCTAAAGTCAATTTCGCGGGATAACGAACGAAGAAGATGGAAGTCGGCCATTATGAGCTCTCCGGAAATGAAGGCAAAAATCTTCCTTTTTTTTGAATGGCGTCACCCAATCAGAATTTGGGCGGGAAACATGAATTTTGAAGAAGAAAGCCGGCGCCGTGATATCTTTCAGGTGCAATATTTATATTGCCAGGCAGTAAAAAACAAAAAGTAAATAACATGACTCACGCTGTCGCGAACATTTCCCGAGATATCCATATTAATTTTGATTATTTTTTTTTTAAATCATATATTTCGATCGAGCTGCTGCTATGATATGTGTCCATCAGACAGAGAAAAAATGTTGTTGTACATACTTTTCTTGTTATTGTGTCCACATTTTTTTTTTGTTTAAAGTAAATCCGTATCACCATATATTATGTAGAGTGGAAAGTGGCATGTTGATCACGTCGGGAGGTCACCATTTTATAACATTGATTAAGTGTCGCTGGAGATATTATTATATTTATCGATTCAGAAGGCAATGACAAAAACGACATAATCCGTTATAACAAAAATTCCCTTTTATTTGTTGTACAAATATGGAATCGAAAATAACAAGAGAAGGTTGAGCAAGACTTCACATCGTGTTGGCTCCATGGACGTCTTGATGCTGGTCGTTCAGTGAACTCTATGTGTCTCTCTGCCTGTCAGCCAACTCTCGCTCTGGTCCAATTTGTCTCGATCCGCTGAGGGCTTTGATTGGCTCACACTTCGACCAATTCACCTCTGTTACACTATTCTTCCGCCGAAGGAAAATACATTTAATTCTGTTCACTACAAATCGGCCGATTTGACCTGGCCGATAGATATCGACTAGATTTTCCGACTGTGCCACTGTGGACGTGGACTAATCGTAGCGGAACATCTAGATCGTACCTAGATAGGGTTCTAGTTAGAAATAAAGATAGGGACATGTTAAGCTGTCCACAAATGTTCATGGTTTTCTATTCAGATCACAAACTAGTGACCTGCATGGTCAACCTTGATAAAACCCATAGACAAGGACCCGGCTACTGGAAGCTGAACTTGTCGTTACCGACATGCAAAGCCTACAGTAGACGGATTAGCACTTAGTTAAACAGCACTTGACAGGGGTCATTGTTAACAACAGATGGTGGTACTCTCTCAAGAGGGCAGTTAGATTAGACTCGATAGTTTTTAGTAAAGAATTAGCGTTAGATAGAAATAGAACCGAGAAGGAACTGGTAGATAAAGTAGAAGAGGCAATTAGAAGTGGCAACGTAGTCAGCGTGCTAGCAACGAGAACAGCCTTGGACCAGTTTTTCGACGCAAAGCACGAGGGCTGCGTTGTCAGAAGCAAAATACGTGCTCTGGGTAACGAGGGAGCCAAAGCTGTTAGCTGGGCCCGGGTGACGGAGACGAAAAGTGGCAACAAGTCCACAATTCGGTCTTTGAAGGATCAAGACGGACGCGTGATACGTGAGCCGAAGCAGATGTGCGCCGCCTTTCAGCGGCACTTTGCTCAGCCGTTCGGGCAGGGAGGCGCGCCGGGAGCGGCTAAGGATTTCGGTCCATACCTCGACGGCCTATCGCCACTCTCGGACCCCGAGGCGAAGTTCTGTGAAAGGCCGATTTCGGTCGCTGAGATAGGGGACGCGCTGAGCCAATGCGGCAAACGCAAATCTCCAGGTCTCGACGGTCTACTCTGCGAATTTTACGTAGCAATGCCGGACTTGTTCTCTGTTCTCCTGGAGGCGGTCTACTGCAACTGGCAGAAGAACGGGAGAATTCCCAGTTCTGTGACCAGGGGCGTAGTCACGCTAGTCAGGAAGGGCGAGAATAAGAAGGATAACATAGGCAACTTACGGCCCATAAATCTGCTAAACACAGAGTTACAGATTTTGGGCAAGGTGTTTTCAAAGAGGCTGGCGCTTGTCGTCAAAAACCTGGTGGGAGAAGCGCAGACATGCGCAATCCCCACCAGGTCCATACATGACAACCTCCACCTCATGCGATACATCGTAGAGAGGTTGGGTGTAAACCAGGCTTCGGTGGAGCCCTGATCAACTGGGATCAGTCTAAGGCTTTCGATAGGGTTGGCCATCGTTACCTGGATGCGGTACTCGAGGCGGTACTTCGGACCCGTGTTCAGGGGCTGGATTGTTGCAATGCACAGCAGCAACATCTGCTCAAGTGTCAAGGTGAACGGCTACCTCTCGGAGCCATTCCATACCACGCAATCCATTCGACAGGGATGCCCTCTCTCCACCCTTCTGTACGTACTGACTCTCAAGCCACTACTGCGGAAGCTGGAGCTATTGTAGGGCATCCCTCTGGAACCGAGACTGCGGAAAGCGGCGTCGTCCTATGGCGACGACGTTTCAGTAATGGTGTCGTGCACCTCGCAAATCGAGGAAGTCGGCACCTTACTGAAGGAATACGAAAGGTTCACAGGAGCGAAGCTGAACCGGGACAAGTGCATCGGTTTGCAACTCGGATCGTGGAGAGGCAAACCGATGCCTTCCGATAGCGACGTGGGACGCTGGAGGGAAGGACCGGTAAAGCTGCACGGGGACTGGTTTGGTCCGGACCTCCAGGTGGAGAAGAACTGGAACGAGGTGGCGGCCAAGGTGTTTGCACTCACCCAGAAGTGGGCCGAGTGCAAGCTATCCTTGAAAGGTCGAGCGGAGTTGACGAACACTTTTATAGCGTCCGTCATCTACTACCGCTTGACCGTCGTGCCTTGTCCAGCCAAAACGCTCACCAAAATGGAGCGCGCGCTATTCCAATTCCTTTGGAAGAAGCGGGCTCCTTTGGTGAGAAGATCCATCTGGTGCCAACACCCTTCCAACGGAGGGCTGGGGAAGCCGTGGCTGACGATGCGCAAACACCAGCTCAAGCTGCGGCATCTCTACGTATTCCTCACCGGACAACCGGTGTGGGCCCCGTTCGTGAGGTGAGCGTTCCCACGACTCGTCAAGGTGACCGAGCTGCAGGCCTGGGTCAAGCAAAGACCGAGGAAAATGGGCAACTGGCACATCGAATGTGCTCAGGCGCTCACAGCCCTCTGGCAAGCGGACCCGGCGATCAGTGGAGACTCCATTTCGTCATTCTATAGAGGGTTGATCCGCAGCAAGTGCGACGACGCGCTCGGAGAAACTCTAGGCGTAGAGGAAGATGAACTGTCCAGTCTGTTCAGTAGGACCTTCCGCCCGGGACCGATGGACAACTTCCAAAAGTCCCTGGCCTGGCAGTGCTACCGAGGAGCTCTACCAGTTCGAGACAAGCTCTACAGACATGGGCGCCCGGGCAGGGACCCTTCGAAAAAGATCTGTCCGAGATGCGTGCGAGACGAAGAAACCGTCGCGCACGCATTTATACACAGCCCGGGCATTACCGACCTGTGGGGCTATGTAGAACGACTATTGTCGAGGGTGGGGCCAATCCGGTTGACCACCGAGTCCATTGTCATGATCAAACCACCTCCCTCCTTCAAAAACGAAGTAGGGGCTGTTTTCCTTTGTTTGATATCTATGGCGAAAGAGGTTGTATGGTGGACGAGGTTGAAAGGGCTGAGGTCAGACACCTTTCTCTCTGGCCAACAACTGATTCTTTTTTTCAAATACCACTTTGGAAGAAGAATCAGGATGGTGAGAGAGGTGCTGTACCCCAGCAAGTTTTATGAAATGTGGGTGAAATTGGCGAGAATGGCCCGAGTGAATGGGCCTTCTCTCTATATCAGCCTGTAGGTTGAGGGAAAAGAGGAAGAGAAGAAAGGGGTACAAACTCTTCGTACTCCTGGATATGAGGGTTGCACATTTTTTCGGGGGTATGTGTTACCCATATGAAATATCTCCTCCTATTGGTGGAAAATCGATTAATTTTTAAATTGCATTTGTGATAGTGTTTTACACGTTTTTATCGTATGTAAACTTCCCCCTTTGTATTTGTCCCCTTCTTTTGTGCCCCTGTGGCTAATAAAGAAACATATCTATCTATCTCTCTCTCTCTCTTTATATATATATATATATATATATATATATATATATATATATATATATATATGTGTATATATATATATATGTATATATATATACAGTATATATATATATATATACAGGCGTAAATAAAGTAACAGTAGAAATTGCTTCAGGGGTAGCTGAATCTGTAGATTTTACCGTTAACTTCTGTTCCTCATCATATAATAAATACATTACACCTCACTTACTGACCTACGAAACGCGCCATTAGAGAATACGCACGGTTCAACATAGCAATGGTTACTACACTTTCCAGTTGTTTAACCAAGCATTCCAAAGCTGAAGGAAGTGTGTATACTAGCAAGGCTACAAGAACACACAGTCATTCACTTATATATATATATGTGTGTGTGTGTACGTGTGTTTATCTAATACCATAGATTAAATAATATATCAAAGAAAGAGAGAGGGTGAGAGATAGATACAGGGTCGTGGTATATAGATTAAAAACCTGTATTTTAACAAATATCTGGAAATATAAACAGGAGTATATATATATATATATATATATATATATATATATATATATATATATATATATATAAGTATGTACACGTACATACATATATGTATACAGACGTACAGTAGTATGTATATATATATACATACATGCACACATATATATATGTACGTATGGATTCACCGAACATTTAATATAATGCTCGGTGTGATTGTAAACAAACATCCCGTATTAAGCCGTAGTGTCCAGCAACCATCGTTGCTCATTTGTTCAACACTGACAAAGGAACGCTGTACTAGTTTCAAGCTCATTAGCTATCGTCAGCAACGTATACCTTCCTGTCAAATTGTTGAACGTATATACTTACCTTATGCATATTAACGGCTGAGTAGCCCAATTTGCATATCGAGTGGGTTAATCGGCCGGGTGCACCGAAAACGATAAACAGAAAAAATGAAACGATATATATATAAGTAGTAACACAACAGTTAGTTCACCATACCGAGAACAATTGTTTCCCCTTAGCGAATCTTGAGCTCGAATTATTCCCGGTATGGTGAACTAACTGTTGTGTTACTACTTATACCAAACTCGTCTCATGGACTGAGTGTTCTACCACTACGGATATTACCTTCCAGTGTTCTATCTCTCTCTCTCTCTCTATATATATATATAAATATAAGTACCCATCAAATGACACAACGGGTTTGGCATACATTATCTCTGTCTACTATCATACTACCTATATACCCTCCTGGCACCTTATCCATCTCAATTTTCCCTTCTTACCCCACTCAGTGTATCTCGAGTCTAACCGTTTAACCGATATGATGATTAGAGGCTTTGCATATATTTTTACCATGTTATTTTCCAAAACATATACATATCTAGTTTACTACCCGCTCATCACATCTATCATTTCACATTTCTCATTTCATACTTTTTAAAGAGATATTTTACTAAATCTCGTTCAACCATTTAATCACACTATTGCATGATGAATAAAGAATGGCGGTTTATTCTTAGATCATGAACCCATTCGTTGTAATGAATTTCCGTGTGTACGAATCAAAATAAATAACGATAGGCTCTGTTGATACAAAGGGAGTTCTTTCCGGCTGATATTTTCGCCGCAGACATATCTATGTGTATGGCGAAATGCATATGTATTTATGTATGTATGTATATATGTATGTATGTATACAGTGTATATACACACACACACACACACACACATATATATATATATATATATATATGTATATATGTATATATGTATATATATATATATATATATATATATATATATATATATATATATGTATGTGTGTGTGTGTGTATGTGTGTGTGTATATATATATATGTGTTTCTTTATTAGCCACAGGGACACAAAAGAAGGGGACAAATACAAAGGGGGAGTTTACATACAATAAAAACGTGTAAAATATTATCGCAAATGCAATTTAAAAATTAATCGTTTTTCCCCAATAGAGGGAGACAGTTCATATGGGTAGCACATACCCCCGAAAAAAAAATGTGCAACCCTCAACTCCAGGAGTACGAAGAGTTTGTACGCCTTTCCTCTCCTCCTCTTTTTCCTCAACCTACAGGCTGATATAGAGAGAAGGCCCATTCACTCGGCCATTCTCGCCACTTTCACCCACCTTTCATAAAACTTGCTGGGGTACAGCACCTCTCTCCATCCTGATTCTTCTTCCAAAGTTTTATTTGAAAAAAAGAATCAGTTGTTGGCCGGAGAGAAAGGTGTCTGACTTCAGCCCTTTCAACCTTGTCCACCATACAACCTCTTTGGCCATAGCTATCACACAGGAAAACCCCCTCTCCTTCGTTTTTGGAGGTGGCGGTTTGATCATGACAATGGACTCGGTGGTCAACTGGATTGGTCCCACCCGCGAAAATAGTCGTTCCACAGAGCCCCACAGGTCGGTGACGCCCGGGCAGTTTATGAATGCGTGCGCGACGGTTTCTTCGTCTCGTACGCACCTCGGACAGATCTTTTTCGAAGGGTCCCTGCCCGGGCGCCAATGTCTGTAGAGCTTGTCTGGAACTGGTAGAGCTTCTCGGTAGCACTGCCAGGCCAGGGACATTTGGAAGTTGTCCATCGGTTCCGGGCGGAAGGTCCTACCGAACAGACTGGCCAGTTCATCTTCCTCTACGCCCAGAGTTTCACCGAGCACGTCGTCGCACTTGCTGCGGATCAACCCTCTATAGAATGACGAAGTGGAGTCTCCACTGATCGCCGAGTCCGCCTGCCAGAGGGCTGTGAGCGCCTGAGCACATTCGATGTGCCAGTCGCCCATTTTGCTCGGTCTTTGCTTGACCCACGACTGCAGCTCGGTGCACGAGACGAGTCGTGGTAAGGCTCGCCTCGCGAACGGGGCCCCCACCGTTGTCCGGTGAGGAATACGTAGAGATGCCGCAGCCTGAGCGCGTGTTTGCGCATCATCACCCACGGCATACCCATCCCTCCGTTGGAAGGGCGTTGGCAGCAGATGGATCTTCTCACCAAAGAAGCCCACTTCTTCCAAAGGAATTGGAATAGCGCGCGCTCCATTTTGGTGAGTGTTTTGGCTGGACAAGGCACGACGGTCAAGCGGTAGTAGATGACGGACGGTTGCCGGTCAAGCAGAAATTGAAAATTAGAATTGGTGCTCTGAAATAGCGATATAGATTTCTGCTTGACCGGCAACCGCTCTGTATAATCAGTTCCTGATTATTACTAGAATTCTATAAGAATCAAACATTCATGATTTTCAGCAAACAGGTTGAGTACTTAGCTTTAATAAGTACCAAATAGTACGAAACAGAGCTCTGTCAGCTTTATCTCCCCTGTGTGCTGAAAATTTAAAATAAGTGAGTCTGTCACTACTCTAAAGAGCGTTAGCTCTTCAAAATGCTTTTAATTAAGCATACAATGTATTGCAAAATACACTATATATACATTTATATATACATTTTTATATATATATATATATATATATATATATATATATATATATATATATATATATAGAGAGAGAGAGAGAGAGAGAGAGAGAGAGAGAGAGATAGATAGATATGTATATATACAGGGGTGCTGAAATGTTCTTAGCTTTCGGTAAATGAAAATACAGGAGGATAAGTACATTATGATTTTATTCAACATGTTCACCTTTCACATTCAAACACTTATTGTAGCGTTCCTACCTCTCTGCAAAGGTAACATCTCGACCCTTTTGTGATGGCCTTAAGCTTAGAACTTTTCCGCAACAAACACACCATACCCTTTTCCCAAGTCCTCCGTCTTCGTCGGCTCTGTAGCCAGGACGACCATTTCGAAACCCATTCCCTTCGCATGGCTTCCTGCTTCATCCAGCATGGATAACCCTCCACCCTGATCCAAGCTGCTCTCACCCACGCCCGTGGAACAGACTGCACCACAGTCCTCTCACCTCACACCCACCATCCCAACACCCGCGTTCCTTTCCCTGTCACCTACTACCCCATCACCTTACCACTCCGGCGACATATCCTCCGTTCCTTCCGCATCCTCTCTTCTGTTCTTGTTACTTCTCGCTTTTTTTCAAACCCACCCATTACTGCTTATAAGTGCGCCCGCAACCTCCCTGACCTCCTGGTTCACAGTTCCTTCTCGTCCTCTCCCACGACTCCATCCGGCTCTCATCCTTGTTCCCGTTTCCGCTGTAACACTTGTCCCTTCATTTCCACCCTCACCACTCTTATAGGCCCTAACGGGTCTTTCAGTATCTGCCACTCGTTAACCTGCACATCCACCCACGTTGTATATGCCCTCCGGCGAACCCTTTGCGGGTCTTTATATATCGGACAAACGGGACGCCGTATGGCGGACCGTTTTGCCGAGCATTTGAGGGACAGACGACGCGGTTTAGATACTCCTGTCGCCCGTCATTACTGTTCTCCTGGTCATTCTTCCCTACATGTTTCAGTCCAGAGTGTCCTTTTACATCATGGATCAGAGGCCTCGTGCACCAGCACTGAACAAAGTCAGATTCACCGTCCTTGGTCCTATTCCCCTCTTGGACTCAACTCACCTCCCCAATTTCTCTAATACCCCATCCATTATCACACCCCTAGATTCCTATCTTTTTCTCTTGATCATTAACATTTTCTTTTACAACTAACACAGGCCGACTACATATGCTCTCTCCACTGCTCTGTATACACACATACACACCGTTATATTAACATACTTTTGCTTATAGCTTCGTACTTACATGGACACACACTCTTTTATTCACATATACACACACATTTCTTCTTAGCTTCGTACGCACGTATAACACACACACATACACACACACATGCTTACGCACGTGCACAAGTATAGTTCTTTTTACAAAACGGTTTTTTTTTTCTATTTCAGGTAGACGCGCTCCATCATCCACTTTCCTAAAAAAATAAATCATACACAAAACGCCAGCACCAACAGTTTTGCAAGAGATGTCAACATGAATGGACCTGTTATTTTTATCTAAAGACATTTATTCCAATTCCAACCCGCCCGTCCCCTCCATCTATTTTATTTCTCATTCTTTCTTCTGATGAAAGTCTAGCGTCCGAAATGTTAATACCCTCTTCCTGCTATATCAAGCGTTAACCTAATATATCCCTTCTATATACTGTACCGATTGTGTTATTTCTGTTCACCTTTTACATATATATATATATGTGTGTGAGTGTGTGTGGGGGGGGGTACACGTGTGTGTGTGTGTGTGTGTGTGTGTGTGTGTGTGTGTGTGTGTGTGTGTGTGTGTGTGTGTGTGTGTGTGTGTGTGTGTGTGTCTTTGTTTGTGTATGGGGCATAGTATAAAGCCCTTAACATTTCAGAGTTCTCTGTAAGTTATGTCCATGGGTAATGTTATAACTTGGCAATTAGAAAAAGTCAGAAATCGTTGTTAGTGTTGATGTGAGGAGTTCTGTTTTAATGGTCCCCAATATTGGCATATAGATTTAATATGGCTTTGATATGACTTTGATACGGCTTTGATACGGCTTTGATATGGCTTTTATATAGCTTTCATGTAACTTTGATGTGAACCATATGATTATTTCTCTTGTTTGTATATTTACGTCATTGCCTTCGTCTTTGATTTCATATATCACATACGTAAATTTGCTTTCCTATGTATGTATATATATGTGATTATACATACATACACAAAATAAATAAATACATACAGAAGCACAATAACAACAAACACATATAAACACACACTAGTAAACTAAGATATAATACAATAACCAATACACAGTCACCCAAACACGAACACACATCAAACACTATACACACATGCAAACGCATGAGCAGAGAAGACAAAAAAATATATATATATAAATAAATAAATAAACAGACTAAATAAAGATGGCGTAGGCATACAATACAACGGGAGGAAAGATAATAGCACCACTGACGATGTTGCAGATGTGCAACGAAAGAACTTTGTTAGACTATATATATATGTGTTTGTGTCTATATTGTATCTGTATTTTTGACCGTTGGTCAGTCAATGGTAACATTGAAGACCGAATAAATTAAATTAACCGATATATAAAAGACACAGAAGCGAAAACCAGCCAAACACTGAGTGTGTTCTGTTATTAATTCTGGCAATATTATTACACAAATATGACCCTCCCCAAGTATAACAATATGTATATATATATATATATATATATATATATATATATATATATATATATATATGTATATTTATGTGTGTGTGTGTGTATGCGTGTGTGTGTGTGTGTGTGTGTGTGTGTGTGTGTGTGTGTGTGTGTGTGTGTGTGTGTGTGTGTGTGTGTGTGTGTATACAACTACAGTCGAAAAAGTTGCCAGTGTGAGAGGTGCTGTAATACTGAGTAGCTGCATTTCTATTCATTATGTCTGACACTGCCAAGAAAGGTTCTGAGTTCCTCTATACTTTGGTAACTGGAGATTAGACGTGGGTGAATATGTAAAACCTGAAAACCTAAGCTCACTCATCACAGCGAAAGCGTTCACCGTCCCCATGACACCCAAAAGGACGTCAGATGGAGGCTAAAATCAGCAGCCGTGTTATGCACTAGAAGGATCATGACAAATGTATCATTACAGCACTCCCGTTAATTCGTCGCAGCTGATCCAAGGTTTCTTGGCAAAGAAGCGCATTTCGCTCATTCATGAAAGAAAATTTTCCGCTTTGAAAATTAAGAGGGCATAAGCAAACTCCCACGGTTGAACTGAGCGCCTTTCTGGAAGAAGCATTTTGGATGTGCTTCGAACAGTGGAAGGATTGCTGTGCTAAGTGTGTGTGAGTTGGCGGGTGGCACAAGGGGCCTATTTCAATTTCAGAAAATATTTTCCCAGTTTAATGTCGGATGCTTATATATTTATATATAGGTGTCAATGTGCGCATGTGTGGGAAAGGGGGAAGGGAGGAGGGCAAGAGATAAGATGAGATATGGGTGTTTATAATCATGTCTCATTATATATGCCGAGGTTAACTTTGCCTTTCATCCTTACGTGGTCGATGAAATAAAGTACCAGTAATACACTGGGATAATTGCTGGCCTTGTGCCAAAAGTAGAAACAATTATATATATATATTTATTCATATATATTTATTTATTCACACTCCACACACTCGGATATATATACAAACACATTTATACGATTTCACTCACACATACACACACAAACGCGCACAGACACACACACACACACACACACACATACATACATATATGTATGTATATATATATATATATATGTATATATGTGTGTGTGTGTGAGCGTGTGTGTGTGTGTGTATGTGAGTGTGTCTGTGTATACATACATATATATATATACACACAATTCTGAAACCTTATATTGTAATTATATTCCGTTTAATATGGTCTCCATTGAAATTCCTAGCTATTAATTTCCATTTGATAATTTCGAGTTATGCTGCTTAGTGGTTAAGACTTAATACTACTGCTGCATATATTTAATAAACGTGTGATAACTTTGTACATTTGATATGTTGCAGTAAAGCAGTTGTCTGGCAAAGTTTCGACGATCATAAGATATCAAATGATTAACATATTTAGTGTATTTGTATGTACATCAGTGGCGTGTATAAACACACACACACACACACATACACACACGCACGCACACACACACACACACACACACACACACACACACACACACACACACACACACACACACACACACACACACACACACACATACACACACTCACACACATACACACACATGCGCATACTCAAACACACACGCACAAAGACATACACTCACACACATATTTATACATTCTCGTACCTTCTTGTCGTACTCTTGGAGATTATTGTAGTTTAGGTTATTTGGGGTTCATAAGTTGCCGTGAGTGGCGTTCCCACTCTTTTGGGGGATTTTTATTGTTCCTAATTTATTATTTATTGTTATCTGTTTTATTTATTTACAAATTTCCAAGTTTTTGTAAATCCTCACTGTCCCCCACTTTGTTTCGGCCCTTGTGGCCACTAAAGAAATATTTATTATTGTATGTTATTATTATGTCGGTTGGCAGTATCGGTAGAGTGTCGGACGCCATGCTTTGCAGTATAGAGCTATGGCTCTTTTCGCTCTGAGTGCAAATCCAGCCGTGGTTAACTTCGCCTTTCATCCTTACGGGGTTCATAAAATAAAACACCAGTAATGCACTGGGGTATTTGCTGGCCTTGTGCCAAAAGTAGAAACAATTATTACGGCAATATCGGTAGAGCGTCAGTCAACACGCTTTGTGGCATAGAGTTACGGTCCTATACATTCTAATTTCGAATTCCACTGAGGTTTAGCTTTGTCTTTCATCCTTAGAGGTCGATAAAACAAAGCACAAGTAATGCACGGGGGTCGATTAAATAAGACGAAAACGAAAACAAAAAACAAAAAAACAAAAATGCACCACGTGTAGTGTGTCTACTTAACATGAAGGATAACCACAATAGGTCTGTACAACCTTCTTAGAACACAGATACATTCAGTTGAGTCAAATTCTCGATACCAATAAACAAGATTAGATTAAGATAGTACGGTGAAATTAAACATGTTATTACATTGGGCAATTTAAAAATTTGATTTATTTGAAATTGTGTGTGAGTGTGTGTGTGTGTGTGGGGGGGGGGGGCACCGCTCTCATGCGTAACTACAGCATTATATTAATGTATAGGGTCAGACGCCATGCTTTGACGCATAGGTTTACGGCCCTGGCCATTCTGAGTACAAATCCCGCCAAGGTTAACTTTGCCTTTTAACCTTACTGGGTCGATAAAATAAAGTACCATTAATACAATGGGTAATTGCTGGCCTTGTGCCAAAAGTAGAAACAATTATATCAATGTATAAATATAACTGGCTATCCTTATGTTTATTTTATATAAACGTTTTACATATTACTCTTTTACTCTTTTACCTGTTCCTACTGAGACCATGCTGGATATGTTCATGTACACCTATGCTGTATACATGTATAACTATAGACTGACTCACCATACAAAATACAATCATGGAATTACAAAAACCACCGCCAACAACAACAATAAGAAGAAGAATATTGGTTTCTACTTTAGGCACAAGGCCAGCAATTTTTTGGGGAAGGGGAAGTCGATTAAATCGACCCTAGTATGCTACTGGTACTTTATTTTATCGACTCCGTAAGGATGAAAGGCAAAGCTTAACTTGGCGTGATTTGAACTCATAACGTAAAGGGCCGTAACTCTCTGTCGAGAAGCAGGGCATCCGATGCTCTGCAGATACGGCCAATCTAACGTCCTAGACAAGTTTAGAGGCTAGCACACTCTGTAGGATCTGTGGAGAGAGAGAGAGAGAGAGAGAGAGAGAGAGAGAGAGAGAGAGAGAGAGAGAGAGAGAGGAAACTGTGTCTCACATCGTATCCGAGTGTAAACACCTAGCCCAGACTCACTATAAAGGATGGAGGCACGATATAATAGGAAAGGTGATTAACTGGCAGTCATGCAAACTAAATAATTTACCACATTCTGAGAAGTGGTATGAGCAAAGGCCAGAGTCGGTGATAGAAAACGATCAATTCGAGGTGCTATGGGATTTCAGGATACAAACGGACAAAGAATTAGAACACAATAGGTCTACACTGGTGGATTTTGACATGGAAAAAAGATCGTGCCTGATTGTAGATGTAGCCTGCCCCTTTGACACAAGTGTACAAGAAAAGGAAAAGGAGAAAATTAACCGATACCAAGATTTAAAGTGGGAATTAAAGACTTTCATGAGATCAAATTCGTCCCGATTGTCATGGGAAAACTAGGTATTATATCGAAGTGTTTTCCAGGATGGTTAAAGAACATTAGTTCAGCCACCTTTCTTTGAACACTTCAAAAGGCTTGATTGCTGGGAACAGCAAGAATCCTCCGATACGTCCTGAATATCTGAAGCTGCAGGTAGCGGCTTAATATTCATTTAAACAATCAATGACTGAGACTCTAAGAGGGTAAAAATAATAATAATGATTTCTAGTATAGGCACAAAGCCAGTAATTGAGGGAAGGGGAAAGTCGATTAAATCGACTCCAGTGCATTACTGGTGCTTTATTTTATCAACCCCGTAAGGATGAAAGGCAAAGTTAACCTCGGGGCATTTGAACTCAGACCGTAAATGACCGTAAAGGACCGTAACTCTATGCTGAAAAGCTTGGGGTCCGACTCTCAATAATAATGATTTCTTATATAGGCACAAGGCCAGCAATTCCGGGGGAAGGGAAAGTCGATTAAATCGACTCCAGTACGTGACTGGTTCTTATTTTATCGTCATTTTCACTCTCACTTATCCTCTTACTCCCACTGTCTTTAATTCACCCCCTCTCTCTCTCTCTCTAACACACAAGTTCACCGAACATCCACAGGTAAACCTATTTCTAGGTTTACTGTTTACTATTATTGTTGTTGCTGTATCTATCATCATTATCGCTGTTATTGTTGCTAATCATAATTGTTTCTACTTTTGGCACAAGGTCAGCAATTACACCAGTGTATTACTGGTACTTTATTTTATCGACCCCCGTAAGGATGAAAGGCAAAGTTAACCTCGGCGGGTTTTGAACTCAGACCATAAAGGGTTGTAACTCTATGCTTCAAAGTATGGCGTCCGACCCTCTACCGATACTGCCAATCCACGAATCAACAAAATAAGCAATGACTTTTAACACATTAAAACAAATTCTCTATACGCAACATCATCAACAAAAATATTTAATATCTAATCAAGAATAAATCTGAATTTTATAACTAAGCAATGCATGTAAACTGAAAAAAGATAAACAATAACCTAATAACATTAAAATGAAAATTGATTGACTACACTGGAACTAAGCATATATTATTTTATTTTGATTTGCTTAACTATCTAGAATAAAATTTCAAATATTGCGACTCCTCAGGGAATTCTTGAAATAATCATTGACATAGCTGTCTGTCTCAATTGAATACATAATGCATTTCTTATAATATCTCACCGTTTGGCTCTGTCTATGAATGTTTCTCTTAATGTATATATGTCTCATTTATATGTATCTATGAGTGTGTATATGTATATGCATAAATGTATGTATATCTGAGACAGAGACGCACGCATGGTCATAAGAACACAACACATTTTTTGCCCCTTCTTCATATATCTATGTGTATATATATATATATATATGCGTGTATATATAAATATATAAATATATATATATATATGTATATATATATACATATATATATATATATATATATATATATATGTATATATATATACATATATATATATATATATATATATATATATATATATATATATATATATATATATATATATGTGTGTGTGTGTGTGTGTGTATATATATATATTGGTAAAAGGAAAAGAAAATGCTGACAAATTGTTCCCAGTGAAAACTAGTATAATTAGGAATAAGTAAAAATTAGTAATAGTATTGGTTAGTATTCAGTTTTGGTTTTAGAGATTAGAGCAACCATCACGGGCGCTCTATCTCAAAATAATTTTTGAAAAGCATTAAAAATGCGCAACCGGTAAAAGCTTAAAACCAAAACTGAATACTAACCAATACTATTACTAAATTTTACTTATTCCTAATTAAATTATTTTTCACTGGGAACAATTTGTCAGCATTTTCTTTTCCTTTTACCAATATATCATAACTCCTGTGTTACACCTCTATTCTTTTAAATATATATATATATATATATATATATATATATATATATATATATATATATATATATATATATATATATACATACAAATACACGAAAAATAAATTTATATATACATGTATATATATATATGTGTGAGTGTGTGTGTGCGTGTGTGTCTGTGGGCCTGTGTCTGTGTGTGTGTGGGTGGGTGTGGGTGGGGGGGGGGGGGGGGCGTGTGTATGTGATCATGCATTTGCATGCAGACGTGTTTGTTTTGTTCTCTGTTTCATAATTCGATATGTAAAAGTTTATTCTTGTCTAGACAAGCATAACTATAATCTATATATCTGTTATGCTTGTTGGTGTAAGTCTGTTTATGTGTGCATATATCTATAGAAATATGTTCATACTCACATATATACATTCATATATACATACATGTACATACATATATATGGTTGAATATGAATATATATATATATATACATGTTTACACGCACACACACACACACACACTATATATATATGTATATATATATACAAATAAAATTTCAGCGAGAATCTCATTTTCGGCAGGTAGGAAAAGCGAAGCGAAACGCAAAAATCAGAAATGATACTGGCAAAGTGTTCGATAGTTAAAAACCAGAGCTAAACAATATAAATAAATATATATATATATAAACATATATATATATATCTTTTTATATATATATTCATATATATATATATCTATATAAAAAACATGGAAAGAAACAGGAAAACTGCATGATTGCACATGGGTTATATATTATAAAATTAGTCCCTCATCAGTGATTTGCCAACCATCATTGGTATTTCATCGCATTAAAAATCATATACCTCAGGTTGGTGCAAGCAATAACTAAAATAAGCTATTGGGACAAGTGAATCGCGTAAAGCGAATGAGACAAGTAAACAACAAGAAGGAAAAGCAAACCGAAGGTAGGAAAAAAGCAAGCAACATGATGGTTATCCGATCAGCATGAACTGGGTGAATTTCATGAGCGGTCAGAAAACAGACCGTTCGACGTGAATGAGATGTGAGAAAGAAAGAATATATATATATATATATATATACAAGTATGACCCCGACGGCAGAGCTCAAGCCGTTTCGACCGTCGAAACGGCTTTAGCTCTGCCGTCGGGGTCATACATGTTCCTATTACCGACTCTACTACCCTAAGTATTGAGTACTTTGATGCGTTATGGTCCATCTGGTTCCTTACCACATTTCCTTCGTTATATATATATATATATATATATATATATATATATATATAGGAACCAGTAAGACCCCGACAGCTGAGCTCAAGCCGTTTCGAATTAGCCGTCGAAACGGCTTGAGCTCAGCTGTCGGGGTCTTACTGGTTCCTATTACCCACTCTACTACCTCAAGTATTGAGTACTTTGGTGCGTTATGGTCCACCTGGTTCCTTACCACATTTCCTTCGTTATATATATATATATATATATATATATATATATATATACATATTATATATATATTATATATATATATATATATATATTTATATATATATATATATATATATATATATATATATATATATATATATATATATATATATATATATATATATATATATATATATATATATATATATATATATATATATATATATATATATATATATATTAAATAACAGATTAAAGTTTAAGCAAAGAATCGCTGCTTTCACCCTTAATGGGATCTTCTGAAACTAACAAAGTCAATCTGTAAACGCAGAACTGGATATTTCAAAAACGTTGCAACCGGAGGAAGACAGGAAGACGATACTTTGGTTCGTGGAAACGTTCGCGGGCAAAGAACGGGAAAAAAACGAATAATACGTCATTAATAGGAGCGGTGGAAAACAATTACGCGCAAAGACAGAACCGCGTTTATGGTATAAAAGAGGTCGTAGACTAATGTTCTCTTAGGTGGAGCATAGAGACGTTCTCTGGCAATGAACGAAAAAACGAAGATAATAAGTCATATGTGGAGCGTGGAGAACAATAGCACGCAAAGACAAAACCACGTAAATGGTATAGCAGAAGTCGTAGACTAAAATTCTAACTAGGAGACCAAATGAATCTCTGCTACAGAGTTAAGAACAAAGTAAATAAATACAATACAGAAGTAATAGAAATAAATAAATACATACACGCAAACGAACCAAAGTATCGTCTTCCTGTCTTCCTCCGGTTGCAACGTTTTTTGAAATATCCAGTTCTGCGTTTACAGATTGACTTTGTTAGTTTCAGAAGATCCCGTTAAGGGTGAAAGCAGCGATTCTTTGCTTAAACTTTAATCTGTTATTTTAATAAATTAATATATATGTATATATATATATATAATATTAAGGATTCTATTTATGGTTATGTATATACTAAAACTTTTTATAGTTACGTATATTTTAAACCCTAAACAGTGAAGATCAGTAATTTATTACTACCTTATTACCAGTAACATAAATAGCTCAATGTAATAACATCAGTTGTTCTACAGAGCAGTTATATGGAATTCACAAGAATCAAAGCTATGTTCAAATCATTTATTCACTTACAATTGTTTCATCCAAACCTAGGCTTGGGGTCTTCGGACCATTTTTCAATGTTTGTACACATAATTGACCTCCTTTCCAACGCAAGAGACATACAGATACATATATATATATATTGATGTACAGTGGAGTGACATATATTATACTATATTATTTCTGTATAGCAATTCAAATTCAAAATCAAATCAAAATTAAAATTAAAATAAAATTAAAATAAAATTAAAATACCTTCGGCAGTTAACACAGATAATGCAAGAGGATAGTTTGATAATCAGGTCTAGTAGGTAGTGTATGCGTTAGTTACACGTAGGGCATGCAAGTGTATCCCATTTATATATGATTATTGTGTGGTAGGGTGTTACATGTAATACAAGCACTTTAAGCGGGTAAGTAAGAGTATTATGGTGGTTGTAGTGGTAAGGTATTGTTTGTATATAATAAAAAAGTATGTGTGCAGAAAAATAAAAATAAAAAGGAGAAGCAAAAGAAAGTTATGGTTTTCGTATCCACCACCATTTTCACATTCAGGAAAAGTAATATATACCCAGGAAAAGTAATATATAGTTTTTCTATACTTTTCCTGAATGTGAAAATGGTGGTGGATACGAAAGCCATAACTTTCTTTTGCTTCTGCTTTTTATTTTTATTTTTCTGCATACATACTTTTTTATTATATACAAAAAATATCTTACCACTACAACCACCATAATACTCTTACTTACCCGCTTAAAGTGCTTGTATTACATGTAACACCCTGCCACACAATAATCATATATAAATGGGACACACTTACATGCCCCACGTGTAACTAACGCATACACTAACTACTATATCTGACTAACAAACTAGCCTCTTGCATTATCTGTGTTAACTGCCGAATGTATTTTAATTTTGTTTTAATTTTGTTTTAATTTTAATTTTGTTTTGATTTTGAATTTGAATTGCTATACAGAAATAATATAGTATAATATATGTCACTCCACTGTACATCAATATATATATATATATGTATCTGTATGTCTCTTGCGTTGGAAAGGAGGTCAATTATGTGTACAAACATTGAAAAATGGTCCGAAGACCCCAAGCCTAGGTTTGGATGAAACAATTGTAAGTGAATAAATGCTTTGAACATAGCTTTGATTCTTGTGAATTCTCTCTCTCTCTCTATATATATATATATAACGAAGGCAGTGTGAAAGAGAGTGAGACAGAAAAACAAAGAGAGAGAAAGAGAGAATAAGAAAATGAGTGAATGTATGTATGTGTGTGAGTAAATATATGTAAGTGTGTGTGATTGTACATATTACTAAATGTATTTCTGTTTATATATATAAATGTATTAGCCTGTATGTAAGTATGTATGTGTGCTTTATGTATATGTGTATATTATGTATATGTGTACATTTGTGTATATAGGTACACATACTTATGTCTATATATCCAGGACAATTCGTCATTGTTCGGTCACAAATGTCATCTGCAAAAACAGAATATATAATAATCGATCAATAATTCGATCAATCATCATGATTATGTTCATCATCATCATCTTCAACACCATCATCATCACCCTCATCAACATCATCATCATCATCATCATCAACTTCACGGTCTTCATCATCATCAACATCCTCATTGTCATCATTATTATCGTCAGTTATTGTCCAAATCATCATTGTTGTTAGTTATCGTCGGTAAAATAATCATCGTTATTATTATCTAGGGCGGTGGATTGGCAGTATCGGTAGAGAGTCGGACGCCAGGCTTTCCAACAGAGTTACATCCCTTTACGGTCTGAGTTCGAATCCCGCCGAGGTTCACTTTGCCTTTCATCCTTACGGGTTCGATAAAATAAAGTACCAGTAAGGTACTGGAGTAATTGATGGCCTTGAGCCTATATACGAAACCCTTATCGTCATAATCATCGTCAACATCATCACCGACATTATCATTATCGTTATTATCATCATCAACATA
>OZ024741.1:291931587-291951587 GCA_964016885.1 Eledone cirrhosa
CATTGTTGTTGTTGCTATTGTTTTTGTTGTTCAGCTCTAGGTCAGCACTTATCGGACAGACCTACGATTAAAGATGTTCCAGGCGTGACCATCTCATGTTTTATTTAAATATAGTATATCTAGTTAGCTTGATGTGTTCGTATGCGTTGGGGAGAGAAAGTAAACTAAAGCTTCGGAACACAACCGGGGTTGTATTAGCTCCTGGCCGGGCTCATGGTTTTACAGGTATTTCGGAACACAACCGGAGTTGCATTATCTCCTGGCCGGGCTCATGGTTTTACAGGTATTTCGGAACACAACCGGGGTTGTATTAGCTCCTGGTCGGGCTCCACGTTTTTACAGGTATTTCGGAACACAACCGGGGTTGTATTAGCTCCTGGCCGGGCTCATGGTTTTACAGGTATTTCGGAACACAACCGGGGTTGTATTAGCTCCTGGCCGGGCTCATGGTTTTACAGGTATTTCGGAACACAACCGGGGTCGTATTAGCTCCTGGTCGGGCTCATGGTTTTACAGGTATTTCGGAACACAACCGGGGTCGTATTAGCTGCTGGCCGGGCTCATGGTTTTACAAGTATTTCGGAACACAATCGGGGTCGTATTAGCTAGTGGCTGGGCTCATGGTTTTACAAGCATTTCGAGGCCCCTCTGTCACTTCAATCTTTCTGTATAGCAAAGCAAATTTAACGGACCATCCAGTCCCTGCGTATGCTATAGGCTGCTGTTTAGTTGCCTTATTAAAAATATGGCCCTTGACAGACCCTATTTGAGGGAAAAGATATTTCATATCAAAGGCTACATTATCAAATATATCATTCCTTGTTATGTTTAGCCTCAGGTCAGTCCAAATCAAGCAGATCTATCACCATAAAGTATTCCACACGTAAACATCCAGTTGTTTATGTATTTTTGTATATATATTCTGGTTGACCCATACCTTGCCAGTTAGAAATGGAAGGTGGGGCCGCGCCATATTTTATTCTTTCAGTGGTTTCTGTCATTAGACTGGCGGCCATGCTGGGGCACACTCTTTAAAGAATCTTATTGATCACATCACCCCTCAGTACTTATTTTTTCGTCTGTGGATCTGTTTGTGTGGACGTGTGTGTATATGTGTGTGTGTATGTTTTTTGTATTTATACATGTGCGTATGTGTACGTATGTATGTGTATGTGTATGTGTATGTGTGTGTGTGCATGTGTGTGTGTGTGTTGTGTGTGTGTGTGTGTGTGTGTGTGTGTGTGTGTGTGTGTGTGTGTGTGTGTGTGTGTGTGTGTGTGTGTGTGTGTGTGTGTGTGTGTGTGTGTGTAGGCATGCATGCGTGCACGTATGCACGCATATTTGAATCCGTAAAGTACAAAATATGTTACATGAAATTCTTTATAGCAAAGAATTAAAATAACACAGAAAACATCGCAAATTAATTCGACACTGTGTTGAATTATTATTAGTTAATGTGTTGTCCCATCATGTGACTAATATGTCTTTTCTATATGACTGAAATATTTACTTAATTATCAACAACAGTAACTATTTCGGATTTAGCAGACCATATATTAAAGATTTCTTTAACAGACCAAATATTTATGATTTCTTTAACAGACGAATTATTTATGGTTAGTTTTGGTACAAAGGAAAGTTGATTAAATTAACCGCAGTGCGTTACTGGTGATTTGTTTTCTCGATCTCGTGAGGATGAAAGGTAAAGCTAACTAAGTGTCCGAAACGTAAAGATTTTTTTCCTATTCTATCAAGCGTTAAACTAATATATTTCTTGAACCTTATGTGTTGTTTAGTTTGTTGTTATTGTTTGCTTTGTGCGTGCTTCGCTGGGAAAATCTTAGTTTTCGCAGTTTGACATTTTTTGTTAGGGTTCTTGTAAGGGTTAAAGTTCTAATAGAGTGTTTTTATAGAAGGGTTAAGAGCGTGGGGGTTGTCAGTTAGATAAGGGGGATAACCCTTACTTACACTTGAGCAAAATAGAAGGAACGTGTTCGTACTTAGAGTTGAGGAATCTATTATGTGGGATGGAAAGATATAGCGGGTTGTTTCCCTAAATATTTCTTTCGTCCTAGATATATATTATAGAGGTTAGAACTTCGGAGAAGTAGGCGAGACCGTTTTTTGTTCTTGGTGTGCTTGAAAGATATTATGGAAAGAAAGTTTTATAACGAGGGGTGTGGATAATCTCAGTGTTCAAGGTTGTGGATTGTGGCTATCTAGATGTTATCCAGGTTTCTTACAATTATGTAGGGTGTATTTCAGCACCTGGGGGCAGCGATTAAAAAAGCCGACTTCGTATTTAGGCATGTGTTCGTAATATGCAGAAGTCTTAAGATGTTCCGTCGTTCATGGTTGCGCATTTTATATGCCTTCTTACCGTTCAGGATTTTCCATTTAATGGAAAAGTCCACACCGAAATGCTCTTGCAGAAACCTGGAATTATGCTCTCTGTATCAACAGTGCAATGCACTGGGCGGTGGTATATGAAGCTGAGGTAATCCCTTTTCAAACGAATCTGCAGAAGGATATCAAGATATATGTGGATATGCCGGATGGTTGCTTTAAAAGCTGCTTTCTAAACCACAAAAAAAAATATTTAGTCACCCCGATAAACGAACAGCCACGTGGCTGGCAATTCACGCTCAGTCCTTCAAGGATGCAGGTTCGGTTTATCAATTAAATGGAAAATCCTGCAAGAGTCCAGTCTTACCTTAACGGTAAGAAGGTTTGTAAATTGTACAACAAATTAGGTTGAAATGCTGCAGGGCGGAAACAAAATTTGCTCATTGAAACGTGGGTATTCGTCAGATGAAAATGGTATGAGTGTAACCAAAATGCTGTATATATATATATATATACATATACACACATATATATATATGTAAATAAGTATGTATGTATATAAATAAATATATATATATATATATATATATATATATATATATATACATGCATATATACACACACACGTACACACACACACACACAAACACACACAAACATGTATATATCAGAAATTTTCTCTGGTTAATATCGCAGAAACTAGGAGTCCATCCAATTGGCGCCAAAATTGGTCACTTGAGCGTCACGTGTGTTCATCATATTTTGTGTGGGCGTACTTGTCTACGTGTATATGAGTGTGTGTGTGTGTTTATGTATGCGTGTGTAATGTGTATATATGTGTTTCTGTATATGTGTGTATGCTGGTGTGCATATGTTTGTGCGTGTGTACATTCATCTATATGTACGTGTAGGATACTTTTTTGACGCGCAGAAGAATTTTGCTGCTATTTTTGTCTCTATAATAAGTGGTATCTGTTTTCCTTGTCTGAAAGAAGATGATGACGCTGATGATGGTGATGATGATGATGATGATGAGGAAGAGGAGGAGGAGGGGAGAGGAGAAGGAGGAGAAGGAGGAGAAGGAGGAGAAGGAGGAGAAGGAGGAGAAGGAGGAGAAGAAGTAGGAGTAGGAGGAAGCAAGTGAAATTTAAAAAAAAGTAAATAAATACCACAAGGCATTTTGTCTACTGCACTAAATTATTTTGTAATATCACCAAATTATTAACAGCAAGAGCAACATCATCACTACACCGGCAGCAACAAAACCATCACTGCACCACTGATAACAGCAACAGTATCCCTGACTCGACAGCAATAATACCATCACCGCGTCATCAATACCACAACCAACAATAACAACAACAGCTGCAATAACATCAACATCACTCCACTGGCAGTACTCAAAAATACACCAATAACAACATCTGCAACAACATAAAGAACATTACTGAATAACAACACTTTTAAGAGGTCGTTCAGTCTGCTAGAAACAGAAATCAAATTTCTTTCAAATCCCACACGACCTACATTTAAAAGAACACATTGTATCACATCGTCCTAGCTTCCTTGTGTTAGAGTTCTTCCCGACTGAGAAAATACCTTTTATTATAGTTCTGCACCATAGGAGTTGAACTCGGGTTAAATTGCTACAACAAGTCGGGTTAGATCAACCCAGGGTTTACTGTATATTAAAATATACTTGCTTTTTTTTAAGCTAATACCGGCGGGAATTGAACCCTGAACGTAAAGAACCATAACTGTCTGTCCCAAAGCATGTTGTTCGACGCTCTACCGATACTGCCATTCCATATATTAATGGTTTCTGATTTAGGCACAAGGCCAACCATTTTGGGGGAGGGGAATGTCGATTAAATTTCCCCAGGGCATTACTGGTACTTAATTTCATCTACCCCGTAAGGATGAAAGGCAAAGCTAACCACGGCGGGATTTCAACTTACATCATAAAGCGCCGTAACTCTATGCCGCAAAGGATTTTGCCAGTTTAAGTACTCGTTTATTAAAAGTCAAACCCGTTGATTTCAAAAGGGAGCATTCGGTGATTAGATTAATGGATTATCGATCAAAAATCGGCCAAAGAATTAATTATCAATAAGAAATGGTTTGTGATGTATAAAGACAAACTGAGTAGAGTCGCTACATCTTCGAATTGAGAGATCACTGAACCGATACTATGGGATTGTGGTTAGAATGTCTTAGGAAATAATCGCTGGACTGGACAAATTTTACGGGCAAAACCAAGTGGCAGGAAACCCAGGGGTCTCACTTGGGGATCCAGACGGATCAATTGGAGGTGGTTGTTTCAAACAGGACCCGATGGAAGGAATGTTTGAGAACTCTATCCCTACGACTCTCCCAGGAATATGTAGAAGAAGAAGAAGAAGAAGAAGAAGAAGAAGAAGAAGAAGAAGAAGAAGAAGAAGAAGAAGAAGTGATCGTGTCATATTTCAATATCTTTTAACTGTTGTTTGAGAGAGAGAGAGAGAGAGAGAGAGAGAGAGAGAAGAGAAGCACCGATGACTCTTATCGTAGCTTTCGAGGATAGTGGGGTGGCAGGTAGGAAGTAAAGAATTCTCAAGTCAGAGATTGCAACAGTTATATTTGTCTGGCAATACTGATAACAAAATAATAAATAGGCACGAATTGCAGAGCTGTTAGAAAGTCGGATAGAAAGCTTTGCGATATTCGTTCCGTTTCTCGGTTCTCGGTCTTCCCAGTTCAAATCTCACCGAGGTCAACTTTGCACTTCATCCTTTCGTAGTCTATAAAAAAATCGTCAGTTTAGTACTGGGGTCGATTTTTCTTGTATATCTCTTTCCCATTTCCTTTCTCTCACTCTCTATCCTTCTCTGGAATAAATCTGTTGTATTTACACATGTAGAAAGGGATTCCACTAGGTTTATAAAATACCTTAGAAAAACCGTATGTCAATGTGGCGTCCCTACAACTCCGTCGGGGGTTACGGGTCCATATATACTGATAAAAGATAAACCTCATTGAGGAGGATTAATATGACCTAACTATACCGGGAGTTGACACCATACTTAACAAATACCAGTGTAACACGCCCCTTTCCATACACAACACCCCATATATTTTATTTTTAATGAAATTCAATTAATTAAAATGCTGGGAGTTATTCCCCCAACATTTCTTGACAAGAATTAATAATTAAGCTAATGGTTCGACATCTTCATTATGGGCGTAATTTTGATGAACACATCTTATTCCACCATATGCCTGATGGCACCAACTTCCCTCTATTGAAATATTGAAGTATTGATTTTTGAGGTATATGAGCTAATGGTTAGGATACTTGACGTATGATCGGTATGTCATCGGGTTGGTTCCTGCATTTTATTCTTATTTCACGTTATTCCAGTACATTCAGCAGAGATGAGTACCAGTAGTAGCTGGAGAGTTAACCCTGCGATAGATCGGCGTCCTATCCAGGAGAATGTCTTGTACTCTTAGACGCTTAACGCCAAGGAAATCGTGATAAGCACCGATTTGTTGAGCCTTCGGCTTAAAACAGACTTTACTTATTGAGAGCTCCTGTATGATGTGTCTCTTATGTCTAACGACAAAAGAAATATACGAAAGTACAAAAGTTCTCTATCCAGAGAATGTTGGTGTTTTGCTGATGTAAGTGCTGAAAAAAACAGTTACAATAGATTTTAGTGATCCCCAGATCTTGAATTATAATGCATGGTAAGCCAGCAGAAAAGCGGCGTTCTTTGACTCGACTTACGTGGTAGGTTCCTATCCTTGTGTTGGTGGCTAACCCGAAATATTTTTGCATGTTTTATAGTGTTATATATTATCCAGGGATAAGCATTAGCCCGATGAGCTTTCAGCTTAGAACAGGATTTAACATAACTTTAACTAACATTGTAAAGTATAGATATAATACATATTTAAATTATTGAAAGATGCCATCCATATATGGTAATTAACAGTTAAGTGAGTGAAAGCATATTAAATTATTTAAAATGTTGAACAAAACAAAATGAAACAAGTGATTCAAATAAGAGAGGCTGAAAAAATAAAATAAATATAAAACAAGTCAATGACAAAGATTTTAATTGAAAAGTGTACAATATATTTTTCAATTATCATTATATCGATTCCTGTCTCATTCCCTACCCCTCCCCACCTCTCTCACACACTCACTTTCTCTCCCCCTCTCTCTCTCTCTCTCTCTCTCTCTCTCTATATATATATATATATATATATATATATATATATATATAAAATAAAGTTAAATAAAAGTCAAATGATTAAAATTTAGCTTCGTTTATTACTGCTATATATATTTCAGTGACAGCCATCTTTGGCTGTGACCTCTTCAGGCAGTTTGAATTAGTATGGTATAGACAAGTACATATGTTGTTTAGGTGTATGATATTGTCAATACTCTGATATGCCCAGTTCCTTGTTGGGTTGTTAATTCACTGGGGAACTGGAGTCATATGAATTCAAACAAACGAATTTTAGTGTCACAGGTCCCCTTCTCCTCTCATTGGTCAGTTATTAGTGTTGTCATTGTTGGAGTTAGCTTAAAAATTGATAAAATGGTAGAAGGGACAAGGTGTTGAAGGAACAAAATATCAAAAAATGTGTCAAACTTCCCATTGTTCAGTTCTGAGAGCATTCCTCAGTCAGAAGTCTATAGAATTCTTTCTGGGGTGAGGCTCCCTGTAGTGTTTATGCCTGCTATTGTTCAGTACATTTGACCTCGACCATTATTTTGGTACTGTTGTTGTTGTAGTGGTCAGCTTATATCTTGCTGCTGCTAACAGTTTAGAAGTATTCAGTTTGTGTTTTCTCTTCATCCCACCCGCCACCATCGTAGTGGTGGTGGCGGGGGGGGGGGGGGTTATTTCATGTATATGAAGAAATATAAGGCAATAAATGAAGAAAACAGAAGATAAATAAATAATATAATAAAATAAAATAATTAATATAATTTGTGTAATTTGAAAATAAATAAATAAATAGAGAATAAAGAATAAAGAGTAAATGAGAGATTGGTGAAAAAGTAATGATAATGTATATGGAGAAGTGAGAAATAATGTAGGATAAAGTGTGTGTGTGTGTGCTATAACCAATCTCAAGGTCAGAATATGTTGGATAGATTGGTATGATACAAGATGTTAAGATGAGATATTCAATGTGATTGTGTTATAATCTATCTCAACTTAAAATAAATATAAATATAAGGTTATACAGTGAAGAGGGCAGAAAACAAATAACAAATTAATAAAGAGAAATCAAGATTTAAGATTGGAACTTTAAAGTCAGAAATCTGGTAAATTAAAAGTGTTTGTGTTATAGATGTTGGCCAGATTATTATGGCTGTGTCCGATTCTGTCTCTAGGCTATCATGGTGTCTGCTCCGCCTGGGTTGTTCCCTATGGCTTGAGGGGAGTTCACAACCTAGGGTGTTGTAATTGTCCATATAGCTTGAGGGAGGTCTGGCCGAGAGGTGTTTTCATGTTCTGTAGAAGTCCCTATAGCTTGAGGGGAGTTCACATCTTCTTGTGTTGCTACTGTCCATATATTTTGAGAAAGGTCCCGGCTCTAAGGTGTCTGCATGTCCCGAAGAAGTCGGTTCTGAGGTTTATCAGGCCGCTTCCACCTCTTAGTATCTCGAGGGTCTCGTTCAGGCATAGTTTGCATATGCAAGATCCCCCTTTATCGGGTGGTACTTTCCTGATTATGTACCAGGCCAGAGAGTATGGGGTCCTGTCCAGCTTAAGCTTCCAGATCAGGTCGGAGAGAGCTGTGCTTTTCCTTTTGGCCTCCTTCTTGAATGAATGGCGATGGTTGTACCAGCGGTCCTTAAAGCTCGTTGATGCTCCAGCCTGCATACTGAGGTGTTGGTATACAACCAACATAAACTCAAAATCTATCTAGCTCCCACACGGGTTGAGCGCTTCAAACAGTAGCGGACCTAAGTCACTATGGATAAACTGGCAACCTTAGCGTCACTGAAGGACATCCCCCTACCTGATAAACGAGAATACACCAGTGATCTCATCAAGAGTACGGACTCCCTCATCCGTAGGATGAGATGGAAGGCGTTCCACTTCGAAAGAGGAACGCAGAAAACTACAAACACAGAAAACATGGAGTACCTTTTTCGATCAAGGAGGAATCCCCCCCATAACAGACTAATGGAGGAGTTTGAAAACGAGATGATTAACATCATATCCAACCTCAAATTCTCCGGAAACCCAACCAGAAGTCAGGAGTACCTCAGACACCTGAGAAACCGGATTACAGTACTTAAAGGGACAACTGGAATACTTGTCCATGCTGACAAAACAAACAACCTCTACAACATGAACACTGAACTGTACAATAAGCTAATCCCCAGGGAACTGAGGAAGTGCTACAAAAAAACACCTGGATTTACCCTGGATGAGATCAATGCCACAGCTTACAGGATTATATCCAGAATCGGCATAGAGGACAGGACGGCCCCATACCAACCAAGGGAGCCGCGGATTACCCTTAAAGACCACAAGTCAAACTTTGAGTCCGACCTCCCTGTCAGACTAATAGCCCCCTCCAGATCTGACCTAGGGATCGTCAGTAAAAGAATACTGGATAGGATTTTGCCCAAGCTTCGGAAAAAAACCAAATTACAGCAATGGTCATGCACGAGAGAAGTAATAGAATGGTTCAAAATACTGCAGGAGAAAAGTAGGACCAGCTTTATACAACTGGACATCGCAAGCTACTACTCCTCAATCTCACCCATAGTACTTAATAAGGCCCTATTTTTAGCGATGTCCAATACGGACCTAACCCGAGAGGAGGTGAGCATCATCCACGCCGCAAGAAAGACCTTAATCCACTTCGATGGAGACCTGTGGACCAGGAGTGATTGGCCAAATAACTTTGACATCACGATGGGCTCCAGCGACTCAGCGCAGGTAACGGACCTGGTTGGGCTCTACCTGCTGAAGCAGATAAAAGATGAAATCCCCTGCCTGGGCGGCGGATTATATCGTGACGATGCTCTATTCACAGTACATGACCACAGCACCAATATGTTGGAGGGTATGAGGAGGCGTATTCGCCATTTCTTTAAGAACCAGGGGCTCAGCATAGAAATAGACCCAAATAGGAAGGTAGTTAACTTCCTAGATACCACCCTAAACCTGAACACCGAGCAATACTACCCCTACCACAAGCCCAACGAGAAACTAGTATATGTTAACGCCAAATCAAACCACCCTAGATCCATAACCAAGGCAGTGGTGAAGAGTGTCTCGGACAGGATCTCCAGCCTGTCCGCAAGTAAGGAAATATTCAACAACCACGCGGAATATTACAACGCAGCTCTAAAGAAGGCGGCACATGGACAAAATATAACATATAGTCCGAAAAGCCGGGAGGTGGATAGCCCAACAGACACCCACAACCGCGTTACCAGAGGGGGGAGGGCGAACCCTAACAATACAGGCAGAGCAAAATCAAATAAGCACCATGTACCAGACACCACCACATGGGCGGCGGGGACTAGTGCGCTTGACCACGAGATGGAGCACAATATGAGTAGCAGTCTCAGGCGTGATGCTAACTACCCCAGGACGGACAACCCCAACCGCAGGACACGTGGGGGGGGAGGAAACGGGCGACCACCCCACGATGGATCTCCCGGGGCAGACAACAACCACCCCACAAATCCGGACCGTGAAGATAACAGAAAGTATAGAGCCCAAAAGGGAAGCAACAGTGCGGAAACCACCAGCAAACCAACAAATCTCCAACAAATCACGAAGCCCCCAACCCACACATATAGGAGGAGACACCGACAAATCACGTGGTACAACCCACCCTACTCAGCGGCCCTAAAGAAAAGCTTGGCCCGATTGTTCTTTGGAGCACTTGACAAATGCTTCCCGAGGGACCACGGATACCACAGGATCTTCAACAGACACACTGTGAAACTTTCGTATTCCACCACGAGAAATTTGGCCCAACACATAGCTAGCATCAACAGAAGTAGGCTTAAAAACCACACACAACCAGAAGATGGCAATACAAACACTCAGCAGAACCATGTGAAAGGAAGAAAGGGGGGACCCAGAGCCCACCCAAGAAACACAAACAGACCCAAGGACCCCCCACCGAGCATGGGGGAAGACCAACATGTAACACATAATGAGAACCCTAATCTAAGCACGCAGAGGCCGCCCACCCTCTGCAACTGTAGAAACCCCGAATCATGCCCCCTTGGTAATGAATGTCTCAAGAAGAACATAGTGTACGGTTGTAGGGTTAAAACCCCCAACTCCGAACACCTCTACATAGGAGCCACATCAACGAGCTTTAAGGACCGCTGGTACAACCATCGCCATTCATTCAAGAAGGAGGCCAAAAGGAAAAGCACAGCTCTCTCCGACCTGATCTGGAAGCTTAAGCTGGACAGGACCCCATACTCTCTGGCCTGGTACATAATCAGGAAAGTACCACCCGATAAAGGGGGATCTTGCATATGCAAACTATGCCTGAACGAGACCCTCGAGATACTAAGAGGTGGAAGCGGCCTGATAAACCTCAGAACCGACTTCTTCGGGACATGCAGACACCTTAGAGCCGGGACCTTTCTCAAAATATATGGACAGTAGCAACACAAGAAGATGTGAACTCCCCTCAAGCTATAGGGACTTCTACAGAACATGAAAACACCTCTCGGCCAGACCTCCCTCAAGCTATATGGACAATTACAACACCCTAGGTTGTGAACTCCCCTCAAGCCATAGGGAACAACCCAGGCGGAGCAGACACCATGATAGCCTAGAGACAGAATCGGACACAGCCATAATAATCTGGCCAACATCTATAACACAAACACTTTTAATTTACCAGATTTCTGACTTTAAAGTTCCAATCTTAAATCTTGATTTCTCTTTATTAATTTGTTATTTGTTTTCTGCCCTCTTCACTGTATAACCTTATATTTATATCTATTTTAAGTTGAGATAGATTATAACACAATCACATTGAATATCTCATCTTAACATCTTGTATCATACCAATCTATCCAACATATTCTGACCTTGAGATTGGTTATAGCACACACACACACACTTTATCCTACATTATTTCTCACTTCTCCATATACATTATCATTACTTTTTCACCAATCTCTCATTTACTCTTTATTCTTTATTCTCTATTTATTTATTTATTTTCAAATTACACAAATTATATTAATTATTTTATTTTATTATATTATTTATTTATCTTCTGTTTTCTTCATTTATTGCCTTATATTTCTTCATATACATGAAATAACCCCCCCCCCCGCCACCACCACTACGATGGTGGCGGGTGGGATGAAGAGAAAACACAAACTGAATACTTCTAAACTGTTAGCAGCAGCAAGATATAAGCTGACCACTACAACAACAACAGTACCAAAATAATGGTCGAGGTCAAATGTACTGAACAATAGCAGGCATAAACACTACAGGGAGCCTCACCCCAGAAAGAATTCTATAGACTTCTGACTGAGGAATGCTCTCAGAACTGAACAATGGGAAGTTTGACACATTTTTTGATATTTTGTTCCTTCAACACCTTGTCCCTTCTACCATTTTATCAATTTTTAAGCTAACTCCAACAATGACAACACTAATAACTGACCAATGAGAGGAGAAGGGGACCTGTGACACTAAAATTCGTTTGTTTGAATTCATATGACTCCAGTTCCCCAGTGAATTAACAACCCAACAAGGAACTGGGCATATCAGAGTATTGACAATATCATACACCTAAACAACATATGTACTTGTCTATACCATACTAATTCAAACTGCCTGAAGAGGTCACAGCCAAAGATGGCTGTCACTGAAATATATATAGCAGTAATAAACGAAGCTAAATTTTAATCATTTGACTTTTATTTAACTTTATTTTACACTACTCCGGAGTAACCAAACCAACCTGCGCACTTCGTCGAGTGCTCCAGCCTGCATACTGAGGTGTTGGTATACAACCAACATAAACTCAAAATCTATATATATATATAAATATAAATTAGCGAGAATCGTATTTCGGTTTTGGAAATTAGCGAAAAACAACTTCCGAGATGTGTGGCAAGCGCTCAATAAATTCTAACGAACCAGAGCTACAACATACGTTAAAAGGCCAAACACACTGAGGCGATGGTTAAATCATTATCCGCACAGCCATAGAAACCACCAAGTAATTCGGGTCAAACAAATAAAAAAAATATTTAAAAAATATGATTGAAAAATTTACCCCGACCCCTGGATGGTTGGTGAAAGTCCAGCATTTGGGTTTCTGCGACTCCTAAATCAAGTACTGTGCGCTGAGACAAATAATGTTAAGCTTCTGGTAAGATGATTGGACAAGGAAGTCACTTTCTCAACAGGCTTTTAGTTCAAGTGCCAGGCCAAGGATTGACTGTTGCCATACCCACGTGGGGCTCGACAAGGGAGGCAACCCTTATTTTTGGCGGATGAATTCAGTATATGTATATTATTGCAAAATTGCAAAATATCACAAAACGAATTAAGTTCTCAACAGAATAGTTTTAAAGTTAACAAAAGATATTCATCAGTCAATAGAATCAACTAAAAAAATCAAGAAAATTAACTGGTCAATAGCTAGACTCTGGAGATTAATACAAATATAAATTAGCGAGAATCGTATTTCGGCTTTGGAAATTAGCGAAAAACAACTTCCGAGATGTGTGGCAAGCGCTCAATAAATTCTAACGAACCAGAGCTACAACATACGTTAAAAGGCCAAACACACTGAGGCGATGGTTAAACCATTATCCGGACAGCCAAGTAATTCGGGTCAAACAAATACAAGATGTCTTCTCTTATCTCCTATTTCTATCTATCTCTCAAACTCACTCACAATAGCTTAAACAAATACAGGCTTTCAAAAATCACTCTCTTTCTCCCCAAATCCCTTCCTTTATCTGTATCTCCCTCACTCCCACTTTAGTTCTCATCACCTCTCTCTACCACTCTTCGCACTGCTTCTGACATATATTCTAAGGACATTAATACATTTAAAATGACGTTTCTTCTCTAATTATTTTAACAATGCAGAAAATCATCCATTGGCTCTCACACTGTCTACATTGCATTCTTTCTTATAGTCATTCCAGTTATCTTTCACACATTCTCCCATTTCTCACTCACAATTTATATATATATATATATATATATATATATATATATATATGTGTGTGTATATATATATATATATATATATATATATATATATATATATATATATATGTGTGTGTATATATATATATATATATATATATATATATATATATATATATATATATATATATATATATATATGTGTGTATATATATATATATAAATATATATATAAATATATATATAAATGAAAAGTATAGAAATTATTATGAGCAAGAAGCACATAGTATTTCATAATATATAAGTGACTATAGCGTCAAAATGGGAAAATATTTAACGTAAGATGTGGGAAAAATAATTCAAACTCAATTCAAAAAGAATCAGGATATAGATTAATCCAACAGAATTTAGTGAAATCCAGGGAAAAATCAATAGAGCCTTAACTCATCACAAAATAAAGTTTTAAATACTCATCCTTCAATTTGTAAAAAACTACAAATGCTCTGTATAGTCTTGAAAATACTATTTCACGAAACTTTCAGTGGGCATGGTCACGGTTGGATCCGATCATCAGCAGAGCTCAACACGATAACCAAAATCTCACTGATTATAATATGCCAAAAAGGGAATTTAAAAGCAGGCTAGTTCAACATCATGCGTAATTATGAAAATAAAACGCACATGTGGAGACAGGACTGGTGACGGCAGAATGAGACGAATGTTTGTTTACATGAAATAACAGTAAAAAACATTCCGGAAAAAAACTCTACAATAAGGAGTTCAGCAAAAAGCAATATTATCGCGTTTTTTTTTTAAAAGACCGGGATTTGTCACAAATAATTTAAGCACTCTAGGAAAGAAATCCGAGTATAAATATAAATGAAAAGTATAGAAATTATTATGAGCAAGAAGCACATAGTATTTCATAATATATAAGTATATATATATATATATATATATGAGAGTATTGAAGTTTGCTTGAAGCATTGTGGAATAATAAGGTAAATTTCTTTAAGTCGTTTGGAAGCCTCGACAATGCAGATGGGTAAATCTCCGGGTAACAAGATCCGGTGGTGGAGAGAGAGATGTAAGTGGGTGTACGTTGAGATGCGTGGCGTGTATAAGACTGTAGCGTGTAGGGGAATGAAGGAAAGAGCGTAAAGGATAAACATAAAAATAACAACACGAGAAAGAGTTACCTTGGGAGAGATTTATTTGTCCCTATATATTTCGGATTCACATCCATCAACTGGGGTTTTTTCCGGGAGGGGTATATATATATATATATATATATATATGTAGGAGGTGAGTTTTATTGCAGTACAATAAAGCAATGCAGATATCGGATAAGAAGCACTCTACAGTTTGTGGGACTGGAGTATACATAATATATAAGAACAAAAGATGGTTAAAGGAGTTCCATGTATTTTATTATGCGCATTTCAAAAACAAATATCATCATGCAATAATATTTGTGTTTTCATCAGATAAAACAGGAGGACATGATATGAAGGCTAAAAAACACTTGTGGATAGTTCAGTTTTAAATCAACATATGATATGTTGATTTAAAACTGAACTATCCACAAGTGTTTTTTAGCCTTCATATCATGTCCTCCTGTTTTATCTGATGAAAACACAAATATTATTGCATGATGATATTTGTTTTTGAAATGCGCATAATAAAATACATGGAACTCCTTTAACCATCTTTTGTTCTTATATATATATATATATATATATATATATATACACAAGTTAATATAAATTAATATATTTGATAAACACAAATACCAACATATCAGTGTTTGTATTGTAAATGACTAAGTGAGCTAGATTGAAAAATACTAATTATAATAATACAGTTTACCTGTCTCGATTTAAAATAATAAATCAATAAAAACAAAGCATATTGGCAAATGGCCGTGGTGCTTGGACAAATTTAAATTTCAAAATCAAACCTGTTCCGTAGACAGGTCTAAACCTTAAAATCCAAATAAGTTTCGAAAAATGAAAAAGTGAAAAAATACCGCATTTCTATCTCCTCAGCATATGGGGGCTTAATATGGGGGCTTAATTTACAGATTATACATTTCTTATCTATACAGGGAGGTCTTTGAAAAGGGTATGTCTTGCTAATATGTGTTTTTATGGAGTTACCTGGTCTTTCTACTATCTTAATATTGAGTTTATGTTTATCTAGGGCCCTTCTAAATGTGTAAGCTAATTCACCTTTAGGGGTTGTATCGATGAACATTACACTCTGGTATTTATTGCTATCATACCATGAGTTTATTCTATTAGCCTTATTCCTAGTTCTTTCTATTCTATTCCAAAATCTACACACAGAAAAGTCGCAATGTTTAGACAAATCACAGAGGCAATAAACATAAATGAATTACAACCAAAATTAAATAGAAAACATAAGTGGAACAGCAACATCACAACTTACAATTAAGGACAAAATGAAAACACACACGCACATAGAACAAACAACAACCAGTAACATGTAAATAAACAAATAAATAAACGAATATAAACACACACAGACACCCAGGTGTAACACATGCACAAACTAAGCACACAGCACACACACAAAAAGAAGATGGCGTAGGACAGAACAAAGGAGAGGCACAAAACAAAGAAAAGAATCCCCAGTCACTGAAGAGGTCACATAATGTGTGACGAAAAAACTTTGACAATATATAAACAACCATCTGGTTGTGGAACCAACCAACCAACCGGAAATTATAAATTCCTAAATTTATAAATTTATTATAATAAATTGAAGCGAAAGCGACTGGTGCGTGTGTTTCTTATTGGCAACATGACCCTCCCAAAGTATAACAATATCGGTTTCAACACACGTTTTCAGATAAAGAATCTTGCTAAACAAATTCAGAAACGAAATATATATATATACATACATACATATATATATATATATATATATATATATATATATATATATATATATATATATATATATATATATATATGTATACATGCACAAACAAATGTATACACACACAGTGGTAAGAAACTCTCAGGAGAGCGGGGCAGCAGGTCTTTAGAGAAAAACTGTCGCTCAACAGTTCAAGGGCCGAAACACCAACTTCTTGGAGGGGAGGTCCCTTCTCTGAAGGCCTTCTGCTGTTCAGCTCTTACCACTAAGACCGAAGAGACCACTAATCATGGGAGTACTCAATGCATGGAGATATGCAGAATGGATATAGAGATATGTAAAATTACGACTTGAACGTTCAGCAAGACTTTAAACATATATATAAATTGTTGAAAAGGTTTGCTGAACACACAAGCCGAATCAGGTTAACACTGCGGTCGGGATTTTACATCTCTCTCTCTCTCTCTCTCTCTTTATATATATATATATATATATATATATATATATATATATATATATACATATATATATGTATATATATGTATATATGTATGTATATATATATATACAATATATATGTGTGTGTGCGCGCGTGTGACATTTTTAACCCACGAAGGTCTCTCTCTCTCTCTCTCTCTTTATATATATATATATATATATGTGTGTGTGTGTGCGTGTGCGTGTATGTGTGTTTGTACAAATGTAGAAGGCTTCACTCAGAAAGTTATCTATCAAATCTATAATAAAATATCTCTACTAAATACATATAAATACATATAATGTAGTATAGCAATGACAATTCTACTATAAACCTTCCTGACACTACTGAACTGTGACACACCAGTTGGCAATGGGAGATTTTGTCGTATTTTTCCCAAATCAGTTATTTTAAAAGCGATAATAGATTTTAAATGGTCTTTTACAAATGGCTGTCTTTTTCTTTTTCATCAAACCATTAATTTTACACAAGAATATTTCTCAGTGAACTTCATCAGAAATATATGCCTGTACATACATATATACATATATATACATACAGATAGACGGACACATACAGACATGTAGTCGTAGCTGTAGCTTAACTCACGTTCGTACACACACATATGCATGTGCATATATATATATTTTTTTCTTCTGTTGTGTGTGTGTGTGTGTGTGTGTGTGTGTGTGTGTGTGTGTGTGTGTGTGTGTGTGTGTGTGTGTGTGTGTGTGTGTGTGTGTGTGTGTGTGTGAGTGTGTGTACATATATAGTCCTTGTCAGGTTTAAAATTTCATATTCGACATAAACATTCAATGTGTATAAGTGCGTGTATGTATGTATATATATATATATATATATATATATATATATATATATATATAAGTATGTACACGTACATACACATATGTATACAGACGTACAGTAGTATGTATATATATATATATATACATACATGCACATATATATATATGTACGTATGGATTCACGGAACATTTATTATAATGCTCGGTGTGTTTGTAAACAAACATCCCGTATTAAGCCGTAGTGTCCAGCAACCATCGTTGCTCGTTTGTTCAACACTGACAAAGGAACGCTGTACTAGTTTCAAGCTTATTAGCTATCGTCAGCAACGTATACCTTCCTGCCAGATTGTTGAACGTATATACTTACCTTATGCATATTAACGGCTGAGTAGCCCAATTTGCATATCGAGTTGGTTAATCGGCTGGGTGCACCGAGAACGGTAAACGGAAAAAATCAAACGAAATTTCATTTCCCACTCTTAGTACGGCTGTTATTTAAATATAAGTATGTACACGTACATACATATATGTATACAAACGTACAGTAGTATGTATATATATATATACATACATGCACACATATATATATGCACGTATGGATTCACCGAACATTTATTATAATGCTCAGTGTGTTGTAAACGTAAGGTATACGTTGCTGACGATAGCTAATAAGCTTGAAACTATTACAGCGTTCCTTTGTCAGTGTTGAACAAACGAGCAACGATTGTTGCTGGAAACTACGGCTTAATACGGGATGTTTGTTTACAAACACACCGAGCATTATAATAAATGTTCGGTTAATCCATACGTGCATATATATCTGTGTGCATGTATGTATGTATATATATATACATACTACTGTACGTCTGTATACATATATGTATGTACGTGTACATACTTATATTTAAATAACAGCCGTACTAAGAGTGGGAAATGAAATTTCGTTTGATTTTTTCCGTTTACCGTTCTCGGTGCACCCGGCCGATTAACCAACTCGATATGTAAATTGGGCTACTCAGCCGTTAATATGCATAAGGTAAGTATATACGTTCAACAATCTGGCAGGAAGGTATACGTTACTGACGATAGCTAATAAGCTTGAAACTAGTACAGCGTTACTTTGTCAGTGTTGAACAAACGAGCAACGATGGTTGCTGCACACTACGGCTTAATACGGGATGTTTGTTTACAAACACACCGAGCATTATAATAAATGTTCCGTGAATCCATGCGTGCATATATATATGTGTGCATGTATGTATATATATATACATACAACTGTACGTCTGTATACATATATGTATGTACGTGTACATACTTATATTTAAGTAACAGCCGTACTAAGAGTGGGAAATGAAATTTCGTTTCATTTTTTCCGTTTATATATATATATATATATATGAATGTATATATAATGTATTTCAGAGCTCCAATTCTAATTTTTATATATATATATATATATATATATATATATATATATATATATATATATATATATGTATCGATATATATATATACCGTATATATAATTGTTTCTACTTTTGGCAAAAGGCCAGCAATTATCCCAGTACATTATCGACCCCGTAAGGATGAAAGGCAAAGTTCACCTGGGCGGGATTTGAACTCAAGCCGTAAATGGACGTAACTCTATGTTTTACAGCATGGCGTCCGATGATCTACCGATACTGCCAACAATCACTCCTCGAAATACGTCCTACACGTGTTCTATCAATAACCGATTACATTACAGCATACATATCGCATCTACCATACATCATTTGTAAATATTTACTACTACAAATAATAATAATAAATAAATAACGCGCAAAAGGAGCATTTTTCCTTTTACCAGAATAACAAGTAGAAGTTTAAAATTAAAATTATTTGCTAACATAAAAAGGGACACTATAAATACGATCGCACGTGATTTACCGTTGTCTTATACGAGATTAACTTTGCCTTTTCGATGTAGATAAAAGTCTCAGTCAAGTACTGCGTTGATTCGTCCCCTGTATTTCTTTCTCACTTCTATTCTCTCACTCAGTGTTTCTCCTCCTCTCGGAAAAAATCTGATATACTCAAATCTAGAGAGGACATGAGCTCCACCGGGTTTAAATATTCCCAAGAAACGACGTATTTCAATAAGACGCCCTTATGTCTCGATCAGGAATTACAGTGCCTTGCATGCATCCATTCAACATTCTCCACTATTATCAAGAACAATGAAAGTGTTTCTGACGCAGTAAAATGTTCGGCCATCATACAGTCAATGATATT
>OZ024741.1:291956587-291969087 GCA_964016885.1 Eledone cirrhosa
TATATATTCAATGAGTATGTCAAAGAATGAGTTTTACAGTAGATTGGAAGCACTCTACGTTAAAAATATTTTTCCAGAGTCATTAATATTAAAATATAAATATTAATAAAATAGATGTTCTTTTGATCAATTACATTTTATTATACATATTTCAGATGTACAACAGTACGTCCTCATCAGACAAAATATAGTGATATATGACATACCCTGAGATGTTAAATGGTTAAGATTTAATCATTACCTTGATTAAATCTTAACCGTTTAACATCTCAGGGTATGTCATGTATCATTATATTTTGTCTGATGAAGACGTACTGTTGTACATCCGAAATATGTATAATAAAATGTAATTGATCAAAAGAACATCTATTTTATTAATATTTATATTTTAATATTATATATATATATATATATAATGTATAATAAACAATACAATATAATTACCTCATCTTACCCTCCGTTCTACTGTACGGTACTATCGTTCTATAATTTAAACATCTCCCTATTTATTAGTTATTATATGTACATATATTTTTTTACTTCCTTCAATCAAGATTTTTTTAATTTTTGATTTTTAATTTTTAGTTTTAATTTCTAATTCTCAATCATAATTTCCACAGAGAAACCATAATACCTAGAAATAAGTATATATTCTCTTATCCTACTTTCCATGCTTAATTTAGGGATAGTATTGAGACCTATTGAAACTCATACTCTCCCACCCCCACTAGCTTTCGACCAAATGCCACTGGCAGGGTGGCTAGCAGTAAACTATAACCGTGTCATATAACAGACCTGGATGGGATGATTGTTTGGTTGAGAGGGGGACCTACCTAGGCGAGTTTTCGTAGAACTTTGGGGTAGTTTATGGTCAACTTCCTTCGGACTTGCGCCTGGGAGTGAATTGGGACTCACAAGGGAACGGGCGAAGAATTCAAGAGCACAGGCTTTGTCCGTTCCCATGTCGATTCAATTTGGATTGCCTCGGAAACATAACCTTATTATGTAAGGAGCTGTCTGATGATGTGATGTCACGGCACTGGGCGTACCGAACCGTGTGGCCACCTTCGTCATTGAAATATGTATCACAGCATTATCATTAAAGGACTTTAACATCTGAAACTACTTCGCTTTTTCTTATTCTCTCTCTCTCTCTCTCTCTCTCTCTCTCTCTCTCTCTCTCTCTCTCTCTCTATATATATATATATATATATATATATATATATATATATATATATATATATATATATATATGAAAAAGTAAGTCCTTCATCAGTGACCCTCCAACCGTCCCAGGCATTTCATCGCTTTAAGGGCCATATACCTCAGGTTGGTGCGAACAACGGCTAAAAAAAGTCGTTGGGACACGTAAATAAAGGGGACGTTAGGGTGAACAAACAAAATGGTTTAAGCAACAGAAAGTGAGAAGAAAATATATATATATATATATATATATATATAGGATGGAAAAATTTGAACAGGAACAAAACAGAGAGGCAGTACAACGAATGTTTATTAATTTCACGCTCTGGAGAGTGGGGTGGTGGTGGGGAACGACGTTTCGGGCATAAGCCCATCCTCAGGTGAGAAGTGTGTAGGAACAGAGTTCAAAGGGTGTGTAGGGGAGTGGTGGAGAGACATATAGCGAAAGGAAACGGTGCGAATGAAATTAAAAATAAAAATAAAAATAAAGCATGATCAAAATAAAAGGAATGAAATAAAAATAAATATAAAAGCATGATCAAAATAAACTGAAATTAAAAAAGGGTAAAACAGGTGGTGGAAGGGTGTGGGGTGTGTAGGGGTGGTGGCGGGTGGAGTGGGGAGAGGGAGACGGGGTGTCCGAGCGGGGAGGGCTGAAGGTGGTGTGTGTGTGTAGGTGTACGTGTGTGTGTGTGTGTGTGTGTGTGTATGTGAAAGTAAGGGTTGGGGGAAGAACGGGGTTGCATGTTCAGGAAGAGATGTGTGTGGGGGGGTTGTAGGTTGGAGTGTCTGTGCGTGTGTGGATAGAGGGGTGGGGGAGAGGAATCAGGAGGCTGAGGGTGTAAATATGTTGTGGAAAGCACGTGTGTGTGGGGTTTAAGCGTGTTGTGGGTGTAGGTGGCGTGTGGGAGAAAAAAAATTTGTTTGTGTGTGTGTGGGGGTGAGTTATATAGGTGATTCCGTAAGAGGATGGTTGAAATGTTGGTAAATTCCTATGATGTTAGTAGAATATATATATATATATATATATATACGAGCGTGTGTGTGTGTGTGTGTGTGTGTGTGTGTGTGTGTGTGTGTGTGTGAAGAGGAAAATGCGAAGTTGAAGATGTTAAGGTCCTTTATTAATTGAGCCGTTATACATATTTCAATGACGATAGATATCGTGATTTCTTCAAACAGCAAAAATTGAAGCAATTTTGGGTGGAATGGAGGGGACTAAAAAATGTGTATGTTGTTGCCTTGACTGCCCGCTCCCTTCTAATTTTCAGGACGTACCGACAGCCCTGCTTAATCATAGGGGTGTGACCACTTGACTACAACTAAGAATACCACCAACCTTATGTGTTCTCTCTAGCTACCACTCCTAACTACCTCGCCGACAGCTCCATACGGTCTGTTGGCGTTCAGACCAGCCAAAATTTATTTACTACTAGCTTTGGTGGCCAGCAAAATTTAGTGCATTCGTACCCGCTACCCGTTTATGTCGGGATAATATATAGACGATCAACTCCAAATTGAGAAATTTACCTACTGATATGAATAATATATCTTATAGAAAATATTAAAGCTTTCACAACCGGAAAACCCAGAAAAAGTTCTGGAATTCAGACGTTAAGAATTAAAATGTTAAAGTCCGGGAAGCTAGACAACGGTCGTTATGCTAAGAATATATCTAACTGGCAAAGTATATATTCTTATTAGGGATTGGGTTCAGAACTGGATATTAACTTGTTATGACTCCCCATGGACACAACTGGCCTCTTGTTGAGAATGACAGGCAATATTTAAAGTATCTAATGTAACGAATGTAAAAATTAAATAATCGGGTAGTTGGTATCCGGTCAATCCGGTGGAGACAAATAAAATATTGATGATTTAAGGAGCGATGTAAGAAAAGGTACAAATGAGTAAGGATGAGGGGGAAAAATAGTATCATAAAGGGAATAAAGGAATGTGTGTATATATATATATATATATATATATATAGAAAGGGGGAGAGAGAGAGGGAGAGAGGAGTAAAACAAGGTAAAAAAGAATTATAGAGAGAATGAATGAGAGGAAACGCAGGAAAATAATTGCAGGGAAAATCTGTGATAAATGTCTGAGTGAGGGCGAGTTATAGAGAGTCAGTTATATTCACAGGCTTCTGCTGTTTTGGTCCGTGCATTTGCAGCTGGGTGCACCTCAAAGGCTGTCCGTGGCTATATGAGGCAGGGTGGGATCCGGCAGGTGATCTTCTCTCCAGCGTGTTGCATGTAGAATAAGTGGTAGTTGTTGCTTTTTGGTCCCCCATTAATCCGTTCGAAAGTTGTTCCATAGTATATTTCCATCACCAGTTGTGGTATCCCGGGGTGTAGTCTGCCTTACTTCATCAGATTGGATTGTATCAAAAAGCGCCAACACGGGGAGCTAAATACATTCGGTATACAAGGATGCAATTCACTTCTAGCACTGAACGTCATATTACTTCCTAAACACAAGGATGGCGGAGTATATTAATAAAGAGGAAAATGCGAAGTTAAGATATTAGGGTCGTTTATAAATTGAGCCGTTATACATATTTCAATGACAGCATATATATATATATATATCGTTGTCGGCACCACTCGGGTCCGAGTCTGGTTCATCTTGCGCCTCCATGATACTTGAACCTGACATGGCTCAGAAGGCCAAGTGGCGAGTGGAACAATCTCGGGCATCGATCTCATGGCAGGGCAGATAATGGTCTTGGCTGGAGTTGCCAATCTTTGCGTTGCCTTCTTTTTACTTTTACTTCAGTCCTTCTCCTTTCCTCGAAAGTGGAACAACCAAAATGAATTGCTCCTCGCTAGGTGGGTGGCTTCTATTTCTCAGTTGTTAAGGCTGACTCCGATTTGAAGGAGGGAAAACCAGTTGATCTTTGAATCTGAGTTTTGGGGCAACACCATGCCGTTTGCCGTTGACGAATTCGCTGTAGAGGATGGTCCATAGGAGTCTTGACGGGGTCATTCGTGTGATATGCCCTGACCACCTGAGGCGATGGTTGAAGATCACAGCTGCAATGCGCAGAATTTCCGAGCGATTGAGTACTTCGTTGTTGGTGCATCGGTCCTGCCATTTCATGTCGAGGATCTGCCGAAGCTTGGCTTGTTGGAAAATCTCAAGCTTTTTCAGGTCTTCTCGATACAGGGTCCAGGTCTCGCAAGCGTAGACCAAGGTGGAGATGACAAGGGAACAGAGCACCGTGTGTTTTGTTCGGAGGGAGAGCCTGTGGCTTTTGAATACATTATTGCTAAGTCTTTCGAAAGCTCAATGAGCGGATTTGATGCAGTGGTCAATGTCTCTTTCCCATGATCCTAACTGTGAGAGTGTTGCCGAGATATTGAAAGTCGTTGACAACTTCCAGAGGCGTGTCTCTCATGTTGATGACGACTTCTGGTGCTTCTTGTCCTGGAATAGGTTGTTTAAGTGTATCTTCGCCTTGTCCATATCATTTTCATCCCAAAGCGATAGCCGGCTTCGGAGACGAGGGTCGAACAGAGCACTGGCCGTCGGCAACAGATAAGATAGGGATGACATTTTCGTCTGCGTACTGTAGCTCCTTGATGCTACTTTGCGATGACCGAGGTTTGGATGTCAGATGCGCGAGGTTATAGAGCCCACCTTCCAGGCGGTAGCGGGTCTAGACACCTGGTGAATCTCGTGGGATCTTGTTGATCATCGACGCTAGGTAAATGGAAAACAGGGTTGGAGTAAGGACACAGCCATGTTTCAGGCCCCCGAAATGAATCGGAGTGTACATTTTGCATTCAGACACGTCTTACCATGCAATCAAGGAGCGCGATGATAAGGTCAAAAAGTGATCGGAGAAGCTAATTCGAAGCAGCACAGACCATATTGCCGGGCCTCGGCAGCACAGACCACATACGACGAGCTTCGGCATAATTTCCGTCTATCAAATTCCTATCACAAGTCATTGGTCAGCCTGAAGCTGTAATAAAAGACACTTGCTAAGGAGACCTCGCAGTGAGACCAAACCTGAGATTCGTAATTGCGAAGCAAACTTATTAATCATGCAGGCTTACTTGCGCTTTTCTTATATAATCGCTCATCGACATTTTAAAGTTCCTTGTAGAGAGAAAAAAATGTGAGTTGAGAAAGGGGTTCTCTCTCCCAGTGAGGTTTATAAAAGTTGGCCATCTATGGCGATAATGGCTTTATTCTCAGCATGAATCTGTAGGCTAGAGAAGCAATTTTTTATGTAAACGCCGACAGTTTATGTAACTTGTCTTTGTAAGGTCTCCTTCACTCAGCGTTCTTGTGGCAAATAGAAGAAATTATTATTATTATTATTATTGGTGGTCATAGGGCGGTGGATTCGCAGTATCGGTAGCGCGTCAGACACCATGCTTCGTGGCATAACGTTACGGCTCTTTACGTTCTAAGTTCAAATCTGGCCGAGGTTAGCTTTGCCTTTCATCCTTACGGGGTCAATAAAATAAAGTATTAGCCATGTACTGGAGTCGAATTAATCGACTTTCCCCTCCCCCAAATTGCTGGCATTGTGCTTAAAATAGAAATAATTATTATTGGTGGTCATGGTGAAAGAGCCGCTTTCATTACTTGTTTCAGATTTCACCTGAAAAGGAAACTCGGGGTGGAGAGAAAAGTGTTGCATTCCAGCCAGTTTTTGAAAGGTGGGTGAGAGAGACAAGGATGGCCCTGTGAATAGGCCTGCCCCAAATGTTTGCCTGTAGTATTGGAGGACAACTGGGAGAGGGTGCTTGACCTAGCGTTCAGGGTGAACGTGGCTTTTGTAGGCTTTCTCCACGAGTAACCCTTCGTACTCCGGCCCCACTATTGGACATTTTTTTGTCTCTACTTTTTGTTACATCTTTTGTTATTGTTATTTTTTTTCCTTTTATACACGCAGAAACCCAATTTTGCACAGTCGCGTGCCGTCCATAATGTTTTCCTTTATGTAAACCCTTGTGGTTAATAAAGAAATCATCAATATTATTATAGTAGTAATAGTAGTAGAAATTACAAGAAGATGAAAGAATAAACGATCACGAAACAATGTAGTAATGTATAGTCAATTAACAGCGGAATTCATAAAAACCACGATCTGTATATGGTTAACAACAAACAGGGATTATACAAAATATAGAACAACAAAGGATTTCGTTTTCATTGAGAAAGGGAAGGAGGAAAGATAAAGAGGGACAGACGAATTGTAGATTCATATATTCTACTTCGGATTTTTTTATTTCTTCGTAATGAGATTATAAACAAGATATATAAACAAGATATCGTATTTAATAACGTCATCGCTAAAAAAAATCCTTGAATAAATACAAAGTAGAGACTACGAATTTCTGCCCCGCTCTATTTTCCTCTCACTCACTCCCACCTTTTTCATCTCTCTTCTCTCCTTCTCTCTCTCCTCTCCCTCTCCCTCTTTAACGAGTAGTGGATCAACCAACCAATTGATCAAAATGAAGCTGTTAGATAGAAGTTACGTCTCCCTAACATTGAAAACAATCCATCCAGTGAGATCTCACACAGTTGACAGATGGTCAACATATTAAAAATTGCAGCAATGGTTACAAAATGAAAATAAAGGAGAAAGAAAGGTATTTCATGTTCGCCTTTGAAGTAAAAATTCTATTATGCCTGGTCATGACGAAATAAACTGTAACTGTGTTTAACGGAAGCAGAATAACAAAAGTGTCCATTTGTGGTTTATTGACGATGAAGGAAGAGTCCACATGGAGTGGTGTGATCACAACAGTTGATATACAAGGTGAACAAGGGGTGCAAGAGGGTCTATAGCAAAAGACCCACAGGACAAAATACCCAAGGAAAAAATACCAATCCCTAACAGAAAAAAATCACACGTATTTAAAAGTAAAACAGAATTTTAATAAGGTAGGAAGCTAGATAGTTCGTCAGGTTTCTATTTTCTACAGAAGAAAAAAAAACATTTTATTTCATTTAATTAATTATGAAAAATATTACAAATGAGGAAGCGATAAGGAAGGGCAGATCTAGCCAACCACAGGTATGAGCCTCGAGAGATGGAATGGCTCTTCCAGCGCATCTCCTTTACCATCCTCCGAGGAAACCCCTTCTCCATTCTGTCCACCGGGGCTGTGGGGCGGCCAGCACGTGGGATCCCATTTGCTCACTATACAGAGAGATGGGGACGGACACATTGCATCTGTCAAGAGTGTACATCCTTTATGTGAGAAGTTATGTTAAAGTCAAATATATGTGTAGGGACATTAAAATAAAATATTTATAGTATCATGAAGAAAGAACTATAAAAGCCATAAATGAGAGGAATATGAGGGGGAAATCAAGGTCTATCTGTTATTGCATTACATTTTGATGCGCTTGAAATGTACACAATAGGTAAGATGTATTGAAATAAACTAATGTTGAATATGTGATCCCGTCTCTGTTCCTTTTTTTAATATCGATACACCCTCGGATAACATATACGTTGCCTTATGTTATCCATATGTGCAGTGTTTTCGCCTAATTACCCAGTAGCTTATCGATTGCAAGGATCAACCAACACTGAGTATCATAATATATATATATGTGTATATATATATATATATATATATATATATATATATATATATATATATATATATATATAGTAATAAGAAAATTTATATTTATATATGTTTGATACAACTATAAATACGGAGGGTAGTACTAAGTACTAGCCGGTTATCGGTATGATGAAAGGCTCGATGCAAATTTACAAGTGTTTTACAGAGCCGAGATACAAAGTGTTAAAACGATCAAATTTTAGTTTAGAACATTTATTTGCTGACAATTGTTTCTTCCAGGGGGAAGTCTGGCATCATCGGAGCATATGGAATGTCGAAACATGTGACTAAAATCCTAGTCATTTAGAACATTTAGGGTACATAATTGTTGTTAGTGTCATAGGCATCATGTGGGGAGTCAGGAGTTAAAAAGATGTTCAGCTTGAAAGAACACAATTACACGCAGCACTGGTTGAAAGTGTAAGAGGTATAAGTAAAAAGCACAATCAAAAAAATACAGACAAAAATGTTATAAGCAAGGAAAATGGATGTACAATGCAGGAGTCAATACAGTCAATTAGGCATGTATGACGAAAGAGTTATAATGCAGTTGAAATAAACATATTTTGTGTGGGGTGTTAAAGCAAGTTATAATTGTTATAAATGTTTAAGATAGTGTGCAATTTATTAGAGAGGCATGTGGTGATAATGTAGGTATTTGTTATGTAAGGTGTAATGTAAAGCACGTGATAGAGTTGGATAGGTGATTTTCATTCAAGTGTTTTTGTGTTGTAGTTCGTATGTATGTGTATATGTTGTTTGTAACTCACAGCTATTAACCATGGGATTATTTTGAGTCGTTTATAGTCAATAGGTGTTTGTTTGTTAAATGTTAATTCCACAGAATTACTGGCCATGTTGTTATTGTAGGTATGTTATCTTATGCATTTTTTATCTACAAATTATCTTCTCTAGGGTTTGTATTAACCGTTATTAAGCTGTTGGTAAACCATTAGGCTGCTTAATTTTATAAGTTTACACAGGAAGTTGTAAAGGGCGTTAATAACAAAGGGAGGTAATTAAGGTTGTTGATAAATTATGGGTTGTTTTAATATTGTAGTAGTGTTATAAATTACTCCTTATAGAGTATATAAAATATTATTGGTTATTTAATTATCTTTTAAACTTGTGTGGAGGGAGTTAAAAACGTTTTTTAAATCATTTTATTATAACTAGATTGTTTTTACATAGTTACTATATGTATATATAATATAAGGTATACATATATGTGTGCGAGTGTATATATATATATATATGTATATATATATATATATATATATATATATATATATATATATATATATATATATATATATAGAGAGAGAGAGAGAGAGAGAGAGAGAGAGAGAGAGGGTGAGAGAGAGAGAGAAAGAAAGAGAGGAGAGAGAGAGAGAGAGGGGGAGAGAGATTGTGCAGAGAGAGTTGAATTTTTTTATGACAGGATAGTGAGTTGCATAATATATACTGTAGTAATTGGTGTTATATACACAGTTGTCTGCTATTTAGTTGGTGTTGTATATTGAGAGTATATTAGAGTGTTTATATTATTTAAATATTTTAATTGTATAAGGTAAGTGATCAAACAAGGGGTTTATTGACAGTATGTAGGTTAGTGTGGTCTTTTAATTAAGGTGTAGTCCTATATTCATGAAGATCTAATTGGATAAATTAAAAGGTGGTGGTCTAGTGTTATCTCCGACATTGGTCTTTATTTTTATTATTATTATTATTAGTTACTAGGTTTGAAGTAGTGGAACGAGAATCTATGGTAATGTGGACACGTGGACAAGATCTCTGATTTCCTATTTAGCAGGCTAAGATTAGAGTTAATAATATTTCTAGACTCGAGGATGCAAAGGTTACACAATTTGTTAGGTGGTCTATATGAAGGGGCCTAAGCTATCACTTCCCATTTTAAGGTGTATGGTATATTACTTGATTTTAATGAGTGTATGTATGTGGATAGGGAGGTTACGTTGCTAAGTTTAGAGTTACTGAACGAATGAAGGTGTGAATTATATCTGGTCTTAAAGCTATTCGATGTTGAGCCTATATATACTTTCGAGATGTGGTTAGCGATTACAGTACCGGAGTAGATAATATCTTTAATAAGGCAGTTCTTATTTAATGGGCATGTCTTGTTAGGTCTACAATTACAATTGTTTTGGTAACTAGTATATATATATATATATTATTATGTAATAAACAACATAAGGCAATTATTCCATTTACCAGTGGTTTCTTAAAAGGAAAAGGTTTTGCTTTCAATCCTCAGAATGAAAAAATCCTGGTTTGTTTATTGAATTTGGATTTTAAAAACAAAAATACAATCTATATGAAAGTGAGGCTGGAGAAGGAAGAAGGAAAGGGAAAATAAAATAAAACTACACATGCAAACACACACACAAAAAAACACGTGTGTGTGTGTTTGCATGTGTAGTTTTATTTTATTTTTCCTTTCCTTCTTCCTTCTCCAGCCTCACTTTCATATAGATTGCATTTTTGTTTTTAAAATCCAAATTCAATAAACAAACCAGGATTTTTTCATTCTGAGGATTGAAAGCAAAACCTTTTGCTTTTAAGAAACCACTGGTAAATGGAATAATTGCCTTATGTTGTTTATTACATAATAATAATTAAGCTCTGTTACCTACATAGAGCACTCTTTTTTCCTGGACTTTTCCGACGGAATTACTTCACATATATATATATATATATATGTGTGTGTGTGTGTGTGTGTGTGTGTGTGTGTGTGTGTGTGTGTGTGTGTGTGTGTGTGTGTGTGTGTGTGTGTGTGTGTGTGTGTGTGTGTGTGTATGTGTGTGTGTGTGTGTGTGTGTTTGTGTGTGTGTGTGTGTGTGCGTGTGTGTGTGTGTGTGTGTGTGTGTGTGTGAGTGAGTGAGTGAGTGTGTGTAAAAGGGAAAGAAAAAACAACACAATCGGTACAGTATATGGAAGGAATATATTAGGTTAACGTTTGAAATAGCAGGAAGAGGGTCTTAATATATCATTGAGTAAAATGACAGGAGGCCGGCTTCATGAAATTCCTTCAAAGTTGGCCACCGAAATGTACATAGTGTTTACTATAATAAATCTTTGAAGGAATTTCACCAGTCCCGCCTCCTGTCTTTTCCCCTCAATAATAATTATACTCCTTTCCCGCACCACCAACAAGATTTCAACATCAAAGATGGGTAAGTTGCATAATGTCGAGTCCTTTTCCTATTTTATATCATGATTGGCCATGCGGAATGACCAGTTCTATCCACTGGTGAACCACTAAACTTAAATGAATACACACACACACACACACACACACACACACACACACACACACACACACACACACACACACACACACACACACACACACACACACACATATATATATATATATATATATATTTATACAGTGTACTTCAAAACCCCTCTTTGGATACACGGTGATTCTGGTTGATGAATACAGTATTGTTGCACATATTTCCGGAATACACAGCCATTTATGCTTTAATGCAATGACTAGATATTCCAGCTGTACGAACAACTGGACTACTCATCATTGAAACTGACGGAGTACTCATTTACTTTAGTCTTTTACATCTTGGGTAGTTGCAAATCAGCAAATGGTGATGATGACTATGAGGGATTTCATGGCGATCGTGTTAATGAGGATGATGATGATGATAATGGTGATATTGATGATGATGATGATGGCGGTGGTGGTGGTGGCGGTGGTGATTGATGGCCATGGTGGCTTTACTGACGATTGTGTTAAAAATGATGATGATGGTGATGGTGAAGGTGGTGATTTTAGTGATGATGATGGTGATGATGATGATGATGATGATGATGATGATGATGGTGGCGATGATGGCGAGGATGGCGACGATGATGATGATGATGATGATGATGAAGATGTTGACGGCGGAGGTGACTGTGATGATGATGATGATGATGATTATGCCAAACACTTTGATGTCTAATTTGATCAGATCAAAGTGATACAAAGTAAAAATTAATAAATTGCTCACCCTCACCTACATCCTGACCAACACCCCTATAACCACCACCATAAACATCACGCTAAACCATGACCATGACCATCACCATCACCAATACCCCCTATAACCATCACCATAAAATCACCCAAAACCATCACCAGCACCATCACCAACACCCCTTATAACCACCGCCATAAACATCACGCTAAACCATCACCATCACCATCACCAATACCCCCTATAACCACCACCATAAACATCACGCTAAACCAGGACCATCACCATCACCAACACCCCCTATAACCACCATCATAAACATCACCCAAACCCATCACCATCACCATCACCGACACCCCTATAACCACCACCATAAACATCACGCTAAACCATCACCATCACCATCACCAACACCCCTTATAACCACCACCATAAACATCACGCTAAACCAGGACCATCACCATCACCAACACCCCCTATAACCACCATCATAAACATCACCCAAACCCATCACCATCACCATCACCAACACCCCCTATAACAACAACCATAAACATCACGCTAAACCATCACCATCACCATCACCAACACCCCCTATAACCACCACCATAAACATCAAGCTAAACCATCACCATCACCATCACCAACATCCCCTATAACCACCACCATAAACATCACGCTAAACCATCAC
>OZ024741.1:291976587-292026587 GCA_964016885.1 Eledone cirrhosa
CAACACTACTTGGAAACTGAGGAGGCGTCTATTAAAATTCTTCAGTATTTCGAGAAACAGGTAAAATCTAAAAATAACTTTGGCAAATCCCCAGAGGAAATATATCAAAAATTCTTAAAATGTAAAATACATTTTCTGAAAGATAATATACTTCTACTAGTCTCATCTGACCAAGAGCAATGATGAAGAGGCAAGCGTCATTGCCCTCCTGAAGAATTTCTAGGAGTCTCTGTGGCACCGAAGAAACGAGACATACCAGGGAGATCTTCTTATACAAAGACAGTAAAAATAACTCTCCATTTCCTGAAGAAGGACATATGTCCGAAATGTCAAACTATCTGCTACATTTCCCTACATTTTCCATCTCTGTGTTTGGTTTGTCATTTCTTGAACGATATAAGTCAAAATCAACGTGGTAGGATGTATAGGATGTCTTAAGACCGTATGTACACATCTCAAAGATTCACAACGCTGGAAGGCAAAACTTTATATTGGAACATATTTTGACTGGTTCCATTTCATTTAACGTCTATATTTTCAACTAATTATGACAAGGGGAAAAATTCTTTATTTACATTTTTAGCTATATTTCATAAAATATCTGAAGTTTAGCAAAACAATATATATTTTAAAAAAGCCGGCCTATTACATGTCAGTTAAATTTTATGCGACGTTCTCGCACACAAACACAGACAACCACAAGCGCGTGCGCACACACACATACGCACCCATATATACAAAACAAACACACAAGCGCACGCACACACATGCACACACATACATACACATATATTCACAACAAACACACAGAGACACACATACAGATTCACACACACACTCACACACAAAAGATACAGATCCACATCCATACGCACACATACACTCTCTTCCATACACACGCGCTCTCTCTTACACCCACTCACACGCACGCATACACCCACACACATATCCACAAACACACACACGCACACGCACACACACACACACACACACACGCACGCACACACACACACGCACACACACACACACACACACACACACACACACACACACACACACACACACACACACACACACACACACACACACACACACACACACACACACACACACACACACACACATATATATACAAGCTTCAACGCTGCCGATGAGTATGTTAAATATATCATTATTTGAATGTTTGTATATTTTAATCTATCTTTATATATTTGTCTATTAAATGTCTTTACTGCATTGATGCTTAGTTTGTGCTTGATTTGGCATTAACTGCAGGCGGCACTGGGGTTCGATGCCTTAGCATACATATATATATATATATATATATATATATATATATATATACAGTCACAGAGTTATTCATTGCTATAGGCAATCGTGTACACATGAACGGAAAAGGACACAACCTCACCCATCGGAATATAGCTAGAGAAATGTATACGCAAATAAGTACACTGATAGTAATATATATATACATACATGGGTATATAAGCTCAGATATATGCACACAGTTAGTCAATGGCAGAATTGATATCCTTCGAAAATAACTCCTCACATGATGCGCAGAAGTCACAATCTTACGCCTTCCAGGCAACATATTTAGCAGGCATACATACATATACATATGTGTACCACTCTCTATATGCATGTATGTATATATACTCACACACATATATATATATATATTTACATTCATATGTTTATACGTATGGATAGATTTATAAAATTATACACACACACAAATACACATACACACATATATATATATATATTTACATTCATATGTTTATACGTATGGATAGATTTATAAAATTATACACACACACACACATACACATATATATATATATATATAGATATATATAGAGAGAGAGAAAAAGGAGGTAGATAGATAGATGGTTGTGTGTACTTGTAGAAAGTTGTAAAAGAAATGAGTATCTACCTATGTATGTATCTATGTATCTATCTAGCGATTGATTTTATATCTATCTATTTATGTTCTACCTATCTATAGACCTATCTATATTTAACTATGCATCTGTCTGTCTGTCTATCTATCTATCTATCTATCTATCTATCTATCTATCTATCTATCTATCTATCTATCTATCTATCTATCTATCTATCTATCTATCTATTTACCCAGCTACCTATATTTAGTACGATGTTACTAAATACAACAGCCCTACTGTTAGACCACATACCATAATACGGAAAGCAGCTGATACAGGTGTGAATGAGAGGTGCCAAACTGCCACCTTTGTTCCAATTATTCTAAGCCACGGGGGTTCTATTCTGAATCTGCTGTTGTATTATACATCCGATCGCTTCTTTCATATCGCCGAAATATTCATTCAAATTACAATTTCTTTGATTCCTCAATGTTTGTTTCTGTTTTAGGGGATTTTCGTTCTTTGCTTCTTCTTTTTACTGCACTTAGTGAATATTAATGGTATTGACAGCAAGTAGATGTAAAAATATATGCTAACACACGCATTTATCTGTATATGTATGTATGTATGTATTTATGCACGTATCTATGCACGCGTATATATATATATATATATATATATATATATATATATATATATATATATGTATATATATATATATATATATATATATATATATATATATATATATATGTATATATATATATATATATATATATATATGTATATATTCATGCAAACACAAACACAAACACCCCTCCCCTCCACACACACACAGACACAGACACACAGACACACACACACACACATATATATATATATATATATATATATATATACATGGTGTGCCCCAGAAAATGTATACATACTTCAACAGAATTCTAATAAATATTGCATGGACAGGTAATTAAAGTGTGTATACATTTTTGGGAACAACATATAGTTGAAAATGAACGAACAAAACACAGGAAGAAATTGTACACAGATACATATATTTATATATAAAATTATACACATGCATAAATATTTTGACAGATGAGATATGTATGAACGTTGAATTATAATTAGGAAAAAAACAATTATTTGCTTAGGTTGCTAAACCATTATATAGAAATGTGATGAGTTTTGCAGACTGGAATTGTTTTTTACACTTTTCTGAAGTACAACCTTCGAGTTGGTATTATATTTATATTCCATTCATCATCAGCTGGCAGGTGTATGAATTGAAGACACAAGTTTTCATTGCAAGAAACGTGTGATATTTATATATGCATATGTATGTATGTTTATATGTATGTATGTATGTTTATATGTATGTATGTATATATGTATGTATGTATGTTTATATGTATGTATGTATGTATGTGTTCATGTATGTCTGCATGTATACAGGCATCTGTATAACTGTATACACTCATTCATATATATATATATATATATATGTGTGTGTGTGTATTTAGCGTTTTGCGTATATATGTATATACATATATATTATGAATATATATATATATATATATATATATATATATATATATATATATATATATATATAAAGAATTAGTATATCTAGTAACATATATATATGCAGATGCATACTTATGCTAGCAAATATATAGGTTTTGTCTTAGTAACCTTGTGGTTCAATGCATGGGGTTGCAGAACAATAATATGAGAGACGTAAAATAAGAACATTATAAAATTAACTTATTTACTAAAATTTTACTCCCAACTAATTAGTTTCTGAAAGGGAATAAACATACTTTCCGAAGAAGTGTACAGAGAAGCCTTTCGTCATCAGGGAAGTCTATTTTCAGCTAAGTTTCCAGGCAATACGTGGACACAGGGAACTTATACAAAAATGATTCAGTGGATGGAAAAAAGCAAAGCGTAGATTAAATTCCTAGCCATTGAGAAAATCACTGCCTACTGCGTCGGTGGCAAATTCAAAAGAATCAATCACGTGACATCGAGGTCAATCAGTGGAAAGTGGTTTGTTAAGAAGACAGCAGCCTGACTGTTACTATAGCAGCAGTTTTGGCTAATTTTTGCTCGACAAATAATTTGGAGATAAGTATAAAGAATTAGTATATCTAGTAACATATATATACACAGATGCATACTTATGCTAGCAAATATATAGGTTTTGTCTTAGTAACTTTGCGGTTCAATGCATGGGTTGCAGAACAATAATATGAGAGACGTAAAATAAGAAAATTATAAAATTAACTTACTTACTAAAATTTCACTCCCAACTAATTAGTTTCTGAAAGGGAATAAACATACTTTCCGAAGAAGTGTACTGAGAAGCCTTTCGTCATCAGGGAAGTCTATTCTCAGCTAAGTTTCCAGGCAATACGTGGACACAGGGAACTTATACAAAATAATTCAGTGGATGGAAAAAAGCAAAGCGTGGACTAAATTCCTAGCCATTGAGAAAATCACTGCCTACTGCGTCGGTGGCAAATTCAAAAGAATCAATCACGTTACATCATATATATATATATATATAACGAAGGGGGTGTGGTAAGGAACCAGATGGACCATAACGCACCAGAGTACTCAATAATTAGGGTAGTAGAGTGAGTAATAGGAAAATGTTTAACCCCGACGGCAGAGCTCAAGCCGTTTCGAAGTCCAGAAATAGCCGTCGAACGGCTTGAGCTCTGCCGTCGGGGTTAAACATTTTCCTATATATATATGTATGTATATATATATATATATATATACCGTCTATATATTATTTATTTATGTCCATACATGAACAAATGCATGATATATATATATATGTGTGTGTGCGTGTATGTGTGTGTGTCTATGTGCGTGTATATGTATGTATATACATGCGTAGTATATATTTCGTTTTGTCATAATTTGTTTCATTATTGTCAAATTTACAGATGTTTTACAATTTGTGTAACACGAAATTCCCTTTAGATTTTCCTCACCCTCCCCTTTATTCTTTTTTTCAGTGTCCTTTTCCGGTTCATATCAATTGTCATTTGTTCAAGTTAACACAATTCTCCTTCAGTCATTTTTTTGTTTTTTACACTACAATATAAAGTCTTACTGCTGGCGAAGAATGGGTTGGATAGGCCGCAAAATTTGAGTTCAAAAGGAAAATATCTCGTCTAACCCTCTAACAATTTTGGCAGTCTATATCTCCTGGACTGGTATTGATCTCGAAATAATAAATTTATTAATTAATTGATCCGAATCGACTAGATCTCACATCTCATTCGCTTCCCGAGTGAGGTGAAGCTCCTTACCGGTTGTAAAATGTAATGTTAATTCGGCAGGATTTGAACTCAGTGTACAGAGAGCCGCAATAAATATCAAAAAGCATTTATTCCGATGTAGTTTGTCTCATTCAAATTTGCAATATAGTTTATATATCATCAGTTATTGCCTGGCTTTAGTTTATAGTCTACGTCAGGTATAATGTCTTTCAGTGCTCTTTCGCACTCCTATTCTGATGCCAACTTTAAGGGAGGTGGATTGGCGGTATCGGTAGAGGGTCGGATGCCATGCTTTGCAGCATAGAGTTACGGCCCTTTAAGTTCTAAGTTCAAATGCTGTAGAGGTTGGCTTTGCCTTTCATCCTAACGGGGTCGATAAAATAAGATATCAGTCACGCACTGGGGTCGATTTAATCGACTTCCCCTTCCCCAAAATTGCTGGCCTTGCGCCTATATAAGAAACCATTATTGCTGTTGTAGTTGTTTCTGTTTGGGTAATTTTTATTGTTGTTATTTTTAATAATTATTTCTATATTTGGCACAAGGGCAGCAATTATCCCAGTGCATTACTGGTACTTCATTTTATCGACCCCGTAAGGATGAAAGGCAAAGTTAACCTCGGTAGGATTTGAACTCAGACCGTAAAGGGCCGTAACTCTATGCTGCAAAGCATGGCGTCCGACCCTTTACTGATACTGCCAATCCACCGCCCGTTGCTATTTTTAATAATGTTATTGTTTATGTTGTTGTTGTTGCTGTAACTGTTGTTATCTTTTGCTGTGTGTACTTTCGTTTTTGTCTTTGTTGGATCTTTTGTTGCTGTTATGGTTGTATTCCTTGTGGTGGAGCAGTCGGTCTATTTGGCTGTGCTCCCTCTTATGGTGATTTAAGTCGGTGACGTTCACGATGGCAGGCCTTGGTAGTTGAAGAAAATCAAGTTCATACATATCTCCTGCTGTACGAGACCTCTGGTTTGGGTTGTTGTCTTTATTGTTGCCTTTGTTATAGTTAGTACTATTATTGTTGTTAGTGCTGCTGCTGTTGTTGTTATTATTATTATTATTTGTTTCTGCTGTTGGCGGTGTCTGTAATGGAGGTGGTGACAATGGTAATGTTGCTGGAGAATTGCTGTTCTGATTTTCAAACAACCCGCTGTTTGAATCCGGAGGATGAATTTCATCCCCTGCCATCTTATTTTGAAAATAAATGGGGCGCGTGTTTGGAAATGAAACTCAGGTTTAGACCCTAAGGGCTACAAAACTAACCAGCTAACGAAAGTGCTGGATGGTTTTAACTATAAAGCAATACAAAATGTTCAACAAAATAGTTTGGATAACAATGGAATAGAAACAAATTTACGAGAGCGATCTACAATACGTGTCGATAAATGAACGATCAACAACAACAACAACAACAACAACCACATCAGTAACAACAATAATAGTAATGATAAAATGGTGTAGTTGATATTGGCGTTATTGTTGTGCCTGCTGGTAATAACGTCGTTTCTGATTTATTGTAATTGTTAATGTTCCCTATTGCTGCTGTTGCTGCTGTTGTTGCTGTTGATACCACTATTGATGGTGTTGTTGCTGCTGTTGTTGCTGTTGATACCACTATTGCTGGTGTTGTTGCTGCTGTTGTTGCTGTTGATACCACTATTGCTGGTGCTGTTGCTGCTGTTGTTGCTGTTGATACCACTATTGCTGGTGCTGTTGCTGCTGTTGTTGCTGTTGATACCACTATTGCTGGTGTTGTTGCTGCTGTTGTTGCTGTTGATACCACTATTGCTGGTGCTGTTGCTGCTGTTGTTGCTGTTGATACCACTATTGCTGGTGCTGTTGCTGCTGTTGTTGCTGTTGATACCACTATTGCTGGTGCTGTTGCTGCTGTTGTTGCTGTTGATACCACTATTGCTGGTGTTGTTGCTGCTGTTGTTGCTGTTGATACCACTATTGCTGGTGCTGTTGCTGCTGTTGTTGCTGTTGATACCACTATTGCTGGTGTTGTTGCTGCTGTTGTTGCTGTTGATACCACTATTGCTGGTGTTGTTGCTGCTGTTGTTGCTGTTGATACCACTATTGGTGCTGTTGCTGCTGTTGTTGCTGTTGATACCACTATTGCTGGTGCTGTTGCTGCTGTTGTTGCTGTTGATACCACTATTGCTGGTGCTGTTGCTGCTGTTGTTGCTGTTGATACCACTATTGCTGGTGCTGTTGCTGCTGTTGTTGCTGTTGATACCACTATTGCTGGTGCTGTTGCTGCTGTTGTTGCTGTTGATACCACTATTGGTGCTGTTGCTGCTGTTGTTGCTGTTGATACCACTATTGCTGGTGCTGTTGCTGCTGTTGTTGCTGTTGATACCACTATTGCTGGTGCTGTTGCTGCTGTTGTTGCTGTTGATACCACTATTGCTGGTGCTGTTGCTGCTGTTGTTGCTGTTGATACCACTATTGCTGGTGCTGTTGTTGCTGTTGTTGCCAATCTCCATCGATCAGTTATCTCCACTATCCAAAGATAACCAAGTCAGTGAGATTTCCGAACATCCTATTTACAATTTTAATCTTCTCTTCCACTCAGCAATAAATCTCTTGTAAACAATATCATATATATATACTATATGTGTATATGTTTGTTGGTGTGCGTCTGTGAGTGTATATATATATATATATATATATATATATATATATATATATATATATAGTAACAAATGTTTCTCCTGAAAAAGTCTCAAAACTTTTGGAATGCACCACTTGTATATATATATATATATATATATATATATATATATATGAAAATATATATATTTAATTTTAATTTTAATTTTAATATTGTTACAAGTATATTATATTATATTATATTGTATTATATATAGTACTATAATTCCCTGCTCTATATAACCACCTTTAGTTTTTTTGCTTTGGACTATATTTGTAACATGGTTCAAAATGTTATCCACCTCCTTAGTGATTTTTATTATATATTTTTACCCATAATCTTCCAATACTTTAGTGTATGTACACTCCATATTCTTCGGAGTTTTCGGCTTGTATTGGCCGATAGTACTTCTTGTGGTTTTGATTGCCCTGATGAGTCCTTAATAGGACGAAACATTGTTGGTAATAAAGACTTTTGATGTATTGAAGGCTTCTTTGTTTTATTTTCATAATTCTTCGGCTCTGTTTAATTACATGGAGCTATACCTTTTACTGTCATTTCTATAATACGAAGAGGGTGTTTAACTCCAACACGTTCCAGTATTTTAATCCTTATATATATATATATATATATATATACAGTATATATATATATATATATATATATATATATATATATATATATATATACACACACACACACACATACATATATATATATATAAATATATATATATATATAAATATATATATATATATATATATATATATATATATATATATACAAGAAGTGCATTCCAAAAGTTATGAGACTTTTTCAGCAGATACATTTGTTACTTTTAAAGAAGTAAAAGACTCTAATCTCCTTCAGAGTAGAATCATCTGACTTCAATGCACTTGTTGTACTGCTCCAGTCATTTTGTGAAGGCCCCATGGAACCCTCGAAAGTGAAGGTGTCCAGGACACTTGTCGCAGCCTCCTTCATCTTCTCAATGTCTTCAAAACGACTGGCTCTGCGGTTCTCCTCCAGCTTGGGGAACAAGCAAATATCACACGGAGCAATATCTGGAAAGTAGGGAATAAGGGAGACAATTTTGATGCCTATCTCTGCCTTTTCCTTCTGTTTGTCACTGTGCACCTAGGGAACAAATTTTGCATATGCTTAGATCTCCGTGAATAATTCTGTGTATCGTTGTCACACGAACTCCAAACTGTCTGCTTATTGTCTTTATAGGCTTTATAGACACATGACGGGCTTCATCCCAAAAATTGCTCTGATATTTTGGAATCCCTTTCCCTCCCACACATCTCATAGTCTCTCACCTCCATTCTACGTGCTTGGCTCATACAAATTAATCCATAAGCATTCTGGAGCATTTCATAAATTTCAGTAGCCCACATTTCACATAAAACTTTATTGCACGATGAGCTTTTAAACTGACTTCACGTCCCGACATCATTCTGCTAACTAGTCACCACCACCACTACCTTCATCATCATAACCCTAACCCTAACCCTAACCCAACCAACACAACCGCCACCCCCGTTTCCTCAATCAATACTAATAACAATACAACCACCATCTCCAACACAATCATCCCCACCACATCCAACACAATCATCCCCACCAACAACAACAACACAAGCACTAGCATTACAACTACCACCACTATCACCACAATCACCACCAATAACAACAACACAACCACCACAATCAGCAACACCACTACCACCATCATCAGCAGCAGCACCACCACCCTTATTCACACCGACCACTGATACCCCCACGACACCATATCTACACCCCTCTGTCACCTCATACAAAACTAACTACTAAATTAATGATCAATAATACACCCCCACACCGACCACATCTCCTCCACTGCCGTCATATCATACATTATCGACATACACATACACACATCACACATCACACACACACATCACACACACACATAACACATATACGAATATATATATATATATATGTATGTAATGTAAATTCAACACGTCGTCCATTTTATAATTATTATTATTATTGTATGTATATATATATATATATATATATAGACTATATATATATATAGACTATATATAAATATATATGAATATATATTATATATATATATATATATATATATATATATATATATATATATATATATATATATATATATATATATATATATGTATACATACATACATATATATATATACATACATCCACACATACAAATATATATATATATATATATATATATAACGAAGGAGTTGTGGTAAGGAACCAGATGGACCGTAACGCACCAGAGTACTCAATACTTAGGGTAGTATGTCCAGAACTCTCATACCACATTTATACAATCACATGTATATATAAAATGGATACATCTCACAAACATGAGTAAGTAACTAGTTACACACAGATACACATATATAAATGTATAAATATATAATTAATATATATATACATTTATGCATATATATATATATATATATATATATATATATATATATATATATATATATATATATATATATATATATATAATATATATATATATATATATATATGTGTGTATGAATATATATAATATTTGAATACACATGCATGTATGTATATATATATATATATATATATATGTATATATATACATATATATGTATGTACATATATATATATATATATATATACATATATATGTTTATATATATATACAAAAATCCATTCACACATATTTATATCCATACACACAAACCCATATATGTTTGTATATTAAGTAATAAAACTAATGATTATATAAGAGTTACTTCAAGTTTTTCCTCTGGATGAGATAATCTTCAGACCCCATTGTATCGTATATATATATATATATATATATATATATATATATATATATATATATATATATATATATATATGTATATATACATATATATATATATATATATATATATATATATGTATATATACATATATGTATATATACATATATGTATATATACATATATGTATATATATACATATATATGTATATATATATGTGTGTGTGTATATATATATGTATATATATATACATATATGTATATATATATATATATATGTATATATATATATATATATATATATATATATATATATATATATATATATATATATATATATATATATATATATATATATATACTTACTCATCTCCACAACATAACATAGCTGGGTCTTATCAACAGGGAAAAGATTGATTCTCCGCAGTGGTCTGCACCGTCTCAGCAGTTTCCTCTCCCTGCCCCTCTCTCTACCTGTCCCTCTCTCACCCCCACCCCCCTCCCCAAGCACATACACCCACTCACACACATATTTACAGACACAGACTCACATGTTTACACACATGTTCACTCACACACAATTTCTCCCCGCCTAACTCCTCCATGGATGTTGCATCATCACCACCACCACTCTCCTAGATTGAGATGAGGAATGGGGAAAACAGTTTGAAGGCAGATCTACCAACAGTAAAAATATAGAAAATGAAAGTAAAAGCAGACGACCACAGCAACTGCAGCAACAGTAATTGCAAAACATTCATCACCAACATCATCGTCACCACCAACACCATCACCAGTAGTATCAATACCACCATTATCAACTTCACCACTGCCAACGCTACTAGCAGGACCATTACCAATGCTATCACTACTAACATCATCATAACCACCACCACCACCACCACTATCAATACCACAACTACCAGCATCACCATCACCATCACCACCACTGTAACCACTATGAATACCACAAATACCAGCATCACCACTATCAACGCTATTATCAACGCTACCACTACCAACGTCTCCACCACCATCACCACTATCAACGCCACCACTACCAACATCTCCACCACCATTATCAATACCACCATTATCAACGCCACCACTACTAACATCACCACCACCACCATTATAAATACCACCATTATCAACGCTACCACTACCAACGTCTCCACCACCACCACCATCACCACTATCAACGCCACCACTACCAGTATCACCACCATCATTATCAATATCACCACTATCAACGCCACCACTAACAACGTCTCCACCACCATTATCAATACCACCATTATCAACGCCACCACTACCAACGTCTCCACCACCATTATCAATACCACCATTATCAACGCCACCACTACCAAACGTCTCCACCACCATCACCACTATCAACGCCACCACTACCAACGTCTCCACCACCATTATCAATACCACCATTATCAACGCCACCACTACCAAACGTCTCCACCACCATTATCAATACCACCACTATCAACGCCACGACTACCACCGTCTCCACCACCATCACCACTATCAACGCCACCGCTACCAGCATCACTACCACTACTTACAACACCAACCCCACCATTACCACCAATACCAACAAACAAAAGGTAATTCAAAATCACTACCACCAGCAATGACACTACTCCCTACACCAATACTAAAACCACTACCACTACCACTAACAACAACACAACCACCAACAACACTCACAACATATATAACTACCACCATCAACACTACTATCATAATAAACGCTAGCAATAATATTGCCACCAACACTATGGTCACCACTACTATCACCAACAGTACCATCAGCAACCCAACTGCAATCAACTGCAGTATCACCACTAACACCAACAACAATAACCGCCACCAACAACAACATGACTGCCATTAACATCACTAACTCCAACAACAATAACCGCCACCAACAACAACATGACTGCCATTAACATCACTAACTCCAACAACAATAACCACCACCAACAACAACATGACTGCCATTAACATCACTAACACCACCAACAATAACCGCCACCAACAACAACATGACTGCCATTAACATCACTAACACCACCAACAATAACCGCCACCAACAACAACATGACTGCCATTAACATCACTAACACCAACAACAATAACCACCACCAACAACAACATGACTGCCATTAACATCTCTAACACCAAAAACAATAACCGCCACCAACAACAACATGACTGCCATTAACATCACTAACACCAACAACAATAACCACCACCAACAACAACATGACTGCCATTAACATCTCTAACACCAACAACAATAACCGCCACCAACAACAACATGACTGCCATTAACATCACTAACTCCAACAACAATAACCGCCACCAACAACAACATGACTGCCATTAACATCACTAACACCACCAACAATAACCGCCACCAACAACAACATGACTGCCATTAACATCTCTAACACCAACAACAATAACCACCACCAACAACAACATGACTGCGATTAACATCTCTAACACCAACAACAATAACAGCCACCAACAACAACATGACTGCCATTAACATCTCTAACTCCAACAACAATAACCACCACCAACAACAACATGACTGCCATTAACATCTCTAACTCCAACAACAATTACCACCACCAACAACAACAACATGACTGCCATTAACATCTCTAACTCCAACAACAATAACCACCACCAACAACAACATGACTGCGATTAACATCTCTAACACCAACAACAATAACCGCCAGGAACAACAACATGACTGCCATTAACATCTCTAACTCCAACAACAATAACCACCACCAACAACAACAACATGACTGCCATTAACATCTCTAACTCCAACAACAATAACCGCCACCAACAACAACATGACTGCCATTAACATCTCTAACTCCAACAACAATAACCACCACCAACAACAACATGACTGCGATTAACATCTCTAACACCAACAACAATAACCGCCAGGAACAACAACATGGCTGCCATTAACATCACTAACTCCAACAACAATAACCACCACCAACAACAAAAACATGACTGCCATTAACATCTCTAACTCCAACAACAATAACCACCACCAACAACAACAACATGACTGCCATTAACATCTCTAACTCCAACAACAATAACCGCCACCAACAACAACATGACTGCCATTAACATCTCTAACTCCAACAACAATAACCGCCACCAACAACAACATGACTGCCATTAACATCACTAACTCCAACAACAATAACCGCCACCAACAACAACATGACTGCCATTAACATCTCTAACTCCAACAACAATAACCGCCACCAACAACAACATGACTGCCATTAACATCACTAACTCCAACAACAATAACCGCCACCAACAACAACATGTCTGCCATTAACATCACTAACTCCAACAACAATAACCACCACCAACAACAACATGACTGCCATTAACATCTCTAACACCAACAACAATAACAGCCACCAACAACAACATGACTGCCATTAACATCTCTAACTCCAACAACAATAACCACCACCAACAACAACATGACTGCCATTAACATCCCTAACTCCTACAACAATAACCACCACCAACAACAACATGACTGCGATTAACATCTCTAACACCAACAACAATAACAGCCACCAACAACAACATGACTGCCATTAACATCTCTAACTCCAACAACAATAACCACCACCAACAACAACATGACTGCCATTAACAGCTCTAACTCCAACAACAATAACCACCACCAACAACAACATGACTGCGATTAACATCTCTAACTCCAACAACAATAACCACCACCAACAACAACATGACTGCCATTAACAGCTCTAACTCCAACAACAATAACCACCACCAACAACAACATGACTGCCATTAACATCTCTAACTCCAACAACAATAACCACCACCAACAACAACATGACTGCCATTAACAGCTCTAACTCCAACAACAATAACCACCACCAACAACAACATGACTGCCATTAACATCACTAACTCCAACAACAATAACCACCACCAACAACAACATGACTGCCATTAACAGCTCTAACTCCAACAACAATAACCACCACCAACAACAACATGACTGCGATTAACATCTCTAACTCCAACAACAATAACCACCACCAACAACAACATGACTGCCATTAACATTTCTAACTCCAACAACAATAACCACCACCAACAACAACAACATGACTGCCATTAACATCTCTAACTCCAACAACAATAACCACCACCAACAACAACAACATGACTGCCATTAACATCACTAACGCCAACAACAATAACTGCCACCAACAACAACATGACTGCCATTAACATCTCTAACTCCAACAACAATAACCGCCACCAACAACAACATGACTGCCATTAACATCTCTAACTCCAACAACAATAACCACCACCAACAACAACATGGCTGCCATTAACATCACTAACTCCAACAACAATAACCACCACCAACAACAACATGACTACCATTAACATCTCTAACTCCAACAACAATAACCGCCACCAACAACAACATGACTGCCATTAACATCTCTAACTCCAACAACAATAACCGCCACCAACAACAACATGACTGCCATTAACATCTCTAACTCCAACAACAATAACCACCACCAACAACAACATGACTGCCATTAACATCACTAACTCCAACAACAATAACCACCACCAACAACAACATGACTGCCATTAACATCTCTAACTCCAACAACAATAACCACCACCAACAACAACATGACTGCCATTAACATCTCTAACTCCAACAACAATAACCACCACCAACAACAACATGACTGCCATTAACATCACTAACTCCAACAACAATAACCACCACCAACAACAACATGACTGCCATTAACATCACTAACTCCAACAACAATAACCACCACCAACAACAACATGACTGCCATTAACATCTCTAACTCCAACAACAATAACCACCACCAACAACAACATGACTGCCATTAACATCTCTAACTCCAACAACAATAACCACCACCAACAACAACATGACTGCCATTAACATCACTAACTCCAACAACAATAACCACCACCAACAACAACATGACTGCCATTAACATCACTAACTCCAACAACAATAACCGCCACCAACAACAACATGACTGCCATTAACATCTCTAACTCCAACAACAATAACCCCCAGGAACAACAACATGACTGCCATTAACATCACTAACTCCAACAACAATAACCGCCACCAACAACAACATGACTGCCATTAACATCTCTAACTCCAACAACAATAACCACCACCAACAACAACATGACTGCCATTAACATCACTAACTCCAACAACAATAACCACCACCAACAACAACATGACTACCATTAACATCTCTAACTCCAACAACAATAACCGCCACCAACAACAACATGACTGCCATTAACATCTCTAACTCCAACAACAATAACCGCCACCAACAACAACATGACTGCCATTAACATCTCTAACTCCAACAACAATAACCACCACCAACAACAACATGACTGCCATTAACATCACTAACTCCAACAACAATAACCACCACCAACAACAACATGACTGCCATTAACATCTCTAACTCCAACAACAATAACCACCACCAACAACAACATGACTGCCATTAACATCTCTAACTCCAACAACAATAACCACCACCAACAACAACATGACTGCCATTAACATCACTAACTCCAACAACAATAACCACCACCAACAACAACATGACTGCCATTAACATCACTAACTCCAACAACAATAACCACCACCAACAACAACATGACTGCCATTAACATCTCTAACTCCAACAACAATAACCACCACCAACAACAACATGACTGCCATTAACATCTCTAACTCCAACAACAATAACCACCACCAACAACAACATGACTGCCATTAACATCTCTAACTCCAACAACAATAACCCCCAGGAACAACAACATGACTGCCATTAACATCTCTAACTCCAACAACAATAACCACCACCAACAACAACATGACTGCCATTAACATCACTAACTCCAACAACAATAACCGCCACCAACAACAACATGACTGCCATTAACATCTCTAACTCCAACAACAATAACCCCCAGGAACAACAACATGACTGCCATTAACATCTCTAACTCCAACAACAATAACCCCCAGGAACAACAACATGACTGCCATTAACATCTCTAACTCCAACAACAATAACCACCACCAACAACAACATGACTGCCATTAACATCACTAACTCCAACAACAATAACCGCCACCAACAACAACATGACTGCCATTAACATCTCTAACTCCAACAACAATAACCCCCAGGAACAACAACATGACTGCCATTAACATCTCTAACTCCAACAACAATAACCCCCAGGAACAACAACATGACTGCCATTAACATCTCTAACTCCAACAACAATAACCACCACCAACAACAACATGACTGCCATTAACATCACTAACTCCAACAACAATAACCGCCACCAACAACAACATGACTGCCATTAACATCTCTAACTCCAACAACAATAACCACCACCAACAACAACATGACTGCCATTAACATCACTAACTCCAACAACAATAACCACCACCAACAACAACATGACTGCCATTAACATCACTAACTCCAACAACAATAACCACCACCAACAACAACATGACTGCAATTAACATCACTAACTCCAACAACAATAACCACCACCAACAACAACATGACTGCCATTAACATCTCTAACTCCAACAACAATAACCACCACCAACAACAACATGACTGCCATTAACATCTCTAACTCCAACAACAATAACCACCACCAACAACAACATGACTGCCATTAACATCACTAACTCCAACAACAATAACCACCACCAACAACAACATGACTGCCATTAACATCTCTAACTCCAACAACAATAACCACCACCAACAACAACATGACTGCGATTAACATCTCTAATTCCAACAACAATAACCACCACCAACAACAACATGACTGCCATTAACATCACTAACTCCAACAACAATAACCACCACCAACAACAACATGACTGCCATTAACATCTCTAACTCCAACAACAATAACCACCACCAACAACAACATGACTGCCATTAACATCACTAACTCCAACAACAATAACAGCCACCAACAACAACATGACTGCCATTAACATCTCTAACTCCAACAACAATAACCACCACCAACAACAACATGACTGCCATTAACATCTCTAACGCCAACAACAATAACCACCACCAACAACAACATGACTGCCATTAACATCTCTAACTCCAACAACAATAACCACCACCAACAACAACATGACTGCCATTAACATCTCTAACTCCAACAACAATAACCACCACCAACAACAACATGACTGCCATTAACATCTCTAACGCCAACAACAATAACCACCACCAACAACAACATGACTGCCATTAACATCTCTAACTCCAACAACAATAACCGCCACCAACAACAACATGACTACCATTAACATCACTAACTCCAACAACAATAACCACCACCAACAACAACATGACTGCCATTAACATCACTAACACCAACAACAATAACCACCACCAACAACAACATGACTGCGATTAACATCACTAACACCAACAACAATAACCGCCACCAACAACAACATGACTGCCATTAACATCATTAACTCCAACAACAATAACAGCCACCAACAACAACATGACTGCCATTAACATCTCTAACTCCAACAACAATAACCGCCACCAACAACAACATGACTGCCATTAACATCTCTAACTCCAACAACAATAACCGCCACCAACAACAACATGACTGCCATTAACATCTCTAACTCCAACAACAATAACCGCCACCAACAACAACATGACTGCCATTAACATCACTAACTCCAACAACAATAACCACCAACAACAACATGACTGCCATTAACATCTCTAACTCCAACAACAATAACCACCAGGAACAACAACATGACTGCCATTAACATCTCTAACTCCAACAACAACATGACTGCCATTAACATCATTAACTCCAACAACAATAACCGCCACCAACAACAACATGACTGCCATTAACATCACTAACTCCAACAACAATAACCACCAACAACAATATGACTGCCATTAACATCTCTAACTCCAACAACAATAACAGCCACCAACAACAACATGACTGCCATTAACATCATTAACTCCAACAACAATAACCGCCACCAACAACAACATGTCTGCCATTAACATCTCTAACTCCAACAACAATAACCGCCACCAACAACAACATGACTGCCATTAACATCTCTAACTCCAACAACAATAACCGCCAGGAACAACAACATGACTGCCTTTAACATCACTAACTCCAACAACAATAACCGCCACCAACAACAACATGACTGCCATTAACATCTCTAACTCCAACAACAATAACCACCACCAACAACAACATGACTGCCATTAACATCACTAACTCCAACAACAATAACCCCCAGGAACAACAACATGACTGCCATTAACATCACTAACTCCAACAACAATAACCGCCACCAACAACAACATGACTGCCATTAACATCATTAACTCCAACAACAATAACCACCACCAACAACAATATGACTGCCATTAACATCACTAACTCCAACAACAATAACCGCCACCAACAACAACATGACTGCCATTAACATCTCTAACTCCAACAACAATAACAGCCACCAACAACAACATGACTGCCATTAACATCACTAACTCCAACAACAATAACAGCCACCAACAACAACATGACTGCCATTAACATCACTAACTCCAACAACAATAACCGCCACCAACAACAACATGACTGCCATTAACATCTCTAACTCCAACAAGAATAACAACGACCCTACCACTAATTCTAACACCACTATCTTCCCTACCAACACGTGGAACACCACGACCGCTACAAACACCATTATTTTTACCACTACCACTACTAGCAAGAACAAGACTACCATCACTACCACCAATACAAAGAACACCACTACCACTAATGTTATCAATACTACAAATACTGTTACCACTCATATCACTACTATTACTACTGTTGCATCTACGTGTTCGTTCAGCCTGCTAGAAATTGAAGCTAAATATCATAATGGCCCGCCATCATGAAAATAGGTTTCTTGTATGCTGAAAAAAGAGGTGATGGTCATTTCTGGAATACTTTTGATCATATGTCATCTGATTTACCGTACCCAGGAACCACTACAACTAATACTCCCTTAAACCACACTCCACACACTTTAGAAACGGAAGAAAATATTTGATGCTGCGCGGCTTCTCTTCTCTCTTCTTCTCTATCCCGTAACTCCTAGGGCATCGTAGGTGCACTGTATTGCCATGCGGCGTTTTGGGAGGCACATTTTACACCAGGTGGAGCCCAGCTCTTCTCTGGGTCTGAACACCTCAGATTTCTTCTTAAGAAGGATAGAGAGTGAGAAAAAAGAAGCGAAAAAGATATATAGGCAAGAATAGACCCCGGTATTAGACTGATACATTTTTATCGAACTTGAATGGATGAAAGGCAAAATTGCAAGATTTGAACTGAGAGAGCAAACGAATACCACAACGCTTTCCGACGTTCTAACGATTCTGCCAAATCACTGCCGACTAAACTCTCCGAGACACTCTGCATGAAAAAAGATCAGAATGGTCATAGTTGACTTGAGACATATCAGCAACAAGAGCAAGGAAGACAACAGCTGTATCTACTATAAATATTATTCTCTCAAACCACATTATACCAGCTTAAAACACGGTTGAATATATTTTGATACAGTTCTAGCAGGCACCATACACGAATAAACCTGAGCAAGCTTTACAAACAGGTGAAAGTATACGTGGCTGAGTGATTAAGAAGTTCGCTCCACACATTAGTAGTTTCGGTTTGCCAATACTGACTTATGGTCATGAATCTTGGGTAATGACTGAAAGAATACGATCGCAAATGCAAGCAGCCGAAATGGGGTTCCTTCGAAGGGTCTTTGGAGTAACATTACTAGATAGTGTGCGTAGCTGGGAGATCAAAGAGTCGCTCCAGGTGGAGCCGCTACTTCCCCGAATTGAGAGATCACAAATCCGATACTACCGGCATGCGGTTAGAATGTCTTAAGAAAGAATCGCTGGACAGATTTTACGGGCAAAAACCATCTGATAGGAAATCCAGTGGTGGTACCCCCGAGCAAGATGGTTGGATAACATAAATGAATTTGACTGGTCTCGCTTAGAGATTCAGTCGGATCAATTGGAGACAGTTGCTTCTGACATGACCCGCTGGAAGAAGTGGGTCATTAGAAGAAGAAGAAGAAGAAGAAGAAGAAGTTCGGCGGTGGTGGTGACAGAAGAGGATGGTGATGAGGATGAGGATGCTGAGGATTATGATGATGAGGAGGAGAAGGGGAAGGAGGGGGAGGTTAAATTGGGACGTCACCGCATCTTCGTTAAGTATTTTTCACCTTAGATTCGGGTCTATTACACCCTTGTGAGTGAAAGTTTATAGAGGGGAATCTGTGGGAGATCGACGGCCGACCGCGCCTGTTCTTCGCTCGTAGACTTAATTCACCATCTGGCTTAACACCACCTTATGGTCCTTGGGAAATCATTAACGGAGTATGCTCTACTGCAAATATTCCTGCAAGTTTTCCGGTTGGGATTTGCGTACAACCTCTTCCTTCTATCCCATCTGTCTCGTGAGGCTTTTAAAAGGGGTCATCGACATCATCATTCTGTCGCTTTCTAAGTCACATAAAACAAATTCTTCTTCTTCTTCTTCTTCTTCTTCTTCTTCTTCTTCTTCTTCTTCTTCTTCTTCTTGAAAGATTCGTGGTGTCAGAGTCCTCTAACACTCCTTCCCGGGGATCCTGTCAGAATCAGAAGCATCCGTCTTCATACCAGTATCTTGATAGCTTCAATAACAAAAGTGACCCTTGCCCTCATACGGCCAGATTCTAATTACCGTCACCACTAGTGTGGCTTTTAATTCTACGACCCGATAAAGGACTCTGTACCTTTCCACAGGACCTACTAGAGAAACCATCCAAACCCCCTCAAATAACACCATAACATGGGGATAATGGCATTCTACATACTTTATGTAAGATTAAAAATACGGGATCGTCAACGCTGGAACGACTTTCATTATAGGTTTGCTTGACCAGGTCTGATCTGGAGCTAAACAACAACAGTACAAATTACTTAACACAAAGTTATTACTAGACTCACCTGAAAATATGTAGCAGCAGTAGCTGGTGGTTAAACCTGCGATGGACTGGTGTCATGTCCAGTGAGTAGTCTTGTACTCTCAGACGCACATTTCTGATGAAAAGTGAAACCGGTCGCATTGTTAATAGTGTTGGTGGCAGTAGAAGTGTTCCTTCTGTTAGGATGGGATGGTAGTAGTAGTAGTAGTGGAGATACTATGGTTGTTATCGCTGAATCTGCTGCCTTGGTCATTCCATGATCATAGTGATGGTGGTGATGGAGGAAGTGGTGGTGGTGGCGGCGGCGGCGATGGTAGTTGCGGCTGTGTTGAGTTTGTTATTGTTGTTGCTGCTGTCATGGTCTTTCCAGGGACACAGTGGTGGTGGTGGCGATGTTACAGTTGCTGTTGTTGCTGCTGCTGTTGCCATGCTCATTCGATAGTCAAAGTGGTGTTGGTGGTAGTGGAGCGGTGTTACGGTTGTTATTGTTGTTGCTGCTGGCATGATCATTCCAAGCTCATGATGCCGGTGGTGATGTTTGCTTTGCTGTTATAGTGTTATTTCCCGCTGGAATTTGAAATGGAGGAGGAAAGCTTTAGTTTGGGATAATAAAGGGGAATTTTCTCTCTATTCCTTCTTCCACCTCCCTTCCATTTCCACTTGCTAGTCCCTGTTTTACTACAGGAATCTATTGTAGAAAAACTATTGCCCACAAATGTTCGTACTTCAGGCAGGGTTTTGCAAGCCGTAGGGTCGATGAAACAAAATAACATCTCTCTCCTCACAGCCACAAGGGGAAAGTTGTTTAAATCGCCCCCAATATTGGACTGGTATTTTATTTCATCAACTCTGGAAGGATGAAATTTAAAGTTGGCGTCGGCGATATTTGAACTGAGAACGCAAAGAAGCGGGAGAAATACCACAATGTATTTTGTATGACGCTCATATGCTTCTTCGAATATACTACTACATTTAATAATTGTTTCTACTTTAGGCACAAGGCCAGCAATTAACCAGTACATTACTGGTACTTTATTTTATCGACCCCGTAAAGATGAAAGGCAAAGTTAACCTCGGCGGGATTTGAACTCAAACCGTAAAGGGTCGTAACTATGCTAGAAAGCATGGCGTCCAACCCTCTACCGATACTGCCAATTCACCGATAATGATGATGAAGATGGTGATCATGATGATGAAGATGATGATGATGATGATGATGATGATGATAACAATAATAATTATAATAATAATGGTAATAGTAGTAGTAGAAGAAGAAGAAGAAGAAGAAGAAGAAGAAGAAGAAGAAGAAGAAGAAGAAGAAGAAGAAGAAGAAGAAGAAGTAGTAGTAGTAGTAGTATCAAGAGGAGCAACTAGTTAGCAATTAAAGTTTAAGGGTGTCATATTTCACATGATTTATCATTTTCTTCGCCAGAAGACAATATATTAATGTCTTTCCATAGAAAGTTCCTAGTTAGAAGGGAAGAAAGAAAGATAGAAAGAAAAAAAAAGAAAGACGGAGTTTGTGGGTGTGAGGAAGAAATCATTTCTTTAGGTCATACAACGTTTTAAATCAAATATATCAGACTTGAAATAAAACAACAAAACTACACCTCTCAACCACAACACTGACAATGACAATAACAATAACTACAACCACTGCAATAAATAACAGCGGTAGCAACAACAACATCATCAATAACATCAACATGATGCATAACACATATCTAATAAAAAAATGAAAGAAATATGAGGTAATAAAAAACATAAACTAATTAATGGTTTCATTTATTGGCCACAGGGGCCAAAGCTATTGTGAAGAAAAGACACAGGGAAGAAAAGTTATGTTTGCTGCATTGTTTTAATTTACAAATGAAAAAAATGATTTCTGATTTGCGTAGAAGACTATCAACTTTGGGGAGGGGAAAGTCGATTAAATCGACCCCAGTGCGTTACTGGTACTTTATTTTATCGACCTCGTAAAATGATAGACAAAGCTAACCGCGGCGGAATTTGAACTTTATGCCACTAAGCATGTTGTTCGACGCTCTACCGATTCTGCCAATCCACCGCTATCTAATGGTTTCTGATTTAGGCACAAGGCCAACAATTTTAGGGGGAAAGTAAATTCGATTAAATCGTTCCCAGTGCGTTACTGCTTCTTTATTTTATCGATCCCGTAAAGATGAAAGGCAAAGTTAACCTCGGCAGTATTTGACCTCAGAATGTAAAGGGCCGTAATTCTATGCCACGTAGCATGTTGTTCGACGTTCTACCGATTCTACCAATCCACCACCATACAATAATAATAATAATGTTTCTACATTTGGCACAAGGCCAGCAATTACCCCAGTGCATTACTGGTACTTTATTTTATCGACCCCGTGAGGATGAAAGGTAAATTTAACCTCGGCGGAATTTGAACTCAGAACGTAAAGGGTCATAACCATGCGGCAATGATAATAATAATAATTTAGGACACTTTATCTATGGGTGGTCCCTATTTACAGCCAAGACACTCCTCTTTAATTCGCCACTGGATTGAGGCTGTTTTAAGATAAACGTAAAATAGCTTCTTTTGTGGAGAGGAAAAAAAAAGAGTGAGCGAGCTACAAAAATTTAGAGGCCAATTGTTTTTTACCCCGAAGTCAGCTTTGAAATTGAGCAGACATATAATTAAAAGTATTCAAACAAGGAGATTAGAGAAAGATTTGGTTGCCATTGTTAGCTGCTTTAATGAACATATTGAAGCACCTTTTGTTGGTTTTGTTGTCTATTTAGACCCACGTTAGCCCTAAAACTTATCAGACTTAAAACTAAAAGTATTCCGGTTATGACCATCACGTATTTTATTCCCATTGTGTATCTAAGATTACACTTTTTATGCGCCCTTCGTTGTTTGAAAGGTAGCAGAATAGGAATTTATGGAAAATGTGCTATTTCTAGCAGATTGACGACCCTGTCCAAGCACCCCCCGTTGGTGATGTTGTTTATTTAACACCAGGTTAGCTCTAAGATAGACTAAAATTATAATTAAAAGTATTATAGACATGACCATCTCCTCTTTCATTTAAACTGTATCTAAAACTATTTCGTTCCTGGAACCCCCAACAACGAATGGAGACGTACGGGCGGAGCCCATCTTTCTTCGAGTTTGAATACAACTGACTTGATCCAGAGAGAAAGAGAGAGAGAGAGAGAATGAGTGAGAGAGGGAGAGAGAGGGAGAGAGAGAGAGAGAGAGAGAGAGAGAGAGAGAGAGTGAGAGAGAGAGAGAGAAAGAGGGAGAGCTGTAGAGGCAGAGCTGACACCAGAATTGGGTTGATATTTATTTATCGACCACGAATCTTTGAAGAGCAAAGTTACTCTCAGCAGGATTTCTAATCATTCTGCCAATTCGCCGCCTACATAGAACAATAGAAATTTCAGCAAGTACACATACAGTCTCATATTACTGTTTGCGTATGCATGTGTGTGTGTGTGTGTGTGTGACTTCTATTTTAAAGAAGATAGAAAACCTCTTTTTTTAATGCACATTTTCAATTTTATATGTAACAATACAAAAAACTAGAACAACATTCTCCTTTTCCAAATAATAAGGAAATCAACCAGAACAGAATTATGTGATTAACGGTTGGGTTCACACAACATAGATAGACTTATTCGAAAATATTTTGATTACATTTTAGGCCGTCTACCAATATTCCGGACACCTGTTGTTACATTCAATTTAATCTGACAGATGAATTTACCAAGCAAATGGGATATCTATCTATCTATCTATCTATCTATCTATCTATCTATCTATCTATCTATCTATCTATCTATCTATATATATATCTATCTATCTATTTATCTATCTATCTATCTATCAATCTGTCTATCAATATGTCTGTCTGTCAATCTATCTATCTTTAGATTGATAGATATGTATCTTTCCTATAAATAAAGATATCTATCTATCTATCAATTTATCCTCTTCTCCACCAACATGGCTAATTTAGGAGTTGGAGGTGTGAATGTGCGTGGCCTAGGGATGCCCTGGAAACAGGGCCAACTTTTAAACGACCTTAGGTCACACGATATGGATGTGATAGCCATCACCGAGTCCAGGATCCACAACAGGCAGCAACTAATCCCCGTCTTCAATGACTTAGAGATCTACGCATCTCTCTGGATGGTAGACTGGTAGTCCTAGACGTAAACAGTGTTGGAGGTGGAGCCTTCAGACTCGTGGCCATTTATGCCCCGACTGGGCAATCGTGGTCAGACATCTTTAAGCGTCTAGAGTCTTTTCTGGTAACGTCTCGCCCCTTGATTTTAGTGGGGGCGTGGACAAACCGCAGCGGAACATCTAGATTGTATTTAGATAGGTTCTTTAATAGAGAGAGAGACAAGAAGATGTTAAACTGTCCACAAATGTACATGGTTGCCTATTCAGAACACAAACTAGTCACCTGCATAGAACACATAGACAAGGACCCGTATACTGGAAGCTGAACATGTCGTTACCGACCCGTAAAGCCTACGGTGAACGGGTAAGTAGATTAGTTAAGCAACAGTTGACGGGAGCCATCGTCAACAATAGATGGTGGTACTCTGTACTCTCTCAAGAGAGCAATTAGAGTACAGTCGATAGCTTTTAGCAAAGAAATAGCCTTAGAGAAAAACAAAACAGAAACAGAACTTGTAGCCAGGGCAGAGGAGGTACTTAGTAGTGGCAACGTAGCTAGAGTGCTAGCAACGAGAACGGCACTAGACCAGTTCTTCGATGCGAAACACCAAGGCTGCGTGGTCAGGAGTAGATCATGTCCACTAGGAAACGAGGGAACAAAAGCTGTTAGCTGGGCCTGAGTGGCAGAGGCGAAAAGTGGCAACAAGTTCACGATTCGGTCTTTGAAATACCAAAACGGACGTGTGCTACTTGACTCCAAGCGGATGTGCACGGCCTTTCAACCGCACATTGCGCAACTGTTCGAGCAGAACGGCGGTGCGCCGAACGGGGCAATCGACTTCGGTTCATACCTCGACGGTCTGCCGTGTCTCTCGAGCATGGACGCCGAGTTCTACGAAAGACCGATCACAGCCACTGAGACATGGGACGCTCTGGGCCGCTGCGGGAAACGAAAATCACCCGGTTAAGATGGTCTACTCTATGAGTTATACATAGGCATGCCAGACTTGTTCTCTGGCGTCCCTGAAGCCGTCTACTGCAACTGGCAGCAGAACAGGAGGATTCCCACTTCTGTAGGCAGAAACGTAGTAACGCTGATCAGGAAACATGAGAACAAGGGGGACGAACTAAGCAATTTCAGGCCCATAACCCTGCTCAACACAGAGTTAAAGATTTGGGCCAAGGTGTAAGCAGCGAGGCTGGCGCTTGTCGTCGAGAACCTGGTAGGGGACGCGCAAACGTGTGCAATCCCTACCAGGTCCATATACGACAACCTCCACCTCATGTGATACATCATAGAGAGGGTAGGGTGTAAACCTGGCTTCAGTGGGGCTCTAATTTATTTAGATCAGTCTAAGGCATTTGATAGTGTCGACCATCAATACTTGGAAACGGTTCTCAAGGCGGCCGGCTTCGGTCCCGTCTTCAGAGGCTGAACCGCTGCCATGCACACCAGCATCTGCTCGGCAGTCAAGGTGAATGGCTACCTATCGGAGCCATTCCAAATCATGCGCTCCATCCGTCAGGGGTGCCCTCTCTCCTCTCTCCTCCAGTCTGTTTGTACTGACTCTCGAGCCATTACTGCGGAAGTTGGAGCCGTTGCAGGGCATTCCGATCGAACCAGGACTGCGGAAAGTAGCGTCGGCCTATGTTGACGACATAACCGTAATCGTGTCGAAAACCTCGGACATCGGGGTAATCGGCAACCTATTACACGAATACGAAACGTTCAAAGGAGCAATACTAAACCCAAACAAGACTATCGGTTTGCAACTTGGCACACGGAGAGGCAAACCCATACCTTCCGACAGTGTCATTGGACGCTGAAATTGCTCGGGGTCTGGTTTGGTCCAGACCTCCAGGAGGACAAGGACTGGAACGACGTCACGGCGAAGGTGTTTGCACTCACCCAGAAGTGCTCTGAGTGCAAACTCTCCTTGAAAGGTCGAGCGGATGTGGCGAACACTTACATAGCGTCCGTCATCTACTAACGCTTGACAGTCGTGCCTTGTTCCCGCGAATATCTCTCCAAAATGGAACGCCTACTCTTCAAGTTCCTCTGGAAGAAACAGGCTCCATTAGTGAGGAGATCCAACTGCTGTCAACATCCTTCTAAGGGAAGGTTGGGTAGGCCGTGGCTGATGATGCGCAAACACGCGCTGAGGCTACGCCATCTCCAGTTATTCCTGACCGGCCAACCGGTGTGGCTGTCGTTTGTGAGACGAACTCTTCCACAACTCGTCTCACTAACAGAGCTGCAATCCTGAGTCAAGTGAAGACCTAAAATGGGCGCCTGGCACCTCGAGTGCCTTCAGGCCCTCACAGCCCTCTACCAAGCAGAAACGGCAATCAGCAGAGACTCCACTTCGACATTCTATAGGGAATTAGTGGAGGATAAGTGCGATGACGTTCTCGGGGAAACTCTAGTCATAGGGGAAGACGAACTGAACAGTCTGTTCGGGAGGACTTTCCGTCCAGGGCCTATGGATAACTTCCAGAGGTCTCCCCCCAGGCAGTGCTACCGAGGAGCTCTACCAGTTCGAGACAAAATCTACAGGCACGGACGCCGTGACAGAGATCCTGCCTAACGAAACTGTCCAAGATGCGAGCGGGACATCAAAACCGTTCTGCATGCAATTGTTCAGTGCCCAGGGGTGACCGACCTGTGGAATTATGTCGAACAGCTACTGTCACGTGTAGGACGCATCCAGTTGTCAGCCGAGTCCATCGCCGTCACGTCTTGTAATGTCCCCTTTTCGTACGCCCCTGTGGCAAATAAAGAAAGATATCTATTTATCTATTTGTCTCCCGTTCGTGAGGCGAGCATTCCCACGACTCGTCTCGCTGACTGAGCTGCAGTCCTGGGTCAAGCAAATACCGAGGAAAATGGGCGACTGGCACATCGAATGTGCTCAGGCGCTCACAGCCCTCTGGCAGGCGGACCCGGCGATCAGTGGAGACTCCACTTCGTCATTCTATAGAGGTTGGTCCGCAGCAAGTGCGACGACGCGCTCGGAGAAACTCTAGGCGTAGAGGAAGACGAACTGGCCAGTCTGTTCGGTAGAACCTTCGGACCGATGGACAACTTCCCAAAGTCCCTGGCCTGGCAGTGCTACCGAGGAGCTCTACCAGTTCGAGACAAGCTCTACAGACACGGGCGCCCGGGCAGGGACCCTTCGAAAAAGATCTGTCCGAGATGCGTGCGCGACGAGGAAACCGTCGCGCACGCATTTGTACACTGCCCGGGCTTTACCGACTTGTGGGGCTATGTAGAACGACTATTGTCGCGGGGATGACCAATTCAGTTGAGCACCGAGTCCATTGTCATAATCAAACTGCCACCCTCCTTCAACAACGAAGGAGAGGCGGTTTTCCTTTGTGTGATAGCTATGGCGAAAGAGGTTGTATGGTGGACGAGGTTAAAAGGGATGAGGTCAACAACTGATTCGTTTTTTCAAATACCACTTTGGAAGAAGAATCAGGATGGAGAGAGAGGTGCTGTACCCCAGCAAGTTTTATGAAAGGTGGGTGAAAGTGGCGAGAATGGCCCGAGTGAATGGGCCTTCTCTCTATATCAGCCTGTAAGTTGAGGAAAAGGAGGAAGAGTGGAAATGGGTACACACTCTTCGTACTCCTGGAGATGAGGGTTGCACATTTTTTTTCGGGCGTATGTGCAACCCATATGGACTGTCTCCCCTATTGGGGAAAATCGATTAACTTTTAATTTGAATTTGTGATAATATTTTACTCGTTTTTATTGTATGTAAACTTCCCCCCTTTGTAATTGTCCCCTTCTTTTGTGCCCCTGTGGCTAATAAAGAAACATATCTATCTATGTATCTATCTATCTATTTGTCAATCTATATGTATGTAAGTATACATACATGCATCCATACCCCATAATACATATATATATATATGTTCTTCTTGTTTTATAATTTCATAATTTTTTGGTAATAGTAATCTAAAATGTAATCAAAATATTTTCGAATAAGTCTATCTGTTGTGTGAACCCAACCGTTAATCATATGATTCTGTTCTGGTTGATTTCTTTGTTATTATTTGGAATTTACACATCAACTAGGTAGATATGTCTGCATGCGTGCATAAAGCGCTCAACATTTTCGCATTTTCGTATTCAAAATATACTCCGTCATTCCTATGTGGTACGTAGAGTGCTTGAATTGAATTGCATCAATTTTTACCGTAAGTATATATGTATATATTTATATATTAGAATATAAAGTAGGTTGGGCGACTGCTACAATAGAAGTAGACGATTTGCTAATGACGTGAACAATGGCAATGACAATAAAGATGATCCCTTCGTTCGTGATTAGCCCCACAAATATTTAGAGGGATTGGAAGATGCAAACATGGACAGTTGTAAAGAAAATTAGCAAGGTGTATTGACCCTGTTTTTCGAGATGAAGATGTTGCCAAATGAATATGGGACCATACTGGATAGTCTCCGCGTAAAGCGCTTGAGGCAAGCAGGTTAATGTCAGTAACAAAGAAAGAGTCTTTAAATCCTGATTGAATCGTATATGCACCGCCCATTTTAAACCTAGCAGAGACGATCCGTCTCCAGTTCGGAACACAGCCAATTTCTTCCAGGAGAGATAGAGAGCTACAAAAGATGATAATGAATGATGAGGAAGTACTGCACTGGTATTTATATATCGATCTTCAAAGTATGAAATGCGGAGTTTTAACTCAGATCGCAGTGAGACGGAACAATTACCATGGCATTTAACGACTCTCCCAATTTGCCACAGGTAAGACGTAAGGAAAAACATGGCAAAATCCCAGAAAGAATCAACAGGTACAACGCACATGAATACACATTCAATGTAATTACTACGTGGAAGAATAGAAAAGAAGAAAAATCAAAGCCTCTGATAATTTTCCTTTGTTAACCCTTTAGCATTTACATTATTCTATATTTATTATAGGCGGTGGATTGGCAGTATCGGTAGAGGGTCGGACGCCATGCTTTCCAGCATAGTTACGTCCCTTTACGATCTGAGTTCAAATCCCGCCGAGGTTGACTTTGCCTTTCATCCTTACGGGGTCGATAAAATAAAGTACCAGTAATGCACTGGGTAATTGCTGGCCTTGTGCCTAAAGTAGAAACAATTATTCTATATTTATTATTGTATTTTCATGATACACATTTTATCTAACATAATTATCTCACATAATATGAAATCTACGAGCTTTTGATATTATTTATTTTGAGAACAATATCTTGATATAAGTATGGGCGGGCCTTTACAGCCGGGTTGAACAGAAAGTGGCAAGGGAATTCTGGCCGAATACGGCCGATTTAAATGCTAACGAGTTAAAACAGGAGTAGAAGGGAAATGAACAAATCTGAAAGGAAGAAATATGTTGGTGGCTCACATGTGCAGCCTGCGCCAATGGCAGACAAATAATGGAGTAAAGTACTTTTGTTTTTCAGCAGGGAAATGTGAGCTTGAAAAGTGCGGGCGGATATAGAGAAGATATATGGGTGAAGTATGCTTATGTATATATGATAGGCGTATGAGAATGTAGTGAAGTGAAGTATACAGCAATGTGCGAAGCATGTTCATATATGTGTGTTTTGTAAGAGAATAGCGAGTTGCACAAGTGTGCGCAAGCAAGGTTGTGCGAATGAGTGAGTGGTTTATATACATGATGGTGGGGTATAAATGTGTGGCAGTATGTGTAAGATATAATATTAGTGGGTGATGTAGGGTGTCATATTGTATGGGCGTTAATGTTTAGTGGATCGGGTGTATTTTGTGTCTGAGTGCAGAAATGGACGATGCAGTATGTGAGTGTGAGGAGTGGAAAAGGTAAAAGAGATGAGAAAAACACTTGTATGCGTTTATATCTCTCTCTCTCTCACACTCTCTCGCTCTCACTCTCTCTCTCTCTCTGTGAGTGTGTTTTAGAGGAAAGTTTGGAGGAAATTAATACCAGCAGGGAATCTGTGTTAAAATATAATATTAGTTATTGTCAAGAAGATGCCAGGAAACGGGAGCACAAACATCGCGATACAGGTGGGGAAATAGATTTTTACAGGTGGATGTAGAGATTTTTACAGGTGAGATAAGAGATTTTTACAGGTGAGATAAGAGATGTTTACAGGTGGGAGAAGATATATTTACACACAGGTGAAGATATTTCTCTAAGTGAAGAGATTTCTACACGTGGGAGAAGAAATTTCTCCGGAGAAGAAATTTCTCCAGGTGAGAGAAGAAATTTCTCCAAGTGAGAGAACAAATTTCTACAGGTGCGAGAAGAATTATTTACGGGGGAGAGAAGAGATGTTTTACCAGGAAGGATATTGAAAAACGCTCTAGCTGAAAAAGCAGTAACTATGAATGGTGTGAAAACCAGGGTGTAAACAATGCACAGATGTTTCTACTGTGAAAAAGAAATAGTTTAAAAGGACCACTAAAATTAATCTAAAAAATAAGAATGTTTTATAAGAAAGACACGATACAGCAGGTTTTAGGGAAAGACAATATAGTTGGTTAAATCCTTCACAGTATTTGACTGGTCATTTAATTTATCTTAGAGAATGATGAAATATGAAATATAACATATCACTCTCAGAACATAAGAGATCCTATTGTAAATAGTGTTCAATTTGTATCCTGACACAGTACTTTCTCTGTCAATAACAAAATATCTCCCTGATCCGCAATAATTCCCTGAGTCACAAACATTGAGTACAGAAATTAAAAAATAATATCTACTTAAAATCTAGTAAACCAATGAAAGAATAAATAAATAAATATGTAAGTTATAGCAAGAATTCCTCAACTGTGGAATAGTCTCCAAAATAAAGAGGGGTGATGAGGTAGGGGTGAAAGAAATGATAATAGTAAAACTGTATAGAAAATATTTTTTTCTGTATTTATTCTTTTTTGAAATGTTACAGCGGTGAACTTTAGACTTTCTGTACTGATATTCGATTTTTCGTGGTGTATATATGAATGTTTGTGTGTGTGTGTATATATATATATATATAAATAGATAAATATATATATATATATATATATATATATATATACATATATATATATATATATATATATATATATATATATATATATATATATATATATATATATATATATAAATAAATATATATATATATATATATATATATATATATATATATATATATATATATATATATGTATATACAGTATATATTAGAGCAAACATCACGAGCGCTCTATCTCAAAATTATTTTTGAAAAGCATTAGAAATGCGCAACCGGTAAAAACTTAAAACTAAAACTGAATACTAACCAATACTTATTACTAATTCATACTTATTCCTAATTAAACTATTTTTCACTGGGAAAAATTTGTCAGCATTTTTTTTCCTTTTACTAATATATATATATATATACACATATCAATATACATATATACACATGCATATACCTACAAACACACACAGACACATAAATATGTATATACATATACAGACACAAACATACATATATTTATACATATATAAATATATATATATATATATATATATATATATATATATATATATATATATATATATATATATACACGCAAATGCATACATATATATATACGTACATTGAGGCATACACGCATTTTCATGCATACAAGAACGCTAATACAAGTAGAAAAGGTATGCAGGTAAAGAACAGTTACATGACCTCAGTACTGTGAGGCGGACCGAAAGGGGGCGTAGGTTGTGGGTAGGGGTGGGGTGGGATGGAGAGAGAGGGGGTATTATGTCGAGTGAGATGTTTTTTAAAACTATCGTTTAGGGGGCGAAACTGGTTTGTAGAATTTATACGTTGCATAATTTTTGTCCATGGAGTTCGAGCAGTGTTCAGAGAGTTTGTTCAGTGTTGGGCCCTTGGCAAATATTATATCATAGCTCCCCGAAATACAAAGGTCGCAACACTTGTGTCCTCCTCTGTATGAGCACGCTCTCTGGAATAATTTCCATTTGAGCGTGAAGTGGGTGGACTTCCTCTAGATGTCCCAGGCATCATCATTGCCGCCATGTCCTGCGTCACCAGAGACCAGTGTATGTCCTTAGGGCATCAATATATGTCAACCTGGGACTCTCTATTCTAGTGTGTCCGTGTAGGGGATCCCACAGAAGCACTGAGTGCAGTATCAACGCTGAATGTCAGTGAGCATGTCCAGCTAATCCCAATCTCCTCTGTGTTGCCTTCCAGCTGACTTTTGGGAGGCTACCGTACAGCTCTGAGTTCTTCATCCTCAGGGCATGCTGATCAATGTTCAGAGCCATCCTCAGCATTCTCGTGCAGCACCCAACCACCATCTGAGTTTCTTCGTCAGTGTCCAATTTTCAGACACGTACAGTAGCACGGACTCCACTGTAGCAACGAAGAGACGGATCTTCAGGTTTTTACGAAGGTCCGACTTCCACACCGATCTCAAACTATGGCACACTACCCAGGCTTTGCAGTTCCTCTCAAACACATCATCCTCTATGTTCCCAATCTTTTCTCCCAGATACAGGAAGTCCTCATCCAACTCTCGCAGTTTCCCGCCTACTTTCATATATAATTTTGCATTCATAGTTGATCATCTATAGGATGTTCCGTGTGTCCCTCTTCCTTCTGCATGATTCTAAAAGATAACTAACAAATTTATTTATTTATCTATTTATTTAAATGTTTCTTCAATAGTTTCATGCGAGCCTCTACATCATCACCTTCCGCAATACTGTATTTCTGTAGAATTGGGATTTTCATTTTGTGGGGGTTGGCTGTGTCTATACTCATCTGTTCGCTATGCTGAGAATACCAGTGTGTACTCACAAAGAATTCGTCAACCCATGGCTATAGTAGAACGCTCTTGAAGCATGTGGCTGCGAATCAAACTCCTTAACCACAAAGCCATTACATTCAATTTATCAAGAAGGATAGCCTAAGTACGATTAACAAGATCCCAGAAGCCATTTGCATAACGAGTGGGGTGGGACTCATCAAATCAGACCTAGGAAACAATGTTTCCATTGGTGTCACTATTGCTGATACTATCTACCGGTCGCAAATCACGGCAGAAAATACAACGTAAAATATAACGCCGACCCGGTCCGGGAATCGAATTCGCAACCTCACGATTGCGAGTATAATATGTAAACACTAAGCCATGCACCTTCATATGTAGGAGATAAGTCTTGATAATGACAAGTCAATTATTCCCAACGCCAAAACACGAGATCCCTAAATAGGGAAAATTACCTGCTTCAAGGTGTTAAGTAAGGATTCTTGAGAATCTGGTTTCAAGAACAATACAACCATATTCTCAGCTCTTCACGTCGTTTCGTTCTTAGTTTTGAAATTCTGTTCTTCAATTTCTTCTAATGAGACTTTTATAACTGCCAGACCTAAGTCTAACAATGTATTATTCGAGCGTACTTGAGTATGCACACACACTCATACTCGCACGCGCACCCCCCCCCCACACACACACATGTATTTACACATATATATATATATACATATATATATATGTATGTATATGTGTATATATATATATATATATATATATATATATATATATATATATATATATATATGAGTATGTATGTATGTATGTATTGAATATATACAGTTACATTTGCTTATATAATTAAACGGTGGCCTGAGGATTGAGAAACTAATAGTTGTAACATGTCAAGATTCGACTTCAGTAATATATATATATATATATGATATATATATATAAGTATGTATTTATGTATATGTATGTATATGATATATATATATATATATATATATATATATATATATATATATATACGTGATATTAAATTTCATATAGCTAGTAGACACAATTGTTTATCAAATTATACAATTGCACATATGCATACACACATATATACATACACACATGAAAACTCTCTACCTCCCTCTGTCTCTGTCTCGGTCTGTCTCTCTCTCTCTCTCTCTCTCTCACTCTCTCTCTCTCTCACACACACACACATATATATATATATATAGCGAGAGAGAAAGAGATAACATTCTAACTAAACCCACTCTACACTCCAATACATTTATTTATTCATTTATTTATTTATGTATCAGTTAGTGAACAACTTTGTCATTTATTACCGTCTTGCGACACACCGATCTCCGGTTCAACAATTCTGACGGTCTCTCATTGATATTTATATATTTCAGTGAAATACGCAATGCTTGGTATACACACACACACACACACACACACACACACACACACACACACACACACACACACACACACATACACACACACACACACAGATATACATCCATATATATATGGCGTAGACATTACAATACAACGGGAGGAAATATAATAGTACCACTGATGATGTCACGGGTGTGTGATGAAAGAACTTTGATAGTCTATATATATATTTATATATATATTTTTATCCGTTGGTCAATCAATAATAAACATTGATTACCAGATAAATTAACTATAGAGATATAAAAGATACGGCGAAAACCAATCAAAACCAAACAGTGAATGTGTTTTATTATTATTTCTGTCAGGGCGGTGAATTGGCAGTATCGGTAGAGGGTTGGACGCCATGCTTTCTAGCATAGTTACGTCCCTTTACAGTCTGAGTTCAAATCCCGCCGAGGTTAACTTTGCCTTTCATCCTTAGGGGGTCGATAAAATAAAGTACCAGTAATGTACTGGGTAATTGCTGGCCTTGTGCCTAAAGTAGAAACAAATATTATTTCTGGCAATATTATAACAATATGACACAACCGAAATATAACAATATGTATGTATATATTTGTGTATATATATTGTTATATTTTGGGAGGGTTATGCTGCTAATAAAAACTCATCCAGCTGTTGTGATTGTAAGTCTGACGCTATAACTATATGAGTATACATTCAAGTATAGACAGAATTGTAATTAACAAATACTTGAAAATGTAATAGATTCATATATAAGGTCTCATATGCTCAAGGCAAAACTAAGAGAAGAGAGAATATTAAATAAAAACTAAAGGATAAAAATGGCATTGTCTAACAGGTAGGATGACAAAAAATTCTTAACGTAAATACTGGTCTAACAAACAAATTCGAAAATACTAAATTAGATAAATAGATAAATTAGTTTGGGTCATATCTTATACTTCAGAAAAAGGTACGCTAAGCGATGTCGGTATGCTATAATAAGTTCATTTCAACTTTAAGGGTATATATGCCTGTAAAATGTTAAGCCACTTACAATATTATAGAAGATGGAATGTAACTGTAATACAAAAGATCAAACTTATCACACATTGTTCCACGCTGAATCTCAAAGAGAACTGAATTATGGGTACACATGCCTATAGAATATTCAGCCACATACAGTATGATACAACATGCATAGTACGTGTAACTGTTATACATTGTGCCACACTGAATCTTTCTGAGAATTGCATTAAATGTACACGTGCCTGTGGATCACTCAGTCATTTGCCTGCTAATATCGCGAAAAATAGGCAGGCTGTTCCGTTGATAGAACACTCGACGTCGCAATCTGTAAAGGAGCTACTCCACACCCCTCCACACCCCTCAACCCCCTCCACACCCATATACCGTACTACTACAGTTCAATAGTACTTTGATCAATATTTCAGAGATTATGTCAGAAAAGAGCAGATAGTCCAATATGTCTTTAGAAAGGATATGACGCAAATGGTAAAGTGAAAGTAGAAGGAATGAAGAGATGGAATGGCGAGGGCTAATGACGGGGAGCGGGGAGAGGCTGGCGTATAGACGGGGGATATGAGGGAGTGAGGAAGGAAAGAAGAAGAAGAAGAAGAAGAAGAAGAAGAAGAAGAAGAAGAAGAAGAAGAAGAAGAATGGTCAAACGGAATCATGAATTCCAAGACTGTGATTGATGACATAATGTTGTCTATAAATATTGGGGAATTCTTCGAGAGTGCTCCAGAAAGAGAAGGGTGGAGGAGAGGAGGTGGACAAAAAGAAGGGACGGTGAGGCGGATGGACAAAAAGGGAGTGGGGGTGCAGGAGAAGGTGTAATGGAAGCAGGCCAAATGCCTCCAACTATCCAAATCTCAAGGAAGTTTTGTGTATGTATGCATCTATGCATATATATATATATATATATATATATATATATATATATATATATATATATATACATATATATACTTACACATGTATGTGTATATGTGTATGTATGTATGTATGTATATATATATGTATAACGCTAACATTTATATATATATATATATATATATATATATATATATATGTGTGTGTGTGTGTGTGTGTGTACGTTTGTCTGTGTGTTTGTATATGTGTGTATGTTTGTGTGTATGTCTGTGTGCACTTTTATATTTATCTACTCTGAGATAAATCAAAACTGAAGGAAGTCATGACTTTTGAATACACAAGTGATGCCTCCACTTGTGTTCTTGCTGATGTTGTTATTGTTGTTGTTATTTTGTTATTTTATGTTGCAGTGGTTTTTTTTTATTGCTTTCGTGGTGTTGTTACTTTTTATGTTGTCGATACTGAAATTGTTGTTGTCACTGTTGTTATTGTTTTAAAGTTTGCTGCTGTTGCTAGCATTATTTAACTCCAACATGGCCGTGGCCACAGGCGTTTCAGATGTGACCGTTCCTTATATTTCAGGCACAATGTATCGAGGAATATATTTCCTAATGTAGTTTCGTTTCTAAGGCGGTATGGTGGGATGATTTAATGAAGTAAGCTACTATTACTAGCAAGATAAATGGCCTCTAAGAGGTCTGTTGGATAACTGGTTATTTCTAGTACACAATTTCTTTATGTACATAAGACTTTCTTCGGCATTTATATATTTTCTTTTTCATACTTCAAATTAAATACATTACCCCTAATCTTAAAACAAATTTTAGAAAATAATTGTTTCTACTATTGCCACAAGGGCAGCAAATACCCAGTGCATTACTGGTACTTTAAATTATCGACCCCGTAAGGCTGAAAGGCAAAGTTAACCTCGGCGGGATTTTAGAAAATAATCAAATAGCGTGAGGGCCGTGGAGTCAGATTCCTCCGACACTCCATCCAGAGGTTCTATCCAGAAGCTACCCTCTATAATTGATCCGGATTGATACATAAACGAAGCCAATTGAGCTTATGAATCTTATCCAACCATCTTGCCCAGGTTCTATCTCTGGGTCTACTATCGGTTGGCTTCGTCCCAAAAATATGCCCACCGATTCTTTTTATAAAACATTTTAGCCACATAACTATAGTACCGGAGCTTTGATCTCTCAATTAGAAGAAATAGCGACCCTTCTTGGAGTGACTCTCTGATTTCCGAGCTACGCACACTATCTAGTAACATTACTCAATAGGACCAAGATTCATGACCATAAATAAATGTATTCATAACACTGAATTGAAGATAATGAGTTTAGTTTTTACACTTACTTCTCTTCTGATGACCGTGATTTGGATTTAGTTCCCTATATTTTCCACTCATAGTTGAATGGGCAAATAATAAGCTTTGAAATCATTAAGTTCTGAGTTGTATCCCACAGCGGTGCATCTTGAGCAAAAACAATTACCAATAGCCTCTGATGTAACCAAGCCTTTTGTATAAACTTGGGTAGGTAGAAACTGATTGTGATCCCGTCAGATCGATTGTACTTGTAATTCAAAGTGTCCGTCTTATCACTCACTGTATCTAGCTGAACCTCCCCGAGAATTATGTTCAGAGAGCGCGTGTCAATGAAACTTACAGCACCTGCACGTTAATTTCATAAGTGTGCCGTTCGGTTGGTCGAGCAACTGAGGTTTCTTTGCATTTTCCCGGCCTACCAAAAAATATGTATTGTTTTGTGTCTGTGTTAGAAGTACTTATTTATTTCTTATATTCGGTCTGCAATGGCTTAGGCCAGTGACCGATAAATGTTTTCAGGCAAACCGGGTTGGAACTGCTAGTATTTTCGTCTTGTGAATTAATGTGAATAAAAAAAGAAACCACGTTCATATAAGTCTATGAAAACAGCTTTTTTTTTGTTTAAATTACTTCAATGTATTTTTTTTAATTCCTCGCGTTTAACATAGAATAAAAACAAATATTTTTCACCTGTGATGTAAAAAGAAACTAAAAGAGCAAGCCTTTCTTAATGTCATAACATCGTTTAATTATGGTAATAAAAGTATTCCATTTGCTAAACACCCGTGGGTTTCTGTATGAGTTATTAAATGCTGCGGGCCAAAGAGGCTTCATGTGGTGTCGGATGGCATGAGGACCCCTTGGTTCAATCAAAAGGTCAAAGATGCCATCTCAACAAAGAAGTAGGCTTACAAAGCTTAGCTTGGAAATAAGTTCTTCTTACACTTGCGATACAAGCAGGCACGAAGAATCGCAGCAGAGAGGTTAAGAGCGTCCAAAGTTAAGATATGGGAGGACTGTAGGGTTAAGCTGGAATCCGACTTCAGATCAGCAAATAAGGTGTTCTGGCAGACCATCACCGGCTTCGTAATCAAAAGACCTCCTCTACAGCTGCTAACAGGAACGCGTCTGGGGTCCCCCTCTCTTCAGAGAGGTGCATGTTTGCGAGGTGGAGAGAATACATTGCTGATCTCCTGACACCAATTACAACAGCATATTCTGATGTACACGAGGTGCATCTAGGAGTGATGAATAATCTCTTGGAGGCTGAGGTCACAAAAGCAGTTAAAGAGCTCAAAGGTAGCAAGGCTTCCGGGGAAGAGGAAATCAGGCCTGAGATGTTAAAAGGCTTAAATATAGAAGGTATTCTCTGGCTGACTCTGTATGCCTGGTGGCCTGGATCTCTGGAAAGGCACCTAAGCAATGACAATTGGGAGTGATAATCACAATATTCAAAGAAAGAGACAAGATAGATTGTTCCAATTACAAAGGGATCTCCTTGTTACGTCTCCCCAGTTAAGTCTATGCAAAGTGTCTGGCGGTGAGGTTGTCGAGTCCAAGCTAGCTGATGAACAGTATGGTTTTCGCCTCGGATGTAGCACAGCCAAACAAATATTCACACTGCGACAGGTCTTTGAAAAATTTCGGGAGTGTTGCCAAGAGGTATATTCTTACTTTGTAGACCTCGAGAAGGCATATGTTCGCATTTTTCGGGACTTGCTTTGAAAGGTTGTGCAGGAGTATGGGATCGATGGTCATCTTTCCGCTGCCCTGATGTCTCTATACGAATGTCTCTATACGAGTATTTTTGTTCGGATAAATAGTGCTAAATTGAAACCATTCAATGTGGGAGTCGGACCCGCCAAGAGCGCGTACTTTCAACTCTCCTGTTCATTATTTTCACGAACAGGATTGTCATGTGCAACCGAGTTGGAAGTGCTATCATGATTGGTGGGTGTAAAATTAGTCGACTGGAATTTGCAGACGACATGTTTTTACTTAACTCGACAGAAGGTGAACTCCTACTTGCACTTGATAGATTTGATGCCGAATGCTGCATGGCTAGAATGAAAATCAGTGTTGCGAAACCTGAGGCACACGTCCTCTCAATGAAGCTTGCGCAGTGCACTCTACATTTGAATGGAGTGCCACTGAAGAAGATTGAGGAGCTCAAATATTACGAGGGAGTGTTCACAAGGCTGAATTAAATGCAAAAATTGCAGGAGCTGGGGAAGTAATGCGCCAGCTTCAGCATTCGTTAATCAGAGGAAGGGAGGTAGGTGTAAAAGGCAAATTCGCTACCTTCAATTCGGTATTCGTGCTAACCTTACCAATGGTCAGGAATCTTGGATAATGATCGAAGGAATACGATCACAAATGCAAGCGGCTGAAATGGGTACCTCCGAATGGTCTTTTGAGTAACGTTACTCGACAGATGGCGTAGTTCTGAGATCAGAGAGTCACTCCAATTAGAGTCGCTACTTCTCTGAATTGAGGGATCATAGATCCAATATTATGGGCATGTGGTTAGAATGTCTCAGGAAAGAATCGCTGGACAGATTTTACATGCAAAACCAACCGGCAGGAGACCCAGGGTTAGGCGCCAAGCAAGATGGTTAAATAACATCCATGAACTTGCCTGGTCTACTTGGGGATCCAACTGGATCAATTTTAAACTTTGGCTTCTGAAAGAACTTGCTGGAAGGAGTGTTTGAGGACTCTACCCCATGACCTTGTCAGGAATACTTGGGTGAAGAAGAAAAGAAACAACCGTGGCTCAAAAAAAGAATAGTGCATTTAAATGAATTAGAACAATGAAATTAATGCACATATTATGCTCAGCCAAGATTCAGAAAGAATACAAAGAATGTTTGTATGCAACACCTCTTAATGAAAGAAGTTGGCGAGCTAGATGAAATGAAGCAGAAGGTTTGATTTGGCCCTCGGGCCGTAGTTTGTAAATCCCTGGGTTAGACCAAAACTATATCTACTACACTTCTATTCTAAAGCCAATATTACCTACAACAGATTTCATTGACAAGAAAAGATAAGAAAAGAAATATTAGAAGAATAACCGAAATGCACTTAACCAACTTTAGTAATCAACATTGTCTTTTATTTAGCAGTAAGGAATACAGAGGTAGCATCTTTTGTTGTTGCTATTTTCTTTAGTTTCGAATTCTATGACTCGAAGAGAAAATATGGCAGTTACACCAACGTCCATTTACGATTATTCATGAAGAATTTTATTGTGAAATCTTTAGTGAGTATTGTTTGACTCAGAATATTTTTTTTTTGCAATTGTCGTACGTCTGTATATTGAATTTCATCGATCGACCTACGTCTATTGTTGAGTTATTGTAACCACATAACCGTCTACAAACGGTGAATAGGGTCATGTCTTCTTTTTTTTATTTTGATAAAACTACATGATAAAAATATAAGAAACGTCTACTGGCGCAAGTTAACAAGAATATATGTAAATACAAGGAATCATGTATTGTATTTACAGACAATGTATATGTGTATCTTGGTCTACATCTTCTAATGTGAACTTCCATGTATAAAAATACTATAAAGTTTAATTTGAAAGCTGCTGCATTTGGGAAATCGATCGAGACTGTAGACATACTTCCCTTCTGACGTGGCTGAGCATTCTGACATTAAAAACTATTTTTGCCCCAGGTTAGCCCTTACCCAACGTTATTCTTTTTACATAATACAAGGACTAATTTATGTAGTGTACTCTTCCTATTTTAAAAACAGTCTAATGTGATATGAATACGATTTGGCTGCTATTTCGAGCCGATCGATCGTGTGTGAAGAGGCCTCCTCGCTGCTACAATCTTCCCTATTGTACTACATTTCACTTTGATCACCGTTGTCGATTTGATGTACTCTTGAATCCCCAAAAATATGGGGGGGGGGGTATAAGCAGGGGTTGTTGGAAAATCGGTAATTCTTCTAGGTTGTCTCCTTTGATTTTTTTTTAAAAAACAGAATTAGTCGTTTAGTTTCAATATTGAAATCCCCAACCTATTCTATTTATTTTATAGCGTATGGGATTTCTTGTATGATCTTTTTTTGTCATGTATAATGTTTTTTTTAATGTATGAAGAAAATTAATTGTCGCAGGAATACTACTAGTTGAAATAAAATTTAAAATTTCGCCGGAGATAGATTAATAAATTAAAATAAACTGGGTGAGAATGTAATAAGAGCGGGTGGATATTTGGACAAAATCTGAAAAATTAATAAGCGGGGACCGGGGACGATTATTTGAAACCCGAGAGTAGTTACTGTTGTTATTGTTCCTCTAATAGTAATTGTGTTTAAGCAACAGTTCAGCTCTGATCCAACAAACATATAAAATATTACAGCCGTCGTTTTTTGGTTTCTAGTCCTTTAAACATAGTTTAGCGAAGACTATATTATTTAATGTGGCCTTCGTATTAAAGATGATGTGATGTTGACTTGAGAAGGAATTTGGTTGGTATTTCCAGTAATTTCGACGACCACAGGGTTTCCGTGATGATGTTTATTTATGAAAGTTTTAAATCCTCTACCATTCAAACACATTACAGATTTAAACATCCATGTATATATATATATGTATATATATATATATATATATATATACATATATATATATATATATGTGTGTGTGTGTGTGTGTGTGTGTGTGTGTGTGTGCGCGCGCGCGCGTTTATACATATATGAACCTATATATATATAGATATAGATATATATATATAGGGCGGGTCATGTTGTCAGTAAACGCAGGCAACAGCTGAGTTTCACTGTTGTTGTTATTAATAGTTAGGTAACTAATCCAGAGGAGAGATGTAGTAATTGAAGCAAAGTAGAGACGTGGAGGAGACTCAGAGGGCAAAAAAAGTCATTGAGAAGGTCACAGAATATGCAGAAAAAAAGCTTTAACTGTTAATTAACCATTTTCCTTTTTGCTAAACCAGATTAGTTAAATAGATTAGTTACATGATTAATAATAAAATCTGCAGTGAAACTCTCCTGGTGTGCGTGTTTCTATTGGAAGCATGGCCCACTCCACAAGCATAATAATCTGTTTCAATACATAGTTTCACATCTCTCTAAATGAAAACTAATATGTATGATACATGAGTAATAAAATAAGATAACTAAACTTACTTGAATTAGCAAAATAAACGAGAATTGTTAACATGACCCATACTTGTACAAGCTGTAACAGTTGAATTTCGATCCATACTTTGAGCAACTTTGCCTTTCATCCTTTCGAGGTACATAAATATAGTACCATTTCAATATCAAAGTCGATTTCCTCTCTCTCTCTCTCTCTCTCTCTCTCTCTCTCTCTCTCTCTCTCTCTCTCTCTCTCTCTCTCTCTCTCTCTCTCTCTCTCTCTCTCTCTCTATTTACTCGCCAGGGTTAAATACTGATACCCGGTCGTATGTCACGACATGCGCCTACAACTTCCAGCTGGACTTAAGGGAATATCCATTGCCATGAGATGGATTCATTTCTCACGTGGTGCTTACATTAAACTCATGGGATATACGTATGTGTCCCATGAAGCTCAAGACGATATGGTATTGAAAATGAGAAAGATTTAGCTATTAATTTTAGCAAGCAGATTAACCTCGTCAAAGCACCTTCTCTGGTTCGTAGGTAATATGTATTGGTATTACCTTTCTTAGTGAAAGCACGTGGCCAGTTGGTTAGGGTATTGGGTCGGGGATTCGATTCTTGGACTGGGTTGTGTGTTGTGTTCTGGTGCTCAGTATACACAGCTGAAAGTGAGTACCGGCAATAGCTGAGGGTTTAAACCTTCAATAGGCTGGCGTTCTGTCCAGTGGGGTGTCTTGTACTCTCAGTCGCTTCACTTCACGGAAACTGGGATAAACACCGGCCTGATGAGCTCTGGGCTTGAGACAGAGACAGAGTTTAGGTTTTTATTAGTTTTTTTTGTATGTTGTAATTGTTCTTTATTCACGGTTCTACTTTAATCCAACGGAACAATGATCAAAACCATTCCAGTCGAGACCATCCTGTCTTTTATTTCTAGACTTAACGTGCTACTGTAGTTCCACTGTGGATTATTTCGCGCTCCACCCACTATCATGCCATTATAGTTCTGGCCGCCGGCCACGCCATGTTGCTTTTAACAAAATCATAACGCACGGCCAGGATAACGCAGGCTTCCCCTCCTAGCATGGGCCAGGGTGGTTGGACCGAGGGGACGGCAAAAAGCCAGACGGCATGAGAAGCTTCCCATTTCATTGGTGCATCTGGGATGCAAGATGTTGTGATACATTTTCTAGCGGCAAACTGGGGCGTTCGCCTACCTGCCCAGGCTTCGCTGCCCACCTGGTCGAAGAGGATAAACTGTCAAAGTAACGGCCGCTCTCTGAGAGGTTTGTAGTAGAGGCTGCCACCGTGGAGACTTGCGGCGTTCTTGTCACTATAGACCAGGCATGGGCAACCTTTTTCGAGAAGTGGGCCGCGTGAGATATCGCTCATCATCAGGTGGGCCGCAACCGCTAATTTACATTCGGGCCCACATTTTAAAAAAAGAGCGGTAACTCAGGTTGTTTTGATTTGTTTCTTCAGAATTCGTACACGTTGTTTCCCTCGATCGTAAAAATGATAGAAAGATAAATTACGACTGAAAAGTTTTGGAAAAAAAGATCAGAAAGATTTCACTAAGGTGACTTAGGCGTGCCATTTAGAAAGCTTCGCGGGCCGCAAGCTGCCCATGACTCTCTGCTCACTGCTATAGAAGCTGAGTTGCATTCCGGCAGGTGCGGGCCCCGTGACGTGGAATGGCTGTTCCAGTGCGTCTCCCTCGTCGTCTTCCGGAGAAATGTCTTCTCAGATTCTCCATCCTGTCGGCCAGGACCACTAGGTAGACTGACCCTCAAGATTCATTTATGGTGGTGGCATGTGGATTAGATCTATTACCATAAACATAATTAGTAAGAAAGTGAAAACATTTAAACCCACAAATAATTAAAAATATTAAACACAAAGTATTCAGGTAGCTATAATACTCTCTCCTATTCTTAAGTTAGTTTGTTGTTGATTTGGCAGCTAATTCGTAAAGTCTTTCCTATCGGCTCCTTTGTGTATATCTTATACATTGTTAGACAAAGGTTTAGACTAGATAGGTTGGTAGGTAGGTAGGTAGGTAGGTAGGTACATGCTTAACTATGTTCCTAGTTCACTGTCTGTTGCTTTATTGTCTCTCTCTTTCTATCTCTCTATCTCACTCCCCCTCCTTCTATCTCTCTCAATATATATATATATATATATATATATATATATATATATATATATATATATATATATATATATATATATATATATATATATATCAATATATATATATATATATATATATATATGTATATGTATATATATTATATTATATATATGTATATATATATATATATATTCATATATATATATATATATATATATATATATATTGTATAACTTATTCTATCTATATATGTATATATATGCATACATATATACATATGCATATATATATATATTCATATATATATATATATTGTATAACTTATTTTATCTATATATGTATATATATGCATACATATATACATATGCACATATACATATCCATATATATATATATATATGTTGTATAATTTATTCTCTCTTTATATGTATATATATATATATATACATACATATATAAATGATAGAATAAGTTACTGTTTTAGAATACAGGACTCTCTTTAGGAGGTTTACGATGCTATGCTATTTCTGTAGTTTCTAAATCTTGCCATCTTGTCGGGTTCTTTTATCACGGTGATGAAGACAAATGTGTTTGTGGGGTGGGGTGTGTGTGTCTGTGTGTGTGTGTGTGTGTGTGTGTGTGTGTGTGTGTGCTTCTTTGTTTATAAGTAGGTAAGAAAATGTATGTAAAAAATAAATAAAAATAACAGCCATTTCTGTATATAATATATATATATATATATATATAAATATATATATATATAAATATATATGTGTGTGTCTGTGCGTGTGTGTGCGAGTGTGTGTGCGTGTGTGTGAGTGTATAAATAGATAACTAAATAAATATATATATGTCAGTGTGTGCTTGTGTGTATTCCATTCACATAGAGATTGGTCATAGCCATGAAGTATCTACTTAGTCAGAGAGTACTCTCAGTGGATAAATAACTCTTGTCTGTGGTTTATGTATGTCAGGTAAACACTTATATACATGCATGTATACGTATGTACATATATACACATGCACACACACATGCTAACTCAATTATACACATACCTGTATGTGTATATGCGTATGTGAGTGTATGCGTGTATGTGAGTATGGGTGTGTGTGTGCGCGTGTGTGTGTGTCTGTGTCTGTGTGTGCGTGTGTTATCTTTCCGTCGATTTCGACGATGAGTGTTCCAGTCGTTTGATCAATGGACTACCCTGCTCGCAAAGTTAATGAGCAAGTGGCTGAGCATTTCACCAACACGGCTGCCCTTAACGCAGGTTTCCAGGGAGATACAGCGTAATACCATGTGTGACAAAGCTGACCTTCCCTTTGAATTAGAGGTACAACACATTTTTGCCAGGCGAATTGACTAGGCGCGTGGTTATGTGGTAAGGGCTTTTGAGTTACGATCACAATGTCGTGGTTTCGATTCCACGACCAGGTTGTGCATTTTCTTGCGCAGAACGCTTCCTTTCTTGTTGCTCCAGTATACACAGCTGAAAATAAGTACCAGCAATAGCTGGGGATTTAACCGTATAATGGAGTGGCGTCATGTCGAGGGGGGAGTACTGTACTCTAGGTCACTTAACGTCATAGAAACCGGGATAAGCACTGTCCTGATGAGCCTCCGGGTCGAAACAAACTGTAGATTTAGCCTTTAGAATGGACAAGAACCTCTTGAAATATAGTGACGTAATCAGGAACACAAAGCACCGCCGGGAATTGCACTCACGACTTTGCGATCGTGAATTCACGAATCAATCTAATCACTAAGCTACGTCTCTTCACCTATCTTCAGACACACGCACACCCACACACCACCCACACATACACACACTCATGCAAGCACGCGCACACACACATACACACACAAACTGTGTGTGTAAGCAACCTGAACGAATTGTTAAGAAGCTCGATTCCCCGTTATTTTGTCCTGGCTTAAATCCCAGATATTTTGAGCGAAATTTACCATAGCCTTGGGTTGGCCTATTGCTTAGTGACTGAAGATGGGTAAACGCAAACGGAAGGTGGCTTAACGGAAGCTCTCCGGATAGACTGTACCTGTAGTTCAACGGGCCAGTTCAACGGGTCACGCTGAATTATTCAGATAATTTCTTTAAGAGTACACGTGTCTGTAGACTGCTCAGCCACTTACATATTGATTTCAAGAATAGGTAGTTCTGTTGATCGAACAACTGAAACAGTCGTCGTCAAAATGGGTGGAGGTCCATCGTTCGTTCATTATGTATGTATGGAGTAGATACGCTAATACTTATTCTATATATAGTGTATGAAGTGTGTCGGTTAAATGGTCTATCAAGGATCAGGAATGAGATAATGAAAATATCTGGTAAAATATGGCCTATTCAAGTCACTTAAGGGAGTGTCTACCTCGTAGCCACGGCCGACAAAGTAGAGAAAACATTGCCCCAGTGGACGGCAATAGAAACACGCAAGGACATCCACTCCACTTCACGGAGCGAGCACTTATGGGTAACCAGCCCCGCTCTGATAGCAGTGTATAGTGTTGAGATTTGGACAGTGACTGATTGGTCTCTGTATAATATATCGATCCACAAAATCCCAGATCTCATTCGCTTTCCGAATCGGGTGGAATTTGTCAAATCGAACCAAGGAACAATGTTTCCATTGGTCTTTGAAATTACTGATACTATCTACCGGTCGCAAATCCTGGTAGAAAGAGCAACGTGAAATAAAATCTCTTGCTCAAGGGCATAACGCATCGCTCGGTCAGGAAATCTATCTCGCAACCTCACGCTCGTGAATCCAATTGTCTAACTACTAAGCCTAGCGCCTTCCCAAGTATAGCGTATAATGAAAGATATTTGGCTGTCTTTCAAACGTTCACACATGCAATATTGTTTAGAACACACACAAAGTTTTCACATATCAGGTTAGATTTATTATAACAAATATTTTCCTTCTATTTTTACATTTGGCTTCTGTCTTTCCGTAAACCGTTTTCGTATGGAATAACAATATGTAAACACAGTATGTATGTATGTATGTATGTATGTATGTATGTATGTATGTATGTATGTATGTATGTATGTATGTATGTATGTATGTGCGTATGCATGCTTGTATGCATGCATACATACATATATGTATGTATGCATCTATGTGTATATGTATGCATGTGTGTGAGTGTATATATGCATATATATATATAT
>OZ024741.1:292034087-292036587 GCA_964016885.1 Eledone cirrhosa
TGTCTGTGGACTACTCAGCCACTTTGCACGCTAATTTAATGATTTGGTCGTACAGTTTATCGAACACCTGTACGCTCATCCATCGTTTCATTAGGGTGTAATTTACTAGAAACTCTCAGCTCCAACAGCTTGTGAGTTTCACTAATAACTGTTTCTACTTTTGGCAGAAGGCCAGCAATTACCCCAGTGTATTACTGGTACTTTATTTTATCGACCCTGTAAGGATGAAAGGCAAAGTTAACCTCAGCTGGATTTGAATTCAGATCATAAAGAGCCGTAACTCTATGCTGCAAAGCATGGTGTCTGACGCTCTACCGATACTGCCAATCCACCGCTCTAATAATAGGGTGACGAATTGGCAAAGATGTTAGAGCGTCGGATTTAATTTCTTGGTATTTTGTCCGGCTGACTTTGCTCTGAGTTCAAATCACACCGAGGTCAACTGTGCTTTTCATCTTTTCAGGGTCGATAAATAAAGTAACAATTTATTGGGCAGTGGACTGGCAGAGTTGTTCAAGAATCTGAGGGGATAGTTTGTAGTATCTGTTCTGGCGTTTTGCGTTCTCAGTTCAAATGCTACCTCCTTCTGCAAGTATTAGGTTGTCAAGTATGAAATTTGTAGAAATTTCTTTTTTTTCTACAAATCTCTACACATTTTATATTTGACGACCCATTAGTTGTAACCGACAGAGAGTTTCAGAAATGGAAAGACCAATGGGAACATAATTTTCTTTGTCCTATACGACGATCGCTTCCTTCCTTTAAATAAATAAAACATATAATTACTATCAGAAGGAAGAGTCTCAATGTGCTCAGTCAACCTACTAGAAATAAGAGCCACATCCATTTTACATCACATACCGTCTGGGATAGACACAGCTGGAACGTTTAAGATCATTGGTATGTTTCATGAATGTTGACCTGGGGGGTAAACAGCATTTACTAATGCTACCAACACCATCACCATCATCAGCAGCTCCACCATCACCATCAACACCAGCCACACCACAACCACCGTCACAACTACTACTACTACTACAACCACCACCACCACCACCACCACCACCACTACCACCACCACCACCACTAATACTACTACTACTACTACTAGAGAGACCTCATTTGCACTGGATGGATGATGAGTGGTGCTACTACTACCACTACCGCCACCATCCATCAGAATAAGTACAACAACTACACCGCTACCAACGGCCAACTTACAACCACCACCACAGCTAGCACCACCGCCACCACTACCACCACTTCCACCGAAACATCGCAATTTCTACTTGAACTAAAGGAATTATAAAACTATTTGCAGGATCGTCTGTGGAATTATAACCACGTGATTTCTTGTCGTTGTTGCTCTTTTAGTTTTTGTTGTTGTTGTTGATTTGTTATGCGCCTCTATTTATAGAACAAATCAATAAAATTAAAGTAAAGGAATATATAAGACGATAATGAAATAACAAAATAAAGCCCGTTTTGTAACATCTGGAAAAAATTGGTGCAGGTACTATTATGTGGTTAAAACGTTCGGTTCACAAATTTGAAAATCTAGGTTCGATTCCACTGCACGGATCCTTTAGAATGATACATCTAGTGCAGAATTTTGTACACGGAAACTGTGCAGCATTCTGTTATATATATATATATATATATATATATATATATATATTTATATTTTTATATATATAATTATATTAGAATATAAAAGAAAAACGAACACAGACATATACATATATGTGTTCAAATTGTAAGGGACCGGATTCGCTAAGGTGAAAGAATACTAACTATAGACAATTGGGTTTGCTTGTCTCAATTTAAGAAAAAATTAAGAAAATAAATACAAACCGGAATTGTGGTAACTACCGATCTCCCAGACAACTTGTTGTTGTTTCGCAATGTTAATTGTGAATAGAATTAGCAATTCAAGCTCATCAGTGGGTGATGAATTAGTATCCTAGACACTTCTAAGTATATTAAGACTTTGAATAGTGTGCTATATATAAAATAGCGCACATGGTATCTTAGCCTGTCTCACAAACTTACACCACTAAAAATAGCAGCCAGTTTATTCGACATTTGAAATAGCTCAACAAATTAAAGGAGCCGAATATATAAAAGGTATATATTGAGAAGTCTCAAAACCTTTGAGGTGATTTTAGACACCCTGCAGGACAAAAAACAAAACCTGACAAAGGGTGGAAGAACTCATAAGAGTTAACGGCCATCCGAAAGACATGTACCGCGCGGTTAAACCACTGGGAGTAAAGGACTCCTAGCCTTTGTCAGGGCATTCTTCTAAGAGAAGCCAACTCATGAAACTGGGATAACTCCGATATAAAACCTGCGGCTCAGTGGTTACCGATGATGTTGATTTTTTTCTTCTTTTCGGGTTATAGCTAGTGTCGCTCAGAGAGTGGGAGTGGCTCAGTGCGCTGTCTTTCCTCAAATCAAAAAAAAAATATCTTCACGCACAGGCATTGCACGATAGAAT
>OZ024741.1:292041587-292051587 GCA_964016885.1 Eledone cirrhosa
AATCTTCTTTCACATAGTCAAGATATGATTATGATGTTCTTATACTAATGAGATTCAATCAACAGACTGAACCACAAGACGAAGACGATTCTTCATTTTATCTTCTTCGGAATGATAAGTAAAATTGACCTAAGTTGAACTTGAGCCCCATAGCTTTGATGCTCTAATGATTTTGCCAATCCACTGTTCAGAACGCTTAACGCAAGTACAACAGAAGGACGACTGTAGCTTTACCAACACCACAAGCACCATCGCTATCTCGACAACTGCCATCTCCATCACTTTTAACATAGCATAGTCACAACTATATATCTCTTCCACAAATATATTTATTATCTGCCTCAGTTCTAGGTAGAACAGTTCGGCCTTGCTCAACAAGTGGGCTATTGAGATATTCTCGTTGGGCCAGGGACCTTTAAAATCTTTTTTATATGTGGTGGCTGCCAACTCGTTTTCGAGTACGGCCACTACTTTATATCCATGTAGGAGAACCCCTACCGATGCGCTGAACGAGTGTGAATTTTTAGTCCAGCCAGCGACTTGAAAACTCTGGTACAAACACTACACTTGTGACAATTATTGACACATAGTACTGGGCCCATGGTACCATGTGACGACAAGTGCAGAGAGATCTCCAGATATAAAGCAATGCCTGTGCCGTGAAGTTTTTATAGTGAGCAAAGGCACTGCACAAAGCCAGTCCCATTCTCTTAACCAAGATGATATTTACCAAAAAGAAGAACAAGTCAACATCTTTGGATACCATCAGAGTTGCAGGTGTTATATCAGAGTTTTCCTTCTCCTAGAATTCTGCCTTGACAAAGGCTAAGCGGTCATCTCTCCCGGTGATTTTGGATGGCCATTGACTCTTAAGAGCTCCTTTGCCCTTTGACAGGTTTTGTTTTTAGTCCTGCAGGATGTCCAAAGTCACCCTCCTCACGAAGAAACCTTGGTGGGGTTGCTAGTTTAGTCGCCAACGACCCGACCATGAGGCAAGTTGTACTGGGATACATGTTACCTGTAAGATATCATATAATATACACACGAGTCATTGATATGTTTTCTATGTACCTCGAAAATGTTTAATATATTATATGTAAGGTATGATAAGATATACATGTAGGCGATGCTAAGGCGTATTAACCCATGTTATGTCCATATGACAAGGGATCTTTTCCGAAACATAAAGGACCAAATAAATACATCAGAAGTAACATTTCAACACAATCGTTATTGTCATTATCAGAAAAACGACCCTTCGGGTGGGTTTCTGCTTGCATGTGTAGTGTGCATATTGATATTATACGTAAGTATATATATATACATTTAGATATGATACATCAAATAAAATCGTAATTAACAATATACACGAAATTGAACGAAGACTGCGTTACACTGTCTTATGTAATCAGTAACATAATCCATGATACATTTTAAAAAGACGATATTATATATAAACTGCATTAGGAGAAAATTAGTGACGGAAATATATGAATGTTTATTTAAGCGATCGCTAACCGGAAGTGTTGACATTTGAAAATGTTAAAGAGGTGAATCTTTCAATAAGCAATAAAATATATTTAATCAAAAGCTACGTAATTTAGTAGATAAATTATGTAATATTCATTCATTATTTATTCAAATGGATTGGCAGTATTGGCATAGGGTCGGACGCCATGCTTTCCAGCATAGTTACGTCCCTTTACGGTCTGAGTTCAAATCCCGCCGAGGTTAACTTTGCCTTTCATCCTTACGGGGTCGATACAATAAAGTACCAGTAATGTACTGGGTAATTGATGGCCTTGTGCCAAAAGTAGAAACAATTATTTATTCAAAGTAATCCAACTTATGTTAGAAACGAGATAAAAAATTATATTCTGGATGTAGTCCCGCACTCCTTTCTTTATTATAGTTAAGATTATAACATTACAGGTTATATTTACAAAACTGTAGCTTTCTTAAATACTGTTATATATACATTTATATATTTCAATATGAGCCTGCTGACTATACTTTCAAATGTCTCTACCTATTAGAGGTATTTATATATCATTGTATGTATTATCACTCTAGCTCCTCTTACTAATTCACAAGTATTTACGGTATGAATACGAAATATTTATTCATCTAATAATTATCATAACACTTCATTTCCGTAAGGAAATTTAAATTGTGTTAAAACTGTTCAACTCGATGATTTGAGCAAATTTTTAGGAACGGTTTTCACAACAAAATGAACATATATGTATGTATGTATATATATATATATACATACATACTTATTCGTTCAATTGCGTGTACATACATACACACACACGCACGCAAACATACACATACACACAAACAGAAACGCACACAGACAGACACACACACACACACACACACATATTTATATATATGCATATGTATATATATATGAAGTGTGTGTAAATGAGTGTCTCTATCGATTTGAATACGTTTATGTATGTATATATATTTATGCATGCATGTATGTATGTTTACATGTATGTATGCGTCTATGTACACACACAAACACACATATATGTAGAATTTTCTGTTTGTTATTACTATATTATGATTTTTATTATTATTACTATAATATCATGATTTCTATTATTATTACTGTTATTTTTATAATTGTTGGAATTGTTTTAGTTGTTTGCTTTGTTGTGTTGATTCTGTTTTAATCTCGTGGGTAGCTTGGCTGTTTTATCATCTGAAATTTTCCAATCAATTTCACTTTTATTGAACCAACCGACGACACATCAAACACAACCCGTATAAACACCGTTTAATGGTCAAGTCATATCAAAAACTATATATTTATATATTTATATGGTTTCACTATAGGAGGAGTATTATTGTTATTTCCACTACACAAATACCCGTCCGGCAGATGGAGAAGACTAAAATTAAAAGTGAACAGAAATTCTCGAAACCTCAACAGCCACCTTCCTCTTCGGCGAAGCCCTGATTAACTATTTTAGGTTTCACCTGAAGAGGAAAGTCAGGGTTGGGAGGGAAGTGCTGCCTTCCAACCAGTTTGTTGAATGGTGGATGAGAGTGTGGAGCATGGTCCGGGTGAATGGGCTTGTCTTGAGCATACGCCTGTCGATTGGAGGAGAATAATTGGGAGCGGGCACGGTGACCATGACTTTTGTGGGTTTTCTCGAGCTCTACCAGACTAACAAAGAAAATTGGTCGGGAAGCGGGCTCGAAATCCTTATGTAAAAAACGCAAAGGAATATAGACACCAGCAACATCAACACCAGTACCAGCAACAAAATCAAATAAAACAGTAACACCAACACCATCAAGACCGACACCAACAGAACCAACAGAACCAGCAACAACAACATCAACATCATTGAGGACATACCAGTCTCTGGCATCACAGTCAGACTTAAATTCTGACGAGGCCGAGCAATGGCAAACCGTTTACACCCTCCCCACACACACAAAAAAAAGAAAAGAACTCAACGAATTCTCCCTAAAAAAAACAGGACGAAAGAGACAAAAAAAAATTAAAACCTACATCCCCACCACCACAAGTATCTACAACGCCAACCCTACTACTATTAACACCACAACAGTCACCACGCACACTAACATCAACCCAAACAAAACTTAACTCACACCCGCAACATCAAAAATATACAAACATCACAGTAAGTGTTTATTGCTGTGTAGCAATAAACACAACACAAAGTTAATTAACTACTTACAGCACAACACCACAATTAGGCAAACGGATTTTATTATACCTCCAAAACCACACTACCTACAAACATACAAACCATACAAATCACACAAAACACATATATACACCTAAAAAAAATCCTACGATTCCTTTGGAGAATTCCGAGGGACACTCTCCAAAAGAATCTATACATATATTTCAACACCGCAGCACACAACCAAATGGAAGGACGGAACAAATCTAAGGTAAGTGGCCTTTTCCCGTATTCCCCTACTCTTAATCGATCATAGTCTCAATCAACATAGAAAGTGTGAATGCACGTGGCCTGGAGGCGCCCTGGAAGCAGGAGCACCTGCTCAACAACCACAGGTCATTGAACATAGATATGGTGGCCATTATCAAGACCAGAGTTTCCAACGCATGAACCTATTTTTAGTGGCTACGAGGTGTACCTATCTACGAGCCGTCCGGTATCTGGAGACGAAGATGCTGTGCTGTCCCGGAAAGACCTGGATCTCAGAATACGGACAATCTTCCTGGACTCGGAGGTACTGGACATGACCAGCGAAGAAGAAAACACCTTCAGACTAGTGACCGTCTATACTCCGACAGGGGCATGACGAATTGATTTCTTCTGACGCCCGGAAACCTTTTTAGGCACATCTACCTCTTTATTCTTAGTGGGCGTCTGGAACGGTATCTTAGATGCATACTGCGAGTGTGTGGAACTAATGGATAGGGGAAGAAAGTGTAAAAACATCGCAAATATGCCTAGACGCTTTTAACTGTCTGACAGGTACCGACTAGATTTTCCGAAAGTGACAATAAGGACATGGACTAACCGCATCGGGTGATCTTGATCGTATCAAGATAAAGTATTCAGTAGGGAAGTAGACAAGGGTAGCATAGGTTCTCCCTAATCTAAAATAATCCAATACACAGGTGACAAATGTGTGAGGTGCAGACATGTGTCATTCCCAAAAGATCCATCCACGCGACAACCACCGCCTCATGCGGCACCTCATATAGAGGATAGCAAAGGAACCTGGCCTGAGTGGGGCACTGATCAATTTAGATTAATTGAAAGCAATTGATAGTGTTGACCATCGGTACCTGACGATGGTCCTCAAAGCAGCCGGCTTTGGGTTCGTTTTCAGATGTTGGATGGCTGCGGTGCACAGCGATATCTGCTCTGTGGTTAGAGTGAACGATCATCTCTCGGAATAATTCAACATCATGCGCACGGTCCGCCAATGTTGTCCTCCCTCGACCTTGTTGTATCTATTGACTAGCACATGGAATATTTATGTAAGCTTATGCCGACAATATGACTGTTTTATTGCCAAGCACCAAACACGTCTATGTGATTGGCAGTGTTCTGAGGGAATACGAAGCGTTGGAAGGAGCGAAAATTAACCAGGAAAGGGTAGTGGTCCTACAACTCGGCACCCGGAGACGCAGGTCCATGCCGTCCAGCAGGGCAGACAGACCGGTTAAATTGCAGAGGTACTGGTTCGCTCCAAGCATCCAAATGGAGAAAAAAATATGGATGAGGTGACGAACAGAGTGGCTAATCTTACCCAGATATGGACGAAGAGGAGGCTGCCTCCGAAAGTTAGGGAGAGACGGCGAACGTGTGCAACCCCCCACCGTCCATCTACTACAGCTTAACCCTCGTGCCATGTCCTAAACCGCGTGTGACTGCACTGTTGTGTTTGCTCTTCCACCTTTTATGGAAGTGACGCGTTTCAATGGTCAGGCGGTCTATCCGCTGTCAACACCCACTGCATGGAGGACTGGGAATGCGCAGACATGCGCTGAGGCTGCGACATTTCCATTGTTTACTTAACAGTGAACAAGTGTGGCCGCAATTGACCAGACACATGTTCGCCCAGATCCTCTTTTTAACGGAGGTGCAGTCCTGGGTCAAGCGGAGACCGAGGAGAAGCATTTAGAAACTGGTATATTTTCAGGCGCTCGCAGCCCTCTGCCAATCGGGCAATATAATCAGTGGAAACTCCACCTTGGCGTTCTATAGAGGTTTAGTGGTGGACGAAAGCGGCAATGTTATTGGAGGAAACTTGAAACATCGATGAAAATCAACTAGTCACTTTTTTCGGGATAAGTTTCGGTCTAGTGCTCATGGATAATTTCCTGACATCCATGGCCTAGCAGTGCTACCGAGGAGGTTTGCCAGTTCGAGTTAAACTCTACAGGCATGGAAGTGCTGTCAGCCGGGCCTATCCGAGATGCGTGCATGGCGACGAAACCGTCATGCACGCAATTGGCCAGTGCCCGCGCATTGCTGACTTGTGGGTTTATATCCTACCCCTGCTGTCGCGTGTAGGACAGATCCGGCTATAAGTCGAGACCATTCTGGAAATTGTCACGCCACCCTCTTTTAGTCAAGAAGGGCAGGCTGTGGCCATGGTGGAAGAGGTTGTATGGTGGAGATGCTTGAACGGGTGGAAGACAATCACTTTTCTCTTTGGCGAAACCATGATTAACTTCTTTAGGTTTCACTTGAAGAGGAAAATCAGATGCGAAAGGGAAGTGCTACCTTCAAAGCAATTTGATGAAAGGTGGGTGAGAGCCTCGAGCATGGCCCGGGTAAATGGCCCCGCTCTGAGTGTTAGCCTGCAGATTGAAGGAGAAAAATTGTGACAGGGCACCTAACCTAGAAATTAGGGCATTACTGGTACTTTATTGTATCGACCCCGTAAGTATGAAAGGCAAAGCTAATCTCGACGGGACGTAACTCTATGCTGCAAAGGATGTTGTCCGATGCTCTACAGATACTGCCAACTTACCGCGCTTCATTACATATTATATAATAAAACACATTCTACAATGTACCTAAGGAACCACTATGGAGCATCCATACTAAACTATTAACTTCTACTATGGTATCGGGTAACCGGGTATTCATTCTTGCATACATATACACACACTTACACACACACACACACACATACACACACACACACACACACACACACACACACACACATACACACACACACACACATACACACTTACACACACACACACATACACACACATATATATATATATATATATGTGTATGAATACATTCATATATATATATATATATATATATATATATATATATATATATATATATATATATATATATATATATATATATATATATATATATAATATATATAACAGAACAACACAAAACTGTGCACGGCTGATGAGAGAAATGCTAAAAGGTTAGGAAGTCTGCCAGAAAATTGTTTAGTTCCGGTGACAAGAATTCCAGACATAGGATTGATGAAGCTGAATGTAACAATAGAATCGTGAATGGTTCTGTGAAAAATATGTTCATAGAATCATTTCTGTTCAATAGCAACTCTGTGGAATTCTTGCAGATGTTTTCATAAAGATAAAAACTAATTGTTTTTGTTGTTCTTCTTCTTGTTGTTCTTCTTGTTGTTCTTCTTCTTCTTCTTCTTCTTGCAATTATCATTATAGTTTTAATTATTATTATTATTGTGTTGGCGATGATGTTGGGTTGGCATTATTGGTAGAGCTCGGCCAACATTTTTTGCGGCATAGAGTTACGTCCCTTTACGGTCTGAGTTTAAATTGCTTGAGGTTAACTTTGCCTTCCATTCTTTAGGGGTTGAAATAATCAACTTACCCCTCCTCCCAAAGGGTTGGCCTTGTGCCTAAATCATTATCAGCACTAGTAGTAGTTTTGTCTTTATTGCGTGTAGGTGTTGGGTATATGCAATGCTTAGTAGTCCTGTATTCTGCATTTTGTACATATTTGTAAGTCAGGGCTTTTTTAATCAGGTATTTGTTTACATGTTTGTTTTTAGTTTCCCTAGCAACCATTAAAGAGATTGTTTTTACAGTTTTCAAGGCAACTATTAAAGGGATTGTTTCTGTTTTCAGATCCAGCATTATGGTTTACTTTATTTGTAGATCTTTACATTTGAATGTAAGCGGCGAATTGGCAGAGTCGGTAGAACGTCGGATAGAAATATTTGCGCTATTCATTTTGTCTCTCTGAGTTCACATCCCGCCGAGGTCAACATTGCCTTTCATCCATTCAAATCGATAAAATGTACCAGTCAAGTACTGGGGTCGATTCCTCCTCTATACGTCTTTCTCACTTCCATTCTCCCATTTTCAATCTTTATCTGGAGAACATCTGTTATATTCAGACCTGAAGAAGGAATGGGCTAGTAAGAGGGTGATAAAATAAATACCAGTAACGCACTAGTTCGATTTAATCGACTTTCCCCTCCCGCCAAATTGTTAGCCTTGTGCCCCAATCAGAAACCATAGATTTTCCATTATTCTGGACTACTTATTGTTGTTGTCCTATAGTGAATAATTTATAATACTTTTCTAGTTGCATATGGCTACTAGCGCCTGATATTTGTGATAAATATTATATTTCAAAGCTAGAGTTTGTGTGGATTGAATGAATCACCAGAAAAATTTCTTGTAACATTTGTCCCGGCTCATTAATTCAAATCCCATTGAGGATAAATTTACCTTTCCCCATTCCGTGGTGGATAAAATGAAATACCATGCAAGTACTGGGGTCATAATAATCGACTTAACTCTTCCTAAAAATTGCTGGCCTTATGCCTAAATTAGAAACCATTATTTTTCTTGTTATATTGTCTAATCTTGCTAGTTTATTCAGCGTCCAGTTGAATGTTATGGAAATAGGACAGCTACATTTTTTTTTCAATATATGTGTTATAAATATTAATATAATGCATCTAGAATATGTCTTCTTAACGGCAAACAAATTCCCCTGAGCACCAAGTGTATTAAAACGAAAACTAAGTATTTCGTTAGCAATTCAAGACAACAAAAGATAATGATATTCTATCAGGAATTCATGACAAGACGACTGTTAGTTATGATTTAATTTACAGATTGCCTGTTGTGAGGGAGGAAGTCTCGTGGAAATACTGATAGATCTCTTAGTACTGCAAATATAAAGAACAATCTGACCAATAGGAAAGGTACGGTAAATATTCCAATTCACAATCCGGATTTTAGATATTTTCTGCTAAATCATTACGATATCTACTAGTATTTTGACGATTTAACCAAAAGAGCACGTGTGGCGAAGACACATTTTAAGGATTCGGATTTAGCATATTTTTATCCTGCCATAAGGATTTTTGAAAGTAGGGTTGTTTGTCTCACATATAAGTGATAAGAATCTCTCAGGGAAACTGGATCACAGAAGGTCTTCAGAGAAGAGAAGCCCCCCAAACGAGAGTTTCGGCTCGTAACTTCTAGGGGCCGAAACACTCGCTTGGGATAGGGGTTCTTTTCTGAAGACCTTCTGCTGACCAGCTCTTCTGAGAGTTTCTTACCACTTATTGTGTGACAAACAGTTTTACTTTCGAAATGTTAGACAAAGCCTCTGTGTAGCCCACTACAGATTAAAAAGTGATAGTTATTAATAATGAATATTGGCTTTAACATATAATGTAGTTTGCAAATTCGGTTCAACTTAGGACAAATCACTTCTCTCCTACAGACAGATATTTACAATGAAACGTACAGAAAAATAGGAAAATGTGGTTCAAGTGACCCTGGTCAAGTATTTAAAACAAAAATAAATTCATAAAAATGATTTAATGTCTTCCTCGCTTTCATATACAGTACAATAAAGCACGTTTCATTTTTAAAACATTGTTTAATAGTAAACACATCTCGCTATCTTTTATCGCTATATTACTCAGAGATAATTTTAAAAAATACATTAAAAGAAAGCTTCATTCTGATTGGTTCACTCGTTTTATTATCATGTGTATGGGTGCGGTGGGGGTGGGGGGATTTTATATTTTGTTGTTTCACAGCAAAAATATTAACATTAAAATTTAACTGTAGAATCGTATATATTTTTTTATTTAATGAAAATAAAATAAAATAAATATTTAAATAAATAAATAAATCTTCGAATTTGATCACAAATACGTAGTTTAGACAAATATTTTGTTAACTTCTTGAACCAATTATTACATTTCTTATATATTTATCATCATCATCATCATTATCATCGTCATCATCATCATCATCATCATCATCACCTCCATCATCATCATCAACATAATAAGCGTCAACTTTCCACCGTCTTAGATCATCAATGTCATCATCATCATCATCATTATCGTCATTATCATCATTATTATCATCATTATCATCATCATTATCATCATCATTATCATCATTATCATCATCATTATCATCATTACCATCATCATTATCATCATTACCATCATCATTATCATC
>OZ024741.1:292056587-292066587 GCA_964016885.1 Eledone cirrhosa
GTATGCCGGTGTGTAGGATGGTGTAGTGTGGTGTGGTGGAGTGATGTGGTGTTGTGGGGGTGTAGTGTGATGTGGTGTAGTATGGTGGGGTGAGATGTGGGGAGCTGGGGTGTAGTGTGGTGGTATAGGGTGTGGTGTGGTGTAATGTAGTGAGGTGTGGTAGGGTGGGGTGGGGTGTAGTAGGGATGAGGTTTAAACAGCAAATGTATGGAAATGTGGTGTGGTGTCGTGTAATGTGGTGTGGTGTTGTGGTGTAGTTTAGTGTGACGTGGTGTAGTGTGGTATAGTGTGGTGTAGTGTGGTGTAATGTGGTGTGGTGTAGTGTGGTGTAGTGTGGTATAGTGTGGGGTTGAGTAGTGTAATGTGGTGTGGTGTAGTGTGGTGTAGTGTGGTGTAATGTGGTGTGGTGTAGTGTGGTAGCGTGTGGTAGCGTGTGGGGTTGATTAGTGTAATGTAGTGTGGTATGGTGTAGTGTGGTGTAATGTGGTGTGGTGTAGTGTGGTGTAGTATAGTGTGGGGCTGAGTAGTGTAATGTGGTGTGGTGTAGTGTGGTGTAGTTTGGTGTGGTGTAGTGCGGTGTAGTGTGGTGTAGTGTGGAGTAATGTGGTGTGGTGTGGTATAGTGTGGTGTAGTGTGGTGTAATGTGGCGTGGTGTAGTGTGGTGTAGTGTGGTGTAATGTGGCGTGGTGTAGTGTGGTGTAGTGTGGTGTAATGTGGCGCGGTGTAGTGTGGTGTAGTGTGGTGTAATGTGGCGCAGTGAAGTGTGGTGTAGTATGGTGTGGTGTCATGTGGTGTGGTGGAGGGGCTATTACAAGGTGAGTGTGGTAGAAGGAGATGTGGAGGGGATGTAACTGATACAAATTGACAGAGAGAAGAAGAGAGAAATAGTGAGGAACAATGAGAGTGATAGAGAGAAATATAAACAGAGCAGGACAGAGAGGACTAGGTAGATAGATAGATAGATAGATAGATAGATAGATAGATAGATAGATAGATAGATAGATAGATAGATAGATAGATAGAGTGAGAGAGAGGGTGTGTGTGTGTGTGTGTGTGTGTGTGTGTGCATGTGTGCGTGTGTGTGTGTGTGCGTACGTAGTTGTGTGCGTGTGTGATCGACACAGATTGATAAAGAGGAGAGATAGAGAGAAGGCGAGAGAGAGATAGGGAGAGGGTGAGGGACGTTAAATAAAAGAGATAGTGAGGGCGTGTATGTGTATGTGGTTTATGTAACCGAGACAGATAGATATACAGATGAATGGAGAGAGAGAGAGAGAGAGAGAGAGAGAGAGAGAGAGAGAGAGAGAGAGAGAGAGGGGGAGAGAGAGAGAGAGAGAAATAGAGAGAGAAAGAGAGCGAAAGAGAAAAAGAGAGACGTAGAAAGTGTAAAAAGGTAAAGAGAAAAAGTCTGTGTAAGAAAGAGTGTGAGAGAGAGGTGGGGAAGGTGTATGCATATGTCTATATGTACTACACACACATAGAGAGAGAGAGAGAGATGTTGATTGCTTGTATGTGTTTGTGAGTGAGAGAGGGGGAGAGAGGGAGAAAGTGATAATGAATGGTGGAGATGCGAAGGCACCTCCACTCTCCACCCTCTCCTCTCCTCCACCACGCCACTTTCACTGATTTTTCTAATTAACAATGTAGTTCTGGGTTGATTTTGTAAAGAACTAATTAAAAAAGCACATACACATGAACACAAATACACATACACACACACATGGACACGTACACATGTGTATGTATGTATTTACGTATATATATATATATATATATATATGTGTGTGTGTGTGTGTGTGTTTGTGTGAATAAGGAAAAGATAAGAGAAAGAGAAACAAAGAGAGAGAAAGAGGGGATGCTCATTTATATACAGAACATCAAATGTAAAGCAGATATTGTATATGTTTTTTATATAAAATAAGATATAATATAATATAATATATATATATACATATATTCTATATGCACGCACACGCACACGCGCACACACACACACATATATATATATATATATATAGAGAGAGAGAGAGACAGAGAGAGAGGAGATATTGATATATATATATATATATATATATATATATATATATATATATATATAGAGAGAGAGAGAGAGAGAGAGAGAGAGAGAGAGAGAGATATATATATAGATAGAAAGACAAACAGATAAATAGACAGATAAATATACAAATACACACACACACACATACATACACACACATATATTTATATATACCCATATACACAAAGATACCTGTACATATACACACAGGATGTGTTCAATATGTCAAGCTGTTCTCCCTAAATGACATAACCAAAAAATATCGATTTCTTAACAATCAATTGCATAAGACCTTACTCCATAAAACGTGGAGAAAATTCCTGGCGGTTTGTCTGCCTTGAAGTAGGGTTAGCTGCGCCTGTCTTAAATCAAATATTGCCTCTATATTCCAGGAAAAATACAATGTTTTGATTTTGGATCGATAGAACTTAAACAGGGTGGAAACATTTGGGCTAGGTGTCCTAGATTGAAATCATATTTAATATCTTGCGGGCCACAATCATGTGGTATTTGAAATTATATCGCTTCTTGTGACGAGTGGTCCAATTGTACGAACAACGGAACAGAGTGCTCGTAAAATTACCATACAATTGGCTGAGTATTCCGACGACGCGTGTACCCTTAGCGTATTTCTTAAAATGATTCAATGCGACACAATTTATGATACGGTTGACCCTTTGAATTACAGCTACAATCTTATCCTATTTTGCTCAAGACCATAAAGCTCCACCGGGAATCGAAACTACGAACCATGTTCATACAAGTCTACGGAAACAGCCTATATATTTATTACTGAAATCTTTTTCGTTATAGCGTTTACGGTAGGATAAAAGAAATATTTTTAACGGTGATATAAAGATTAATCAAAATAGCAAGCATTTTCTTAGAACAAACATAACATCATTTAATTATGGCAATAAAAATATTTCATTTGGTAAGCCACAGCAGGCTCAGAAATTCCACATAGAATAACGCATATGAGTGAGTTAAAACAATGAAAATAACGATATCCAGAGAACAGCATGATCCAATCCAAGGCCTGCTCACTGCTGTTCGAGGAACTCCTCCCTGGTTGACCTTCACCACTTTCTGTTTGGTTTTGGTCATGTCAGGTGTGTAACCGTACTCACTACACTTCGCCAATTTGGGTTGGCGAGGCTATTTAACTCATAGTTGGGGTGTATGGCCATTGACTCTGCGGAGTTCATCCATCCAGCTCTTGTATTTTTTGTGTATGCTGGGGTTCCACTTACCCTCCTTACCAAACCAGGGTCTGGTGGGCAAGCCAGTTTAGTCACCAACCACTTGACCATGAAGCAGGTTGTACTGGGTTACATGGAGCCAGCAGCAGGCAGAGGCCTGGTGGGAGGAAATAAATAAATTAATAAATAAATAACAACATTTAGCTGGTGTTTAACAAATTCCAGACCGTTAAAAATCTCACACCTGGGCAAACTTTCGAATTTTTTATGAAATAACAGAATCTCTCTAGATTCTGGATTAATATAAAACAGAAATTCATGTGAGGCCGCCATTGTAAACACGAGACTTTGCCTTGGTACTGAATTTTCATCTTCGCTAACCAAAGATTGATAAAGAAAAGAAATAACTTTCGTATGGAACGCTACATATTCCATGCAATCTGCAGGATGGATGAAATGAAACTACTGGTCGGATTTGGCTCGCGAGCATTAGTTTGTCTAACCCTTATATAAAAGAATGGATAAATGTGTTGGCATACACCCGTACTTTGAGAAAGAATGTTTCTGTGAGCAACTTAGTGAATGCATTGTCAAAGCAAAGGAGGGTGTAATTGCTCTTGCTGACTTCATCGCTCATGTTAGTAATTATGGCCATCTGTAGTTTGCAAACAAGAAGTAGGAAATGTGAACTCTAATGGCTTAATGTTGTTAGAATTTTGCACACGCTTTTAACTCTCAATTATGGGGACAGTGTATCAACTAAAAGATTCTCTCAAGAACACTTCGCAACACCCACGCTCCTTGCTAATCCAGTGGATAGGAAATTCATCAACATCACATCCACGATAATTCAACACTATACCACACACCATCCTATTCAATGCTAAATAAATCCAGTAAGAGAGTTCACATACAGAATCAGTCGTGTAGCGACAATATTGGACAAATTAATTAGGGTTATCAAAAAAGATTAATATGACTAACAATCAACCATCAAATCACCTAAAGAAGTATCAAAGTTATTGATATATCTCGCAAATTAATTAGTCACCAACAAAATTGATACAACTAATTTCAAATAGTCGATAATAGAATCAGTCAAGAATGTAATCTAGAAGAAGGAGCTGTGTCCAAGAGGGAGATAGAAATACAGAGATCTGAGAGATTATACTTCTTGAATAGTTAACTCGGTGCTTGTAAGGGGTGGGGACAGATAGAGAGGGGATTCCAGAGAGCTAACGTTCTGGGGAAGAGACAGATGAAGTTCACCGTTGGACAATATTGACAGTAGAGCATATACCAGATATGGTCTAAATCGGGGGTGTGCAACAAGCGGCCCGCGGGCCACAATCCGGCCCGACATACCAGTCAGAGTGGCCTGCGATGACCCTTTTTCATTTTTATCTTGTAGGCTTATTTAGAATATTTTTCGTAACCGTAATACAATTTTCTGTTAGTTGACCTATACCAAATACCAAGCTTCACATTAATAAAACTAAATTATATTTTATTTGTCTTTATTGTTTAAAAATGTATTCACAGTGTATTTATGACTCAATTCATTGGTTTTCGATAGATTACATATTCTTCACAGTGACTGGCTCTAATAATTACTCCAATGTTCAAAAGTAGCCCACCCCTGGTCTAAAGCTTTGCTAATAACGACAGCTACAGCACTGTTTTAACCAATTTTCACGATAGTTAGGACCCGCTGTTGAGTTATATAGGAGACTAGGTGTCTGGTAGATTTAGCTTCAAAAAATAATTCTAGTGGTGGTTATTTTGTTTTTAGAGTAATAAAAACAAAAAAATTCTTTATTAAATGTAAATGATATGGTAGTGGTTATTAGGGTGTCAGACAAGGTTGTTATTAATGGTTGCCTCCATCACCTACAAGATGCTGAACGTTAGAGTGAAAAAAACCAAAGTTGCAAGAATCAACACAATCCCGCGTATGTGTGTGTGTGTGTGTGTGTGTGTGTGTGTGTGTGTGTGTGTGTGTGTGTGTGTGTGTGTGTGTATTAATAAATTCACGAAATCACATTACCACGACGGGATACTTCACGCATCCACGTTACTTCAGCATTATGCCACACACCATCTTATTCAATGCTAACTGAAATAAATACAGAGTACTTCACATACAGAATAAGTGGTGTAGTGAAGATATTGAACAAATTAATTAGGGTTATCAAAAATAATTAATATGACTAACAACCAATCAACCATCAAATCACCTATTATAAGTATCAAAATTATTGATATATCTCGTAAATTAATTTTGGTGTCCAACAAAATTGATACAACTAATTTCAATCAATCGATAATCGAATCAGTCAATAAAAATATGAAAATGTATTGATATATTCCTAAAGCAGGGGTGGATGGGAAAAATACAAATTTGAAAATGTACCTATGTTTATATATATGTAAATTTAGAGTAGACATCGAAAAGAAATTGGTTCATACAGAATAATTGTAGTCTAAAAAATGTTTTCATTTGAATAAGTGGGTTTACAGAATAGTCATGATTATCTTAGTTTTTGTAATATTTGTTTGTGTTAAAATTGAAAATGAATTGAAGCGTTATCATCAAGAACCCAACGCATCTTCCAAGTCCAGGAATCGAACCCATGACACTATGTCCGTGAATCCGATAAAATGACCACTACACACATACATACAAATATCTATGCGCGAATGTACCTACGTACGCATGTATGTATGTATATATGTATGTATATATGTATGTATGTTACCATGTATGTATGTTACATGTATCCCAGTACAACCTGTCTCATGGTCGGGTCGTTGGCGACTAAACTGGCAACCCCACCAAGGTTTCTTGGTGAGGTGAGTGACTTTGGACATCCTGCAGGACTAAAAACAAAACCTGTCATAGGGCAAAGGAGCTCTTAAGAGTCAATGGCCATCCAAAATCACCGGGAGAGATGACCCCTTAGCCTTTTTCAAGGCAGAATTCTAGAAGAAGGAAAACTGATATAACACCTGCAACCCTGATGATATCCAATGATGTTGACTTGTTCTTCTTTTTGGTCAATATCATCTTGGTTAAGAGAGTGGGACTGGCTTTGTGCAGTGCCTTTGCTCACTATAAAAGCTTCACGGCACAGGCATTGCTTTATATCTGGAGATCTCTCTGCACTTGTCGTCACATGGTACCATGGGCCCAGCACTATGTGTCAATAATTGTCACAAGTGTAGTGTTTGTACCAGAGTTTTCAAGTCGCTGGCTGGACTAAAATGTCACACTCCTTCAGCGCATCGGTAGGAGTTCTCCTACATGGATATAAAGTAGTGGCCGTACTCGAAAACGAGTTGGCAGCCATCATGTATGTATGTATCCATGCATGCATTCATGTATGTATGTATGTATGTATGTATGCATCCATGTATGAATTATGTATGTATTTGTGTGTGTGTGTGTAAGTGGGTCATGGAAATACTCGGTTTGGAGCCCGAGAGTACACGGTTAAACAACCGGAAATGAGAGACACCTAGTTATTGTTAGGACCTCATTCTAGAAAGAAAACTCTTATGTAAAACCTGCGACTCGATGGCAGCCAATAATGTTGATTTGTTCTTCTTTTTGGATATCCTCACTGTTGTTCAGATAGTGAGATTGGTTCAGTGCAATGCCTTTCTTAACTTATAAAAGTTTCAAGCACAGGTATCACTTGATCTAAACAATTGTTATGTGTATTGCGTGAGCAAGGCCTTTTGTTTTCTTCTTTCGCTGCAGCCTATGCAGAAAGGAATCTAACTCCTTGGTAGGACAAAAAGTCATGTTCGTGCCACCCATGTATGAGAAAAATGTCAAGAGATGGCAATTCTCGAAATCAAGATGCAGCCATTAAATATGTATGTATGTATGTATGTATGTATGTATGTATGTATGTATGTATGTATGTATGTATGTATGTATGTATGTATGTATGTATGTATGTATGTATGTATGTATGTATGTATGATATCCCACGGTAGTTTTCATAAAGACTACGATCACCTTTCTTAAACAGAAAGCATCAATAAGGTCAGATAGCTTTCTGAGATCCAGAACCGGTTAAAAATACATCAGGACATTGATTCTTCATGAGGTTAGCGTTTTTTAGTGCTGTCTGAAGTTCTTTCAAGATGATAGGGTTGTCAAATTCTTCAATAATTGGATGTTGCTCCATTTTATTAAAGATTTCCCAATTAGCATTAGTTGATTGAGGAGTTTACTAAAGTACTCAGCCAATTTGTCTTTGATGTTTTAGGTGCAGAAAGTAGAGCACCATTCTTCGACCGCATAGGGTGCAGATATTAGGACTTGGAACCATGAGCTGCATTGAGAGTTGCATAGAATCGTCCATGATTATTTCAACGTCATTGGTTTTTGTTGAAACCAGTTGTTCTTGAGTCTTCTAATTTCATCTCTTAGCCCTTTTATATCACTGCTCTCTCTCTCTCTCTCTCTCTCTCTCTCTCTCTCTCTCTCTCTCTCTCTCTCTCTCTCTCTCTCTCTCTCTCTCTCTCTTTCAGAAGCCTCAGAATTTCTTGCTCCTGATCCTCAAACCAATCTTTACTTCTCCTTTTGTTTTTTTATGAAAGAGTTGTTCCAGTTATCCCAAGACATCTTTCAATCTGGGATTTGTTTGCTGAGGAACCTTTCAAGCTTCTCTTTTTTCAGTATTCAGGTAGGTTTTAGGCTTGCAGGGAGTATTGGTTCCCGTCTTTGTTTTCTTTATCCCAATGTTGACCTTACAGATCAGGAGTTTGTGGTCGGTGAAACAATCAGCACGAGGATCAATTTTGGTGATGTTGATAAATTTGTTGCCAAGTATTCTTGAGTGAATATTTTAGTCGCTACATTAAGCCTATAATAGAGGGTTAAAAGCATGTGTAAAATTCTAACAACATTAAGCCATTAGAGTTCATATTTCCTACTCCATGTCTGCCAACAACAGATGGCCATGACTTCCAATGTTAACCAACATGAGCGTTGAAGTCAGCAAGAGCAACAATTGCACTCTCCTTTGCTTACATCCTTCTCAAAGTACGTTCTAGAAATGATAGCGATATTTTTTATCTTCGTTGCCTCAAGTCCAAAACAAAGATACTTCATGATTTCATAAGGGAGGCCCAATATGCTGATGACATTGCTGTTTTCTGCAATGATGCCATTGCTCTACAGCAGCTGTTATCTGCATATAACACAGTTTCATTGAAAATGGGCCGTTGTATCCACATTAAGATGACCAAAACTATGAGTATCGGAGAGCAAGTTCATTTTTTCATTGATGGGCAAAATCTTGCCAGAGTGTAACACTTCAAATATTTTGGCAGCTATGTCACAAAATATTGTAATCTAGATGAAGAACTTAGCTGCCTTTTGTACTGTAAATAAACTAAGAGTGAGAGTATTTGAATGCAGGAAACTGACCTCTGAGACTAAACTGAAAATGTATAGCCAATGTGTGACTCATCTCTTGTTGAATAAAGGTGATATGTGGGCTCTTCATTGTTACCGAACAAAACAGTTAAGAACAGTTCAGCAACGACTCATTAGTTTTATTCTCAACATAAAATGGGACCACTTTTTCACAAACGATGAGGTACCGAAACGTGCAAAGACTCCAGTATCGGGACTCAGGCAAGAGGATGTGTGTATGTATGTATGTATGTATGTATGCATGTATGTATGAATTTATGTATGTATATATGTATGTACATTATAACATAAAGACCGTCATGAAAAACTAAATAAGAAACCCATAAAATACAGCCTATTAAAAAAATGTATTCTTAGCTGGGAGTATTCATTTTATAAAGCTGCACTCACTAGGAGAGGATCGTATGATATAGCTTTGCCGAGGGAAAATAACTTTTACAAGTTTCTCTATTTATAGTGGTGTGAAGCGGGCTAAAGACTATTCATCGAATATCCGTGGAATAATTAATATATATAATTGTTTGTACCTTTGGCACAAGGCAAACAATTTTTAAAGAAGGGTGGAAAAGTCGATTAAATCGAACCCAGTGCATGCGTCACTGGTACATTATTCTATCGATCCTATAACGATGAACGGCAGGCTAACCTCGGCGGGATTTTAACTCAGAACGTAAAGGTACGTAACTCTATGCCACAAAGCATGCTGTGTAACTTTCTATCAATACTGCTAATCCATCGCCTTTAATATATATATATATATATAGCATGGTTTGTGGCATAAAGTTTCGTCCCTTTACGCTCTGAGTTCAAATCGGGCCGAGGTTAGCTTTCCCGTTCATCGTTGTGGCGTCGATAAAATAAAGTACCAGTGAAGCATTTATATATATATATATATATATATATATATATATATATATATATATATATATATATATATATATATACATATATATATACGAGGTGGGTCAGAAAAGTTCCAGGACTGATGTCACAAAAGATTTATTTCACACCCAAACTTCACACTAAGAGTTTCTTCCTTCAAAGTAATCCCCTGGAGTCAAATGCACTTCTCCATCCTTTTCTGCCACGCTTGCATGCACTCTTGGAAGGATTCTTCCGGGATCTTCCGCAGTTCCTCTCGTCACGGCCTTTTTGATGTCGTCCACGTCTTCAAAACGGGTCCCCTCTGGGTCGTACTCGAAGATCCATGACTCATCACCGGTGATGACTGTCCCTAGCAAGTCTGGTTCGGTTTCAAGACGCTCGAGGATGTCCTGGCACACT
>OZ024741.1:292074087-292084087 GCA_964016885.1 Eledone cirrhosa
CCTTCCAAGAAGAAGAAGAAGAAGAAGAAGAAGAAGAAGAAGAAGAAGAAGAAGACGAAGAAGAAGAAGAAATGTTGATATAGAGACATTCAAATGATGAGGAGCCCTGAACTAGAGAAAATTTAGTACCACGAGTATTTCCTCGCAATAAACCCAATGAAATTTAAAAGGACATGAATGTCGGCTGAAGCATTAGAACGACACTGTGATTCAATATCGGTTCATGCCGACTTGTAAAATAGAGGTATCAGTAAATAAACACAGCTTAACAAACCCAAAATAATGTCGTTGCCCATTCTGGTTACATGAAGTGAAACTAGATCTGGCGTTGCTAGCTAAACACTAAAATAATTGCCAAATGCAGCAATATATATTCATAAAACAGGTCAGTGCGCCCTTGACAGTGAAGCTCTTGGCAAGGTCCCATATAGCTTATATGTAAATTTTGTTTTGGTTGTATATCTCATATTTTTCTACACATAGACAAAAATTGTTCTCTACTTTAGGATAGCGGTTGTTTGGAAAAATCGGTAGAATGACGGTTAAAATATTTGTATTAAATTGTGTATCTATACTTCCTGAGTTCAGATTCTGCCAATAGTTGCTTAGCCATTCATCTTTCGAGGTTCAACGTATTCCACTTTAACCATTTAGCATTTAAACCGGCCATATCTGGCCAGAATTCTCTCACCTCTTTCTGTTTTAACCAGCTGTAACTAACAGCTCATACTCATGTTAAGGTATCGTTCTCAAAATAAATAATATCAAAATCTCATAGATTAGATATTATGTAAGATAATTATGTAAGATAAAGCCGTTACCACAAAAATACAATATAAAAAGTAATGTAAAAGGAAAGAAGCCGATTTTCCAGGTCGGTTCAAGGGAATTCTGTTTTTATTGGTCTTTACAATGCAACTCCTTCCACTGACAGAAGGAAGGATTTGAACTAAATGTGCTTAATGTCAAATAACAAGAGATTTGAGAATCTGGGATTGTTGTTTATGAAATCATTCAACAACAACAATGGTAATGATGGCAACGGCAACAACAACAACAACAACAACAAGAATGGTTACGATGACAGCGTCAACAACAACAAAGGCGGATGATGTCAATGACAACAAAAACAACAACAACAACAACAACAACAATGATGATAACAACACAAAGAACAACAATGGCGACGATGACAACGGCAACAACAACATCAACAAAAACAACAACAACAACAACAACAATGATGATAACAACACAAAGAACAACAATGGCGACGATGACAACGGCAACAACAACATCAACAAAAACAACAACAACAATGGCGACGATGACAAGACAACAACAACAGTGACGACGACAACGACAACAACAACAAAAAACAACTACAAGGACGACGACAACAACAACAACAACAACAACAGCAACAACGAAAAGAAAAAACTTGCAAAGACGAAGATATGAAGAATTTGAATGTCTTTCTATGGGTTGTAGTTGTGTGATGAGGTATGGCGGAGTGGTGTAGTGGTGTAGTGTGATGGGGTGGTCGTTGTGGGGTGGCGAGATAATGGATATTATTTTGACAGTCTTTGATTATAATTATTAAAAATAAACTCACACAACTACATACATACATACATAAATATATATATACATACACACACACATACAAATCCACATACTTATATACACACACATACAAATCCACATGCATATATATATATACACACACATACATAGAGACATATATATACACATATACAAACAGACACATATAAATCAACATAAACATACACACACACCCATACACAGCCACATACATACATACAAACAGACATACACAAATCTACATACACATATATACACACATACACAGCCACATACATACACACATACAAACAGACACGAACAAATCCATATACACACACACATGCACACAAACACATGCGCACACACAATACAAACAGAAACACAAACGCACACATACAGACACACATAAAAACAGACACACACACACATACACACAAACGCAAACATATTGAGGGACACATACAAGCACACAGACACACACATACACACAAACAGACACACAAACACACACACAAACACAAACATACACATACACACAAACACACACATACACACAAACCCACACAAACACACACAATCACACACAATCACACACACACATACACACATTCACACAAACTCACAAACACATACACACACACATATATATACACACACAAACGCACATACACACAAACACACACAAACGCACATACACACAAACACACACACAAACGCACAAACTCACAAACTCACACAAACACACACACACACACTCACAGAGAGAGACACACCCAACCACACACAATCACACATACATATACACAAACACACAGACACGCACAAACACAACCACACATACTAACACAACCACACGTGACCTTTAAGTCATAAACTTGTGACTTCTGTTTGAAAGAATTCTTTGGTGATTCCAACTGAAATTTGTCTTTTAATTAGACTTGTAATATTGGCCTTGTGTGGTCAGTTGAAGAGGTGGCAGTAAGAGTAAAGTTAGTAGTAGTAGCAGTGATGATGGTGGTGGTAATGGTGGTGGTAGTGGTAGTAGTAGTAGTAGTAGTAGTAGTAGTAGTGGTGGTGGTTGTGGTGGTAGTAGAAGTGGTAGTAGTAGTAGTAGTACTGATGGTGGTGGCGGTGGTGGTAGTAGTAGTAGTAGTAGTAGTAGTAGTGGTGGTGATGGTGGTAGTGGTGGTAGTAGTAGTTGTGGCGGTGTTGGTAGTGGTAGTAGTAGTAGTAGTAGTAGTAGTAGAAGTAGTAGTAGTAGTAGTGGTGGTGATGGGTCGATAAAATAAAGCACTGAGGTCCATTTATTCGTCTTTCTCTTCCCCCAAGATTGCTAGCCTTGTGCCTATATAAGAAACCATTATCAGTAGTAGTAGTAGTAGTAGTAGTAGCAGTAGCAGCAGCACTAGCAGTATCAGTAGTAATAACAGTAATAGTTGTGGCAGCATCAACAGCAGTAACAGTAATAGTAGTAGTAGAAGTAGTACTAGAAGCAGTAGTAGTAGCAGCAGCAGCTATAATACTGATTTCTACTATAGGCACAAGGCCAGCAATTTTGAGGGAGGGGAAAGTCGATTAAATCGAATCGACCCCAGTACTTTACAGGTACTTTATTTTATCGAACTTGTAAGGATGAAAGGCAAAGCTAACCTCGACGGGATTTGAACTCAGAACGTAAAGGGATGTAACTCTATGTTGCAAACCAGGATTTTCGATGCTCTACCGATACTGCCAATCCACCACCCTAACAGCAGCTATAATAATGAGGAAGATAATAATTATTTCTGCTTTTGGCACGAGGCCATGAATTATCTCAGTGTATTACTGGTACTTTATTTTATCAACCCCGTAAGGATGAAAGGTAAAGTTAACCTCGGCGGGATTTGAACTCAGATAATAAAGGGCCGTAACTCTATGCTGCAAAGCATGGCGTCCGACTCTCTAACAATACTGCCAGATAATTATGAAGTCGAGATAAACATTTCTTTATTGCATAGCAGAGAAATGTAGGCAGAGTGGCAGAGAGAGAGAGAGAGAGAAATAGAGAGAGATCTAGCACAGACACAGAGAGAGGGAGGGAGGGAGGGAGATCTAGCACAGACACAGAGAGAGAGAACAATAATCAATCATTTCAACAATTTCTCCAACTCCTAAAACAATATCGATACGATTCAAACAAGCTTTGACATCATTCATTCACCACTTCCTAACTGTTACACAAACTCCATGACTTAAAGAAGGAACCTGTACGTTAGCAGCGGTGGCAGTGGGGCTCCAACTCTGCTGCACCACGAGGTCTAATTATTAGGGGTGCAGCTAAAGAGCATCTTCTTCTTCTTCTTCTTCGTCTTCTTCTTCTTCTTCTTCTTCTTCTTCTTCTTCTTCTTCTTCTTCTTCTTCTTCTTCTTCTTCTTCTTCTTCTTCTTCTTCTCCCACTTATTTCTATGAGAGTTGGGGTCATACTTCCTCAAACATTCCTTCCAGCGGGTCCTGCCAGAACCAGCCGTTTCTAACTGATCCGGCTGGATCCTAAAGCAAGGTCAGACGAGCTCATGGATGTTGTTATCCAACCATCTTCTTCTTCTTCTTCTTCTTCTTCTTCTTCTTCTTCTTCTTCTTCTTCTTCTTCTTCTTCTTCTTCTTCTTCTTCTTCTTCTTCTTCTTCTTCTTCTTCTTCTTCTTCCTTAGTGGGTCGTGGGGGCAGAGTCCACAAACATTCTCTCCAACGGGTATTGTCATAAACAACCGTCCCCGATCGATGCTGCTGGATCCCCAATCGAGACGAACCGAGCCCATGGATCTTATCTAACTATCTTGCTTGGGGTCTACCTCCTGGGTGTCCTGCCGATTGACTTTCACTATAAAATCTGTCCAGCGATATTTTTATTTCGAAATATAAATATACAAATTGAAATTCGTAATAAAGTTCGTAAATAGCTGAGAATGTGGCGAATTAGAGCCATGAGACCATCGGATAGAATGTTATGCAGTATTTCGGCTCTCTGCTCTCTCAGTTCAAATCCCACCGAAGTCAACTTTGCCTTTCATCCATTCGAGGTCGATGAAAAAGTACCAGTCCAGTACGGGGATCGATTCTTCCCCTGTGTCTCTTTCTCTCTATCCTTCTCATGAAGAAATCTGCTGTGTTCACACCTAGAGAAGTGATGGGTGTCTGCCAGGTTTTAAAATACCCCAGAAACGCCGTATGTCAATTTGGTGCCCGTACGAATCCTCAGGAGTTATGGAACCGTGTATACATATAACAGACCACCTTAATTCTGTCTATTGGAAATATGCGGCGGCATACCGTGGAATTGTATCACGAACCACATTCCCGTCAATGAGATTTGAGTGAGCCTTGGCATCTATTTCTAGCAGGACTAGTGACTTCAAAGACGGTAGCTCATTCACTTACATGGTGATATTGATGTGTGTGTGTGTGTGTGTGTGTGTGTGTGTGTATGTGTGTGTTTGTATGTGTATGTGTGTGTGCACGTATATGTGTATATGCCTGTATTTGTGTATGTGGAGGAGTGAATGTGTGTGTGTATGTGTGTGTACGTGGGTGGGGATCTATGAATATACATACGAGTGTATGTGTGTATATAAGGGATTGTATGTGTGTTTATGTGAATGTACATGTGTGCGTGTGTATATGTATGTATGTGTGTTTATGTGAATGCACATGTGTATGTGAATGTGCATGTGTGCGTGTGTATATGTATGTATGTGTGTTTATGTGAATGTGTATGTGTGCGTGTGTATATGTTTGTATGTATGTTTATGTGAATGCACATGTTTATGTGAATGTGTATGTGTGCTTGTGTATATGTATGTATGTGTGTTTATGTGAATGCACATGTTTATGTGAATGTGCATGTGTGCGTGTGTATATGTATGTATAAGTGTGTGTGTGTGTGTATATTAATATATATGTGTGTATGTACGTATCTATATATAAATGTGTGTGTGTGTGAATATGTGTTCCTGAGTGTGTGTGAGACTATGTGTTCCTGAGTGTGTGTGTGTGTGTGTATATATATATATCTAAGTGTGTGCGTGTGTGTATGTATATATGTATATATAAGTGTGTGTATATGAATATATGTGTGTATGCATGTATAAGTATGTGTGTATGTATGTATGTATGTATGTTCTTCTGGTTTTATAATTTCACAAAGTTTTACCAATAGAGAGAAAGGGTCGGTTTCTAACATTAACACAAGACTCTCTCATCGGAATTTACACAACATCAACTAGGTAGATATGTATGCATGCATGTGTAGATATGGATGTTATTGTATGTGTGGATGTGGATGTTTTGAGTTGTATGTGTGCATGTGTATATGCTTTGTATCTGTACATCTGTATATGCAGTTATTAGATGCAAATGTATGTATGTATGTAGGTATGTATGTATAAGTGTATATGTGTGTTTGATGCGGTACAGCATTCCTGAATGTCCAGCACTACATTAATTAAAACTGCCAATAATACTTCATTAAAGATATCACTGACAATACTTCTGTTTGGTTAACCATTGCTCCAGCAAGGCCATTGCCGTCTGTCATGTCTGCAGTAATATTTTTAAATCTAATTGAGCTTAAACAGGAGTATACATTCATATATATATATATATATATGTGTGTATGTGTCCGTCTGTCTGTAGGTCAGTTTTGTGGGCGTGATTATATACATATATACATGTATATATATATATATATATATATATATATATATATATATATATATATATATATATATATATATATATATATATATATATATATATATGTATATATATATATATACATATATATATATATACATATATATATACATTTACATATACTTCTATATATATATTCATATACATATATATATATATATATATATACATATATATATATATATTTATATACATATATATACATGTAGATATATATATATATATACATACACTCATATTTATATATATACATACATATACACACACACACACACACACACACACATATATATATATATATACATACATATGTATATATATATATATACATACACACACACATAATATATATATACATACATTTTTTTCTCTTCTCCAATAATTGTTTGGTTAAGAATGGTTCCAGCTCCAAGTTAATTTGTAGACAAAATATCTTCATAACCAGCCAATCATTTAATTTGTGAGACGCCAGAAAACTGTTTATCAATTAAGACCACCACCACCACCACCACCACCACCACCACCATCATCATCATCATCATCAACATCACCATCATTATCATCCTCATTATTATTATTAAAACAAATAAAATCACACCAACAAAATGTTAAAATCTTTGTGCTTGTCAGAAGGGCCAACGATAAACTGATGGCCCTCTGAGCACGAAGCGAGGACATTCAAACAGAGGGGGAGATTTTTGAAATGAGCACATTTTGTGTGCCAGAAGATTTGCTTCTGGTCCGAATGTCACTCAATTCCTTCAAAGAAATTCGAGAGAGCTTTCTTCAAGACGTGGGAACCCCGAATGTGAAACCCACATCGAGACTTTAAAAGAGGTTCCCAAAATAAACCCCACCAATCATGGAGGTCGAACCACCCGACCTTCACAAGACCCCGGGAGGTAAGTAAACCTTCCCTCTCTCTCTTAGCTTCCCAACATGGCGATATTAAGAGTAGGAAGTTTAAATGTTCGCGGCCTGGGGTCACCCTGGAAGCAGGGTCGCCTGCTGAACGGCCTCAGATCGCTGGAAATGGATGTGATTGCCGTCAGCGAGACCAGAATTTCCGACACGCAGCACTAGTCCCCATTTTCGACGACTATCAGATCTTCGCATCTGTTAGCAGGCCGGGAATGGGGGGTGGGGTGGCAGTGTTGTTTAGGAAAGGACTGGATCTCGAGGTAAGGTCGATCTTCCGGGACCCGGACGGTAAGTTGCTGGTCTTGGATGTGAGCAGTAGCGAGGTGGTGCCTTTAGACTGCTGCCATCTACGCCCCTACAGGGACCGGAGGACCGGACTTCTTTAGGCGCCTGGAGACCTTTCTGGGTACATCTCGCCCTTTACTGTTAGCGGGGGATTGGAATGGCATCTTAGACGCACGCTGGGATTGTGTGGGAGTAGCCGATAGGAGCGGGGGGTGCAAAAGCCTCAAGCACCTACTCAGCCAGTTCCAACTGTCTGACAGGTATCGACTAGATTTCCCCAATGTGCCAGTATGGACATGGACCAACCGAATGGGGTCATCTAGATCGTATATAGACAGGATCTTCATTAGGAAGATAGATAGAAATAGTGTGGGCTGCCCACTTTTTAAAACGGTCGCCTATTCAGATCACAAATTTGTGATCTGTACGGTCGACCTAGATAAAACACGTAGGTTAGAACCGGGTTACTGGAAGCTGAACATGTCATTTCCGGCACGTAAGGCTTACAGGAACCGAGTCAACAATTTAGTTAAGCAAAGGTTGACAGGGGAGATCATCAACAACAGATGGTGAGGGGCTCTCAAAAGAGAGATTAGAGTAACTTCGATAGAGTTCAGCAAAGAACTAGCGTCAGAGAAAAATAGAAAGGAGGGGGAGCTGGTAGATAAGTTAGACGAGGCTATTTGTAGTGGCATTGCAACTGACGTGCTAGCGGCGAGAATGGCATTAGGCCATTTCTTCAATGCGAAACACGAAGGTTGCATTGTCAGAGCTAAGGCGCGTGCGCTGAGAAACGAGGGAACCAAAGCTGTTCGATGGGCCCGCGTGGCGGAGGCGCAGCGTGGTAATAAAGCCACAATTCGGTCTTTGGCGAACCGAGACGGACACGAGATAAAGATTCCAAGCGGATGTGTGAGGCCTTTCGCCAGCACTTTGCTCGGTTGTTCGGGGAGAGTGGCGAGTCAGAGAGAGTAGCGGATTTCAGTCCCTACCTTGATGGCTTTCCGCGCATCTCGACGGTCGACGCTGAGCGCTGCTAGAGGCCGATTGCTTCAGCCAAAATTCATGACACCCTTGTCGGCTGCATGAGGCGCAAGTCACCCGGTTTGGATGGCCTGCCCTACGAGCTTTACGTAAATATGCCAGACTTGTTCTCCAATCTCCTCGAAGCACTCTACTGCAACTGTCAGCAGAATAGGAGTATTCCCAGTTCTGTGAGCAGGGGAGTGGTGACGCTGATAAGGAAAGACGAGAACAAGAGGGATACATTAGACAACTTCAAGCCCATAACTCTGCTCAACACAGAGTTTAAGATTTTGGCCAAGGTGTTAGCAAAGAGATTGGCGCTTGTCGTCGAGGATTTGGTTGGGGAGGCGCAAACTTGCGCAATCCCAGCCAGGTCCATACACGACAATCTCTACCTCATGCGATACATCATAGAGAGAGAAGGGTGTAAACCTGGCTTCGGTGGGACACTGATCAATTTAGATCAATCGAAAGCATTCGATAGGGTCGACCATCGGTATCTGGAGTTTGTCCTCAAAGCAGGTGGCTTCGGCCCTGTCTTCAGAAGCTGGATCGCTGCAATGCACAGCGGCACGCGCTCGGTGGTCAAGGTTAATTGTCACCTCTCGGAACCATTTCGGCTCTCCCGATCGGTCCGTCAAGAGTACCCTCTCTCTTCCCTTCTGTACGTATTGACTCTCGAGCCTTTACTGCGGAAGCTGGAGCTGTTGCAGGGCATCCCGCTCGAACCGGGACGTGGAAGGGCGGTGTCAGCTTATGCGGACGACATCACCGTGATGGTGTCGAACACCTCAGAAATCGAGGTGGTCGGCACCTTATTGAAGGAATATGAAAGGTTGACAGGAGCCAAACTTAATCCGGAAAAGTCGGTGGGCTTGCAGCTTGGAACCTGGAGAGGCAAGCGCATGCCGTCCAACAGCGTAGTGAGGCGCTGGACGGACGGACCGTAAAAGTTGCTCGGGGTTTGGTTCGGACCAGACTTACAGGTGGAAAATAATTGGGACGAGGTAACGAGCAGAGTAGCCAGTCTCACCCAATAATGGGCTGGGAGGAAGCTATCACTGAAAGGTCGCGCGGAGGTGGCGAATGCGTACATCGCGTCCGTCATCTACTACCGCCTGACCGTCGTGCCTTGCCCCCGTCCACGCCTCGTCAAGATGGAACGGCTCCTCTTCAAATTCTTGTGGTGGGGACAAGTTCCGTTGGTGAGGCGGTCCATCTGCTGCCAGCACCCTCTACGCGGAGGGCTAGGCATACCGTGGCTAATGATGGGCAGACATGCGTTGAGGCTGCGACATCTTCAGATATTCTGCCTCAACGGTGAACAGGTGTGGTCGCCGTTTATCAGACGGGCCTTTCCGCAGCTCATTTCTTTGACTGAGCTGCAGTCTTGCTTCAAGAAGAGACCGAGACTGGGTGACTGGCATCTGGAATGTTGCCAGGCACTCACTG
>OZ024741.1:292089087-292091587 GCA_964016885.1 Eledone cirrhosa
AACAATCAGCCCCGAGAAGCAGAGTCAGATATAGTAAAAAAGTAGACAAGGCAAAAAGGAGGAGACAGCATGTCTGTTGACCGGATGCTGGAGAGTTCATCAGGTCAATTACACAGACAAGAAATCATCATCATTCCACTGTAAGACCAAAAATAATGTGATATGTAATCTAATCAACCTGGCCAAAAGGTGAACTACGACTGATCAGCATACTCCAAAATAGGAAAAGAGAAAACTACTGTACTCAAACCTATATATATATATATATATATAAAGAGAGAGAGAGAGAGAGAGAGACTAATAATTATAATGACACACACACACACACACACACACATATATATATATATATATATATAGTTATATATATTCATAGAAACATATAATTATTTACACACACACACACACACACACACACACACACACACACACACACACACACACACACACACACACACACACACACACACTCACATATATATATATGTTCGCTACAAATCTAAATATGTGGGAAAACTCAACCGATACGTTAAATTGATCGAGATGCAAATTTATTCAATTCGACGTCGTAGACTTGTACCCATCTATCACCAAAATCGTCTTCGATGACACCATGGACTTCCTATCCATATATATGTAAATATATATGTGTGCATACATATATATACATTTAAATGCATACATGTATGTATATATGTATGTATGTATATATATATATATGTGTGTGTGTGTCAATTGATTTATTCATGTTTTTGCAATATAGCCACGTGATATAGAGATAGGTGAAATAAATATGAGTCTTGAAAAATAGATAAATTTAAGTGCTGAAATGTATTAAGAACCTCGAAGGCAATGCCCTAGTATAGCCGCTTTCTAATGGTTGTCACTAGCAAGAGAATGAAATTAAGTAATGAAAGTTTAGATGAAAGAAATGAAGATACAGTTCGAGTATCTATTCAACTAAAGGAACGGAAAATGTTACGTGTTCAAATGAAAATAATTTGATGGCAATTCTTTAGTTCTTTTATTTTGTACTGGTCTCAATCATTAGACTGCAGCCATGTTGTGTCACTGACTTAATTTACTCGGTAATATCCACCACAGTACTGACTTAGGTATATAATTGTTTCTACTTTAGGCACAAGGCCAGCAATTACCCAGTGCATTACTGGTACTTTATTTTATCGACCCCGTAAGGATGAAAGGCAAAGTCAACCTCGGCGGGAGTTGAACTCAGATCGTAAAGGGACATAACTATGCTGGAAAGCATGGCGTCCGACCCTCTACCGATACTGCCAATCCACCGCCCTTAGGTATATAATGAATAAATAGAAGTAAACATACACACACATGTACGCCAGGTCCGAACACAGAGGTGCCGAATTCCGACTGTCATGCTCCCGTCTTTCTCGCCTTCCTCATCTCTCACTACTATGAACAAATAGAGCCCCACACGTTAGCCACCCTACGGCCCCATCGAACAGAATAGAGAAGGCGTTTCCCGGAGGATGACGAGGTGATGTGCTGGAAGAGCCATTCCATCTCGCAGGCCTCACGCCTGCGGTTAGCCACCTCAATGCTTATGATGGTGAGTAGGGAAGTAGCCCTAGGACCAAGGATACCAGAAGTCTCCACTGATAGTGACTTGACTGCAAACCTGTTGGAGACCGACCGATAGTCAGAGAGTTTACCCTCATCAGCCCTAAGTGCAGCAGAGCCTGGGTTAGTCGCAGTCTTCACCAGGTTGCCACTGGAGAATGTGTCGCTGTATGTGGCATCCCAGACGAGGGGTTTACCACCGCGGAACGGGAAGATAGTCATGCCGTTCGGCCTTTTGCCGTCCCCTCGGTCCAACCCTACAGGCACGAGCTGGGAGGGGTAGCCTGCAGCATCCAATCCATGCTTTATGACCTCGTTGACGGCAGCATGGCATGGAAGGCGGCCGGCCCTGTAGCGACAGAAAAACGGGTGGAGACCAAAATAGTCTATGTTAGATCCGCAGCGATATTTGTGTGGCTCGCAGATCCGGAAGTCGAGCCTCAGGGAAACCCTGATGCGCAGGATATCATTAACCATTCCAAGTCTGGTCTATATATTTCATGGATAGTTTTAGTCGATCAACTAATATGCGTGATTTAAACACAGATACAGGCATATGCACAATATAACCAAACTCTTTAATCACTGAGCTATGTCTGCATATATACTTAAGTTTTATTTTAAAAAAACACAACTAAAATACCACCCTGTAATAATGGTTTCTGATTTAGACACAAGGCCAACAGGGACAAAAAAAAAAAACGATTAAATAGACCCCCAGTGCTTTACTTATTCTTTATTTTATTGACCCCGTAATGATAAAAAGCAAAGCTAACCTCGGCGTATTTGAAATCAGAACGTAAAAGGCAGTAACTGTATCCCGCAAAGCATGTTGTCCGACGTTCTACCGATACTGCCAATCCAAGCATAATTCCAACAAAAGGGAAAGTTAATTATATCG
>OZ024741.1:292096587-292109087 GCA_964016885.1 Eledone cirrhosa
AAAGACAAATATTAACAAACAATTGTTTCATTTTGTGACAAAAATATGTCTAAAAATATACATAAAAACTATAAAAAAATAAATATCGATCAATTGATGGAATCGATCGACATGTTGGAAACTACCGAGCTGGATAAAACTCGTAAAATCGGACCAAGGAAGCAATGTTTCCATTGGTCTTTCCATTTCTGATACTATCCACTGGTCGCAACTCATGGCAGAAAAATACGTATATAAAAAATACATAAAAAAGATGGGCGGTGCCCCAGCATAGCCTCAGCCGGATGGCTGGAACAGGTAAAAGAGTAAAAGAGTATATCAAAATGTATATAAACTATGTAGATTTTATATACAAAAATAAATATATAAACATGCATAAAAAATATATATATACAAGGGCGGTGCCCCAGCATGGCCTCAGCCGGATGGCTGAAACAGGTAAAAGAGTAAAAGAGTATATCAAAACCTATATAAACTATATACATTTCATATACAAAAATAAATATATAAAAATGTATAGACAAAGATATATATCAAAATGTATATAAACTATATACAATAAATATGTAAAGACTATATAAAACATTATATAAATAAATATATAAAAATAAACATAAAAACTAAATTAAATAATATATAGAATATATATACAAAAATTATATAAAATGTATACAAATAAACATATAAACTAAATAAAATATGTTATGCAAAAACTATATGTAAATATATATAAATAAATATATAGAAACTATATAAAATAAATATATATAAAAAAATATGCAATACTATATAAAGTATATAAAAATAAATATATAAAAAAGCTATAGAAAAGATATATATAAAGCATATAAAAATAAATATATAAAAAACTATACAAAACTATATAAAGCATATAAAAATAAATATATAAAAATCTATAGAAAAACTATATAAAGCATATAAAAATAAACATAAAAAAATATAGTAAACCTATATAAAGTATATAAAAATAAATAAATATATAAAACTATAGAAAACTATATAAAGCATATAAATATATATATATATATATATATATATATATATATATATATATATATAAAACCATAGAAAATTATAAGAATAAATATATATAAAAATAACTATACAAAAAACTATAAAAATAAATATATATAAAAAACTGTGCAAAAAACTATATAAAGCTTATAAAAATAAATATATAAAAAATAACAACAAAAACTATATAAAAAAATAACAATATATATATGAAACAATAAAAACAAGTATAGGATCAACAATGACAGCAACATTCTTTTAATTATTAAAATAAAGTAATAATATCTTCGTTACTAATTTTGGCATTGCAGTCTTACACAACAAACACTAACATGGAAGAAATGTGTCTGAAAAAAAAACGACAATATTTTCCATATGATGAATATAGTTTATATTTTTGTATGAGAAAACAATTTTAATCATTTGGTTTGTATGAAAAAAAAGCATTAACCATTTTTTTTTTTTTTTTGTAATTTTTTCGTTTTACCCAAGTTTGCAGGCGAAACTTAATTAAGGAAGAAACACAATAAATTCTAATTTGGTTACAGAATTAACATTTAAAAAAAAAAATTACAACAAAAACAATACGATAAAAAGTAGATATTATTACTCTATCATTGAAATGCAAAAGAAAGATAGTCGGCATATAAATTTTGTAGACAAAAATTCTAATATTTATTATTAAACAATTGTTAATTTCTAAGTGAAAGATATCTTTGTCACAGGAGAAAAAAATTAAATGTTTATCGAACAAAAGCAAATTGACAACATTCTAATAACTGTTGTGTCAAGAATATCCTGTAACCTATTTTATTTCAAATTTTATAGAAAAAAAAATGCCATTATTATTATTATTTTTATTATAATTATTATTATTATTATTATTATTATAGTAAATGTTCAATAATAATTATAATGGTTTCTGATTTAAGGAGAAGGCCAGCAATTTTGGGAGGAGTGGAAAGTAGATTAAATCGATACCAGTGTGTGACTGGTACTTTCCTTTATTGATCCCGTAAGAATAAAATGTAAAGCTAATTTCGGCGGGATTTGCTTTTCATCCTTACGAGGTCGATAAAATAATGCATTGAGGTCGATTTAATCGACTTCCTCCCTCTCAAAATTGTTGACCAAGTGCCTGAATAGAAAAAAATTATATTATTATTATTATTGTTGTTTGGCTAGGGTGCTGGATTGGCAGTATCAGTAGATAGTCGGACAACATGCTTCGTGGCATAGAGTTACGATCATTTACGGTCTGAGTTCAAATCCCCACCGCGGTTAACTTTGCCTTTCGTCCTACGGGATCGATAAAATAAAGCCCCAGTAACGTACTGGGACGATTTAATCGACTTTCCCTTCCCCACAAATTACTGGCATTGTGCCTATAGTAGAAATGATTATCATTATTATTGTTTTGGCTAGGGTGCTGGATTCTTCGCAGGTGAGAGTTACGGGCTTTTACGTTCTGATTTCAAATCCCACTGAGGTCAGCTTTGCTTTTCATCCTAACAGAATCGGTAAAATAAAGTGCCAGTAACGCACTGAGGTCGATTTAATCGATTTTCCCCTCCCCTAAAATTGCTCGCCTTCTGCCTATATAAGAAAGCATTTTATTATCATTAATAATAATGGTTTCATTAATAATAAAGGCGGTGAATTGGCAGTATCGGTTGGGGGTTGGACGCCATACTTTCTAGCATAGTTACGTCCCTTTACGGTCTGAGTTCAAACACGTTGAGGTTAACTTTGCCTTTCATCCTTACGTGGTGAATAAAATAAATTACCAGTAATGTACTGGGTATTTTGCTGGCCCTGTGCCAAAAGTAGAAACAATTATCATTAATATTATTACTATTGAACGTTTGTAATTACTTCATAAAAATGTCGTTTTAGGCGTTAAAAAAAAAACAACTTAAATTTATATTACATTCATCGTATAATTCTTGGTGTCAAAACTTTCGTACTACTATTTGCGACATGATCAATAATTGTTTCTACTTTTGGCACAAGGCCAGCAATTATCAGAATTCATTACTAGCACTATATTTTATCGACCCCCGTAAGGAGGAATGGCAAAGTTAACCTTGGCAGGATTTGAACTCAGAACATGAAGGGCAATAACTCTATGCTGAAAAGCATGGTTACCAACGCTCTAACAATTCTGCCATTCCACTCAATAACGCAGTTCTACTTCAATCCAGCTGTCAGCAACCAGATCGATAACAGAGGTCAATACAATAAATACCAGGTTTGCAGAAGGTAAGTATTGTGGAAGATATAGTCAGTCCTGCAAACAATTCTACATACTAACAACAAGTGTGTCAGTCATATATACGAACTTATCAGTGCTACACACGACAAGATAAGTCAGTGCTACACACTAACAACATTATGTGTCAGTCCTACACGTTAACAACAATGTGTGTCGGTCCTACACACTAAGCTCAATGTGTGTCAGTCTTACACACTAACAACAATGTGTGTCAGTCCTGCACACTAACAACAATGTATGTCAGTCCTACACACTAACTACAATGTATGTCAGTATTACACACTAACAACAATGTGTGTCAGTCCTACACACTAACTACAATGTGTGTCAGTGCTACACACTAACAACAATATGTGTCAGTCCTGCACACTAACAACAATGTGTGTCAGTCCTACACACTAACAACAATGTGTGTCAGTCCTACACATTAACTACAATGTGTGTAAGTCCTACACACTAACTACAATGTGTGTCAGTCCTACACACTAGCAACAATGTGTGTCAGTCCTACACACTACCAACAATGTGTGTCAGTCCTACACACTGCCAACAATGTGTGTCAGTCCTACACACTAACAACAATGTATGTCAGTCTTACACACTAACAACAATGTGTGTCAGTCCTACACACTAACAACAATGTGTGTCAGTCCTACACACTAACAACAATGTATGTCAGTCTTACACACTAACAACAGTGTGTGTCAGTCCTAAACACTAATAACAATGCCTGTCAGTCCTACACATTAACTACAATGTATGTCAGTCTTACACATTAACTACAATGTGTGTCAGTCCTACACACTAACTACAATGTGTGTCAGTCCTACACACTAACTACAATGTGTGTCAGTCCTACACACTAACAACAATGTGTGTCAGTCCTACACACTAACAACGATGTATGTCAGTCTTACACACTAACAACAATGTGTGTCAGTCCTACACACTAACAACAATGTGTGTCAGTCCTACACACTAACAACAATGTGTGTCAGTCCTACACACTAACTACAATGTGTGTCAGTCCTACACACTAACTACAATGTATGTCAGTCCTACACACTAACAACAATGTATGTCAGTCCTACACACTAACAACAATGTGTGTTAGTCCTACACACTAACAACAATGTGTGTCAGTCCTACACACTAACTACAATGTGTGTCAGTCCTACACACTAACAACAATGTATGTCAGTCCTACACACTAACTACAATATATGTCAGTCCTACACATTAACTACAATGTATGTCAGTCTTACACACTAACAACAATGTGTGTCAGTCCTACACACTAACAACAATGTGTGTCAGTCCTACACACTAACAACAATGTGTGTCAGTCCTACACACTAACTACAATGTATGTAAGTCCTACACACTAACTACAATGTATGTCAGTCCTACACACTACCTACAATGTATGTCAGTCTTACACATTAACTACAATGTGTGTCAGTCCTACACACTAACTACAATGTGTGTCAGTCCTACACACTAACAACAATGTATGTCAGTCCTACACACTAACTACAATGTGTGACAGTCCTACACACTAACAACAATGTATGTCAGTCCTACACACTAACTACAATGTGTGTCGGTCCTACACATTAACTACAATGTATGTCAGTCCTACACACTAATTACAATGTGTGTCAGTCCTACACACTAACGACAGTGTGTGTCAGTCCTACACACTAAATACAATGTATGTCAGTCCTACACACTAACAACAATGTGTGTCAGTCCTACACACTAACAACAATGTATGTCAGTCCTACACACTAACTACAATATATGTCAGTCCTACACATTAACTACAATGTATGTCAGTCTTACACACTAACAACAATGTGTGTCAGTCCTACACACTAACAACAATGTGTGTCAGTCCTACACACTAACAACAATGTGTGTCAGTCCTACACACTAACTACAATGTGTATCAGTCCTACACACTAACTACAATGTATGTCAGTCCTACACACTAACAACAATGTGTGTCAGTCCTACACACTAACTACAATGTATGTCAGTCCTACACACTAACAACAATGTGTGTCAGTCCTACACACTAACAACAATGTGTGTCAGTCCTACACACTAACTACAATGTGTGTCAGTCCTACACACTAACTACAATGTGTGACAGTCCTACACACTAACAACAATGTATGTCAGTCCTACACACTAACTACAATGTGTGTCGGTCCTACACATTAACTACAATGTATGTCAGTCCTACACACTAATTACAATGTGTGTCAGTCCTACACACTAACGACAGTGTGTGTCAGTCCTACACACTAAATACAATGTATGTCAGTCCTAAACACGAACTACAATGTGTGTCAGTCCTACACACGAACAACAATTTGTGTCAGTCCTACACACTAACAATAATTTGTGTCAGTCCTACACACTAACAACAATGTGTGTCAGTCCTACACACTAACTACAATGTATGTCAGCCATACACACCAACAACAATGTGTGTCAGTCCTACACACTAACAGCAATGTATGTCAGCCTTACACACTAACAACAATGTGTGTCAGTCCTACACACTACCTACAATGTATGTCAGCCATACACACCAACAACAATGTGTGTCAGTCCTACACACTAACAACAATGTGTGTCAGTCCAACACATTAACTACAATGTATGTCAGTCCTACACACTAACTACAATGTATGTCAGTCCTACACGCTAACTACAATGTGTGTCAGTCTTACAAAACTAACAACAATGTGTGTCAGTCCTACACACTAACAACAATGTGTGTCAGTCCTACACGCTAACAACAATGTGTGTCAGTCCTACACATTAACTACAATATGTGTCAGTCCTACACACTAACTACAATGTGTGTCAGTCCTACACACTAACTACAATGTGTGTCAGTCCTACACACTAACAACAATGTGTGTCAGTCCTACACACTAACTACAATGTATGTCAGTCCTACACACTAACTACAATGTGTGTCAGTCCTACACACTAACTACAATGTGTGTCAGTCTTACACACTAACAACAATGTATGTCAGTCCTACACGCTAACTACAATGTGTGTCAGTCTTACAAAACTAACAACAATGTATGTCAGTCCAACACACTAACAACAATGTATGTCAGTCCTACACACTAACTACAATATGTGTCAGTCCTACACACTAACAACAATGTGTGTCAGTCCTACACACTAACTACAATGTATGTCAGTCCTACACACTAACTACAATGTGTGTCAGTCCTACACACTAACTACAATGTGTGTCAGTCTTACACACTAACAACAATGTGTGTGAGTCCTACACACTAACTACAATGTATGTCTGTCCTACACACTAACTACAATGTATGTCAGTCTTACACACTAACAACAATGTATGTGAGTCCTACACACTAACTACAATGTGTGTCAGTCCTACACACTAACAACAATGTATGTGAGTCCTACACACTAACTACAATGTGTGTCAGTCCTACACACTAACTACAATATGTGTCAGTCCTACACACTAACAACAATGTATGTGAGTCCTACACACTAACTACAATATATGTCAGTCCTACACACTAACTACAATGTGTGTCAGTCTTACACACTAACTACAATGTATGTCAGTCTTACACACTAACAACAATGTGTGTCAGTCCTACACACTAACTACAATATATGTCAGTCTTACACACTAACTACAATGTGTGTCAGTCCTACACACCAACTACAATGTATGTCAGTCCTACACACTAACAACAATGTATGTTAGTCCTACACACTAACAACAATATATGTCAGTCCTATACACTAACTACAATGTATGTCAGTCCTACACACTAACAACAATGTGTGTCATTCCTACACACTAACAACACTGTATGTCAGTCCTACCCACTAACAACAATGTGTGTCAGTCCTACACACTAACAACAATATATGTCAGTCCTACACACTAACTACAATGTATGTCAATCTTACACACTAACAACAATGTGTGTCAGTCCTACACACTAACTACAATGTGTGTCAGTCCTACACACTAACAACAATGTATGTCAGTCCTACACACTAACTACAATGTATGTCAATCTTACACACTAACAACAATGTGTGTCAGTCCTACACTAACAACAATGTGTGTCAGTCCTACACACTAACAACAATGTATGTCAGTCCTACACACTAACTACAATGTATGTTAATCTTACACACTAACAACAATGTGTGTCAGTCCTACGCACTAACAACACTGTATGTCAGTCCTACACTCTAACAACAATGTATGTCAGTGCTACACACTAACAACAATGTGTGTCAGTCCTACACACTAACAACAATGTATGTCAGTTTTACACACTAACTACAATGTTTGTCAGTCCTACACACTAACAACAATTTGTGTCAGTCCTACACACTAATAACAATTTGTGTCAGTCCTACACACTAACAACAATGTGTCTAAGTCCTACACACTAACAACAATGTGTATCAGTCCTACACACTAACTACAATATGTGTCAATCCTACACACTAACAACAATGTGTGTCAGACCTACACACTAACTACAACGTATATCAGTCCTACACACTAACAACAATGCGTGTCAGTCCTACACACTAACAACAATGTATGTCAGTCTTACACACTAACAACAATGTGTGTCAGTCCTACACACTAACAACAATGTATGTCAGTCTTACACACTAACAACAATGTGTGTCAGTCCTACACACTATCAACAACGTATTTCAGACCTACACGCTAACGATAGTGTGTGTCAGTCCTACACACTAACTACAATGTATGTCAGTCCTACACACTAACAACAATGTATCTCAGATTACACCCTATCAACAATGTATGTCAGTCCTACACACTAACGACAGTGTATGTCAGTCCTACACACTAACCACAATGTGTGTTAGCCCTACACACTAACAACAATGTGTGTCAGTCCTACACACTAACAACAATGTGTGTCAGTCCTACACACTAACAACAATATGTGTCGGTCCTACACATTAACTACAATGTATGACAGTCCTACACACTAACTACAATGTATGTCAGTCCTACACACTACCAACAATGTGTGTCAGTCCTACACACTAACTACAATGTGTGTCAGTCCTACACACTAACAACAATGTGTGTCAGTCCTACACACTAACAACAATGTGTGTCAGTCTTACACACTATCAACAATGTACGTCAGTCATACACACTAACGACAGTGTGTGTCAGTCCTACACACTAACAACAATGTGTGTTAGTCCTACACACTAACGACAGTGTGTGTCAGTCTTACACACTAATAACAATGTGTGTTAGTCCTACACACTAACAACAATGTGTGTCAGTCCTACACACTAACAACACTGTATGTCAGTCCTACACACTAACAACAATATGTGTCGGTGCTACACATTAACTACAATGTATGTCAGTCCTACACACTAACTACAATGTATGTCAGTCCTACACACTAACAAAAATGTGTGTCAGTCCTCCACACTAACTACAATGTGTGTCAGTCCTACACACTAACAACAATGTGTGTCAGTCCTACACACTAACAAATATATGTGTCAGTCCTACACACTAACTACAATGTGTGTCAGTCCTACACACTAACTACAATGTATGTCAGTCCTAAACACTAACAACAATGTATGTCAGTCCTACACATTGACTACAATATGTGTCAGTCTTACACACTAACTACAATGTGTGTCAGTCCTACACACTAACAACAATGTGTTTCAGTCCTACACACTAACTACAATGTGTATCAGTCCTACACACTAACAACAATGTGTGTCAGTCATACACACTAACAACAATATGTGTCAGTCCTACACACTAACAACAACATGTGTCAGTCATACACACTAACAACAATATGTGTCAGTCCTACACACTAACTACAATGTATGTCAGTCCTACACACTACCTACAATGTGTGTCAGTCCTACACTCTAACAACAATGTGTGTCAGTCCTACACACTAACAACAATGTGTGTCAGTCCTACACACTAACAACAATGTGTGTCAGTCCTACACACAAACAACAATGTATGTCAGTCCTACACACTAACTACAATGTATGTCAGTCTTACACACTAACAACAATGTGTGTCAGTCCAACACAGTAACAACAATGTGTGTCAGTCCTACACACTAACTACAATGTGTGTCAGTCCTACACACTAACAACAATGTGTGTCAGTCCTACACACTAACTACAATGTGTGTCAGTCATACACACTAACAACAATATGTGTCAGTCCTACACACTAACAACAATGTGTGTCAGTTCTACACACTAACAACAATGTGTGTCAGTCCTACACACTAACAACAATGTATGTCAGTCCTACACACTAACAACAATGTGTGTCAGTCCTACACACTAACAACAATGTATGTCAGTTTTACACACTAACTACAATGTTTGTCAGTCCTACACACTAACAACAATTTGTGTCAGTCCTACACACTAACAACAATTTGTGTCAGTCCTACACACTAACAACAATGTGTCTAAGTCCTACACACTAACAACAATGTGTGTCAGTCCTACACACTAACTACAATATGTGTCAATCCTACACACTAACAACAATGTGTGTCAGTCCTACACACTAACTACAATGTATATCAGTCCTACACACTAACAACAATGTGTGTCAGTCCTACACACTAACAACAATGTATGTCAGTCTTACACACTAACAACAATGTGTGTCAGTCCTACACACTAACAACAATATATGTCAGTCTTACACACTAACAACAATGTGTGTCAGTCCTACACACTAACAACAATGTATGTCAGTCTTACACACTAACGACAGTGTGTGTCAGTCCTACACACTAACTACAATGTATGTCAGTCCTACACACTAACAAAAATGTATCTCAGATTACACACTATCAACAATGTGTGTTAGCCCTACACACTAACAACAATGTGTGTCAGTACTACACACTAACAACAATATGTGTCGGTCCTACACATTAACTACAATGTATGACAGTCCTACACACTAACTACAATGTATGTCAGTCCTACACACTACCAACAATGTGTGTCAGTCCTACACACTAACTACAATGTGTGTCAGTCCTACACACTAACAACAATGTGTGTCAGTCCTACACACTAACAACAATGTGTGTCAGTCTTACACACTATCAACAATGTATGTCAGTCATACACACTAACGACAGTGTCTGTCAGTCCTACACACTAACAACAATGTGTGTTAGTCCTACACACTAACGACAGTGTGTGTCAGTCTTACACACTAATAACAATGTGTGTTAGTCCTACACACTAACAACAATGTGTGTCAGTCCTACACACTAACAACACTGTATGTCAGTCCTACACACTAACAACAATATGTGTCGGTGCTACACATTAACTACAATGTATGTCAGTCCTACACACTAACTACAATGTATGAAAGTCCTACACACTAACAACAATATGTGTCGGTCCTACACATTAACTACAATGTATGTCAGTCCTACACACTAACAACAATGCGTGTCAGTCCTACACACTAACAAAAATATGTGTCAGTCCTACACACTAACTACAATGTGTGTCAGTCCTACACACTAACTACAATGTATGTCAGACCTAAACACTAACAACAATGTATGTCAGTCCTACACATTGACTACAATATGTGTCAGTCTTACACACTAACTACAATGTGTGTCTGTCTTACACACTAACAACAATGTCTGTCAGTCCTACACACTAACGACAATGTATGACAGTCCTACACACTAACTACAATGTGTATCAGTCCTACACACTAACAACAATGTGTGTCAGTCATACACACTAACAACAATATGTGTCAGTCCTACACACTAACAACAATGTGTGTCAGTTCTACACACTAAAAACAATGTGTGTCAGTCCTACACACTAACAACAATGTGTGTCAGTCCTACACACTAACAACAATGTATGTCAGTTTTACACACTAACTACAATGTATGTCAGTCCTACACACTAACAACAATGTATGTCAGTTTTACACACTAACTACAATGTTTGTCAGTCCTACACACTAACAACAATTTGTGTCAGTCCTACACACTAACAACAATTTGTGTCAGTCCTACACACTTACAACAATGTGTCTAAGTCCTACACACTAACAACAATGTGTGTAAGTCCTACACACTAACTACAATATGTGTCAATCAGACACACTAATAACAATGTGTGTCAGTCGTACACACTAACAACAATGTGTGTCAGTCCTACACACTAACAACAATGTGTGTCAGTCCTACACTCTAACAACAATGTATGTCAGTCCTACACACTAACTACAATGTGTGTCAGTCCTACACACTAACAACAATGTGTGTCAGTCCTACACACTAACTACAATGTATGTCAGTCCTACACACTAACAACAATGTGTGTCAGTCCTACACACTAACAACAATATCTGTCAGTCCTACACACTAACAACAATGTGTGTCAGTCCTACACACTAACTACAATATCGGTCAGTCCTACGCACTAACAAGAATGTATGTCAGTCCTACACACTAACTACAATGTATGTCAGTCCTACACACTAACAACAATGTGTGTCAGTCCTACACACTAACAACAATATCTGTCAGTCCTACACACTAACAACAATGTGTGTCAGTCCTACACACTAACTACAATATCGGTCAGTCCTACGCACTAACAAGAATGTATGTCAGTCCTACACACTAACTACAATGTATGTCAGTCCTACACACTAACAACAATGTGTGTCAGTCCTACACACTAACAACAATATCTGTCAGTCCTACACACTAACAACAATGTGTGTCAGTCCTACACACTAACTACAATATCGGTCAGTCCTACGCACTAACAAGAATGTATGTCAGTCCTACACACTAACAACAATGTTTGTCAGTCCTACACACTAACTACAATATCGGTCAGTCCTACACACTAACAAGAATGTATGTCAGTCCTACACACTAACAACAATGTGTGTCAGTCCTACACACTAACAACAATGTGTGTCAGTCCTACACACTAACAACAATGTCTGTCAGTCCTACACACTAACAACAATGTCTGTCAGTCCTACACACTAACTACAATGTGTGTTAGTCCCACACACTAACTA
>OZ024741.1:292121587-292124087 GCA_964016885.1 Eledone cirrhosa
ATCTATATGCCCACACTGCTTCTCTCTCTCTCTCTATATATATATATATATATATATTTTTTTTTTTTTTTTTTTTTAAATTTTGTCGTCAAGTATGAAATTTGTAGAATTTGTTTTTTCAACAAATTTCTACAAATTTCATACTTGGCGACCCAATACACACACACACACACACACACACACACACACACACACACACACACACACACACACACACACACACATACATGTATATATATATATGTATATATATATACATATATATATATATATATATATATATATATATATATATATATATATATATATATATATATATATATCAGTTCGTGCGCGTGTGTATGTGTTTGATTGAAAATGCATAACCGAGTGCAATCTTGAGGCTTTGAGTTCGATGCCCTAGCTGTACATTTTGGCCCAGTGTCTTTTATAACAGTCTCGGTTTAATTCATGCTGATTCTGTCTAAGACTACATTTGTCAGTGGAATACTCAACCACATACTCTATCATTTAATGTGTAGTATCTTCACTTAATGGACAACTGGAACAATCATCATGAAAACTGACAGGTCGGTTTAGGTATAATCTTTATGTGTATACCAAGTCCGGATTAATGCTAAGTAAGGGTTTGGGACGAATGACCATAATATCGTGGGTTCGAATCCTGGACTGGGTTGTGTGTTGTGTTCATGAGCAAAACACTTCATTTCATGTTGCTCCAGTATACTCCGCTGTAAATGAGTACCAGAAATAGCTGTGGATTAAAACCTGCAACGGACTTGAGTCCTGTCCATGGTGGGGTCTTGTACTCTAAATGGCCTCACATCACGAAAACCGAGATAAGCACCGGCTTAACGAGCCTTTGGTCCCGATACAAACTTCAGACTTTGATTAATGCCAACCTATGTCCTAAGGGTAACCTAGCTGTGTTTCTCTCACCCTACCGTTGTGTAACTGACTATACTTAAAACAACGTTTAATTTTCTTTTTTCACCGTTTAATCAGTGGTGAGAAGCGGGGAAGAGCAGTGCACTTAACCTGTTAAGGTCCTTTAGAACCTTAACCTTTTCAGTGAAAAGAGACGGTATCCTAAAAACGGAGACCTGGTTGCAACACAGTAGAGTGTTAGTGTGTTAAAACGGGCAACCGGTTAAGTCCACCACACAGTTGTAAAGTGATAGATTAAAGTACAATTTTACTCCGAGCCACAACCATATTAAATAGAAAGGAAGAAAAACATAATTCAAATAGATTGGTCTGGATTGTGGATCAAGCCGGATCATCTGTAGACGGCTGCTTCTGACAGGACCTGGTGGAAACAGTGTTTGAGGACTCTGCCCTCTCGACCTTCTCGGAAGAAGAAGAAGAAGAAGAAGAAGAAGAAGAAGAAGAAGAAGAAGAAGAAGAAGAAGATAGATTGATGATGGTTTGCTTTGACACAACTTACATTTTTTCGTTTTACTTTTACTGTTCTATTTTGGGTGTGTGGAGATTTCATTAATTAGATTGGGGATACGCTTAAAAGTGATTGAGTCAATCTTATTGATTCCAGTAGGAGTACTGTCTTGATTGGATTTAGTCGGTCATATCGATTCCAGTACTTATATTTTCAAGTCTGATACTTATTTTTATCGATCCATTTTATTCAAGTCGATATGTTACAGATCATAAACTTATACCCAGACAAACACGTAAACACAAACAAGGATACACACATATATGAGGGCAGAAGCCTACCAAGTTTCACTCGCAAACTATTGTTATTCCTTGCTTATAGTAGATGGCACCTAAGTTGTCACGCAATGTGAGTTTGCGTAGAGAATTCCTTAGCCACGTTGCCATGCCTATGCATATTCTTATATAAGTAAAAAATAAGTTGATACATCATTGAAAGTAAACAGTACAACGTTTTGAATACGTTTTAAAATTTTTTTTTTTTTTCACACTAAGCAGCAGTAAGGTGGCGTGTTGGCAGAGTCGTTAGTGCGTCGGATAGAATGTTTTGTAGTATTCATTCCGACTTTCTGCTCTCTGAATTCAAATCACGCCAAGTTCCACTTTACCTTTCAACCTTCTGGCGTCGATAAAAAAAAGTAGTAGTCTAATACTGGGGGCTGATTTTACCTCTATATCTCTTTCTTCCTTTCGCTCTCTCACTTTCTCTGGGAGAAATTTGCTGTAGTCAGGCCTGGAGAGGGGTGGGCTGCGATAGGCTTTAAAATACCCAAGAAATGTCGTATGCCACTATGACGCCCCTACGACTCTATCAGGAGTAACTGGACCATACAATAACATTCAATGTAACAGTAAGCAATATAAATAAATTATATACATAGTGTCGTCAATAATGACGGCAATAACACTGAATATATCTAAGTTTTGGAGTCAAAGGATTAGCGGATACGTGAACAATCATACAAACTAGGAAATTTGAATTTTGATAAATTAATTGCTTCCACAAGAAAAACCCTATAGTCTGTGTTGGGATTTAAAATAAGAA
>OZ024741.1:292129087-292131587 GCA_964016885.1 Eledone cirrhosa
CTGTCCCTGAACTACACCTCATCTGCGTGTATCCGTTCCACCATCACCACTATAACCATCATCATCATCACCACCACCGCCGTCGCCGCCGCCTTAGCAGGTCACGTGATGCCAGTGTAAGAAACATGCGCTGAGCAGAAAAGAGTTTCTCTGTTTAGGAAGTGAAGCAAATATGTTGTGTGTTGCTGCCTTGTAAAGCGAGAAGTAAGTTTTTGTAGTTGTTGTTGTTGTTGTCGTCGTTGCTGATACTGCTGCTGTTGTTGGTGTTGTTGTTGTTGCTGCTGTTCCTGCTGCTGCTCTTGTTATTGGTAGTTGTATGCTGCTTATAGTGGTGATGGCAGCGGGTGCACGCTTCTGCTGTTAGTGTTGATGTTGTAGTGGTGCTGCTGTTGCGGTGGTGTTGTTGGTGCTGTAGTGTTGTTATTGCTGTTGTTGTTGCTGTTGGTTTTTGTAGTGGTATTACTGTTAGTGTTGCTGTTGTAGTGGTGGTGTCATTGCGGTGCTGTTGTTGGTGTTGTAGTGGTGTTGTTGCGGTGCTGTTGTAGTGGTGGTGTTGTTGCGGTGCTGTTGTTGGTGCTGTAGTGTTATTATTGCTGTTGTTGTTGCTGCTGTTGTTGGTTTTTGTAGTGGTATTGCTGTTAGGGTTACTGTTATAGTGATATTATTACAGTAGTAGTGTTGTTGTTGGTGTTGTAGTGGTGTTGAGGTATTGCTGCTGTGGTGGTCGTGTTGTAGTGTTGTTGTTGTTGTTGTTGTTGTTGTTGTTATTGTTAGTGTTGTTGTAGTAGTAATACTGTTTTTTCTTGTTGCGGTGGTGTTGTTGTTGCTGTTGTAGTAGTTTTACTGCTGTGGCGGTGTTCTTGTTGGTGTTGTAGTGGTGTCACTGTGATGCTGTTGTTGTTGTGGTGGTGTCACTATGATGGTGTTGTAGATGTGGTAGTGTTGTAGTGGTGTCACTGTGATGGTGTTGTTGTTGGTGTTGTTGCGTTAACGTAGTACTGTGCTTATAATAGTTGTAGAGGTACTCTTGTTGTTGTGTTGGTGGTAGTTGTTGTAGTAGTTGTATTGGTGACCATCTTCATTACTATTAGGTGTCATTGTGGCGGTTGTAGTATCGGTAGTGGTAGAGTTATTGTAATGGTAGTAGTAGAGTTGTTGATATTAATATTGTGGTGGTGTTATTGATGGTGGTGGTGGTGGTAATATTGTTGACGGTGGTGGTGTTGATGATGATGATGATGATGATGATATTGCGATAGTGTTACTGTTGATGACGGTGGTGGTGTTGATGGCGGTGGTCGTGTTGATGGCGGTGGTGTTGCGCTGGTAGTGTTGTTGGTAGTGTTAATGGTGATGGCGTTAGTATTGATGGTGGTGGTAGTGTTGATGGTAGTGCTGTTGGTAGTGTTAGTGGTGGTGGTGGTGATGTTGATGGTAGTGTTAGTGGTGATGGTGCTGATGGTGGTTGTGTTGATGGTAGTGCTGTTGGTAGTGTTAGTGGTGGTGATGGTGGTGGTGGTGGTGATGGTAGTGTTAGTGGTGATGGTGCTGATGGTGGTTGTGTTGATGGTAGTGCTGTTGGTAGTGTTAGTGGTGGTGATGGTGGTGGTGGTGGTGATGGTAGTGTTAGTGGTGATGGTGCTGATGGTGGTTGTGTTGATGGTAGTGCTGTTGGTAGTGTTAGTGGTGGTGATGGTGGTGGTGGTGGTGATGGTAGTGTTAGTGGTGATGGTGCTGATGGTGGTTGTGTTGATGGTAGTGCTGTTGGTAGTGTTAGTGGTGGTGATGGTGGTGGTGGTGGTGATGGTAGTGTTAGTGGTGATGGTGCTGATGGTGGTTGTGTTGATGGTAGTGCTGTTGGTAGTGTTAGTGGTGGTGATGGTGGTGGTAGTGGTGGTGGTGATGGTAGTGTTAGTGGTGAGGGTGCTGATTGTGGTGGTGGTGGTGTCGATGGTAGTGCTGTTGGTAGTGTTAGTGGTGGTGATGGTGGTGGTAGTGTTGTTGGTAGTGTTAGTGGTGGTGATGGTGGTGGTCGTGGTGTTGATGGTAGTGCTGTTGGTAGTGTTAGTGGTGGTGATGGTGGTGGTCGTGGTGATGGTAGTGTTAGTGGTGATGGTGTTGATGATGGTGGTGGTGGTGGTGTTGGTGGTAGTGCTGTCGGTAGTGTTAATGGTGGTGATATTGTTGTTGGTTGTGATGTTGTTGATGGTGGTAAAGTGATTGTGATGGTGAGGATGATGTTGTTATAGCGTTGTTGTTGTTGGTGGTGATGCTGTTGTAGTGGTAGTATAGTTGACAGTGGTGGTAGTGTTGTGGTGGTAGTGCCGGTATTGATGGTGGTGATTGCGGTCATCCAGTCGCCTTAGAGTGATACCTGTCACTACAATTGTTATTGTTGTTGTTGTGATGGTGGTTGTGATGGTGGTGGTGGTGTCACTGATATTGGAGTGGCGGTAGTAGTATCAATAGTGGTGTTGCTGTTGCAGTATCACTGGAGTTG
>OZ024741.1:292141587-292149087 GCA_964016885.1 Eledone cirrhosa
TAACCCCAATATTTTAATTGGCGAGGGTGAATGAGGCCGCTGGGAGCGGGGGTACCTAAACGAAAGCAAGAAAAAATGTTTGAAAATTTAAATTATAACACTTTAGAAAACAGAATTGTTAAAATCACGAAAACAATGAAAATATATAAATGTATGTATTTGTTCATATTGGATTGAGGATCCGGCAGGTTGTACTAGGTTACATGCTACCAGTAACCGGTTGAAGCCTCACCTAACCACATATATATGGTGAACGAAGGCAAACTCCTAGAAATAAATCACAGAAAATAGTTACACTTAGGCTAAAGTTATTTATTCTTTTCGTATGTCATGACAGATATGCTTCCACTGTTCAATATATTCACTTTTTATGGGATTTAAAACGAGACATTTCTTCCTATCCATTTCTTTCCAGAAACTGTTTTTTTCTGGATTAAGATAAATATACATATGCCTCTGTATTTATGACATTACTATCTATAAGCTCATTGACGATATACAATTGCACGTATAAAACATTCTTATCATCACAGACCAAAGTCAATGTTTATAAAAAATCATAACTATATCTTAAACATGTTAGTCTAACAGATTCAGATGCTGCTTCTACTCATGTCACATATTAGGATAACATATTTGGACTTCCATTCTACATATACCACATTTTAGGTTAATATTTGTAGAATTTACTTCAACACTTCACCAGATATCACATGTGAGCTTAACCTTTCGTTACTAAATCTATTATTGTATTTGAATTAATTGATGAAGAATTTGGAGCGGTTTACTAAAATAATTGTTTCTACGTTAGGCTCAAGGCCAGCAATTACCCAGTGCATTACTGGTACTTTATTTTATCGACCAGGTAAGGATGAAAGGCAAAGTTAACCTTGGCGGGTTTACTAAAATAATAAATTATATAATTACTAAAATGATATTTGTAATAGATTCTTATAGCAAATTATTTTGGAATATTTTAATTGAAATAAGAATCATATAAAAGGGGCTGTTCTCTTTCACAGAAACAAAGCTGGTTTGGGCCGGGTTGCTATCAAAGGAGTAAACGTCCCTACATGGAATAAAGTGCCAAGCACATCTAACAATAGTAGATGACAGAGAACTAAAATCTGGATTGTTTCTTACTGTCTAGTGTTGTCTCTTTATTACATTTTAGTGGTTGGTTAGTGATAAACTAGTGTAATGCAGATTATGTTGTACATTTTAGTGGTTGGTTAGTGATAAACTAGTATAAAGCAGATTATGTTGTACACAAGCAAATTTAAAACGACAACTCTTTCTTTCTCTCTATACACACATTAAGGGTGAAATCAGCGATTATATATATATATATATATATATATATATATAGGCACACACATATAAATATGTATATATATATATATATATATATATATACGCACACACATATAATATGTATACAGTTACACATACACACACACACGCATATAAGTACATATTATTGGTCTTTGACAATCCGTTAAACCCAAGCTGGCAAGATAAACGGACGTTAGATGATGGTGATGACGCCGACGGCGATGATGATGATGGTGATGGTGATGATGATGGTGATGATGATGATGATGACGATGACGATGATGATGATGATGATGATGATGATGATGATGATGATGATGATGATGATGATGATGATGATGAGGAGGAGGAGGAGGAGGCGGAAGAAGACTACGAAGACAATAATGAAGATGACAATGATGATGTTACACATACAGGCATACATACAAACACTGCAAAGATCTCGTTTGCACACATGAATAAGTCCTTTGCACGTAAATCGATGGCGATTGGTGAAGGTGGGGTGGGGAGAGCTGGGGCGAGGCGGGGGGGGGGAGCACGTTTGTAGCGTTGGTTGAAGTTTGAGCTTCAAGTGTATTTACCAACTGTAACCATCACTACATACATACACATACACACACTACACACACTCACAGAGACAGACACATACACATAAACACGTTATATGTGTGTGTGTGTGTGTGTGTGTGTGTGTGTGTGTGTGTGTGTGTGTGTGTGTGTGTGTGTGTGCAACGTAATGATCAACAAATGGTGAGAGAAATTTATAAAGAGAAGAGCTATTAAACTTGTGTGTGTCTGTGTGTATATATATATATATATATATATGATGTGTATGAATCATGAAACGTTGACCAATGGATGAATCAAAAGATATAGGAATCTTCCTTAATGTTATTATCTATTGGCCTAAGTCTCTCCCCAGAGGAATTAACAAAGTCGTTTGAGCATAAAATAGAATGCTTTGTAATGTTAGCTACTGCTGTCTGCTCTCTGAGGTCAAATTCCACAGTGCTCAGCTTTACTGAGACATCCTTTCCCAATCCTGAGATAGTATGGAAAACGACATGACACTCGATCTGAAAGGTGAAAGATGCTGAAGTTTCTCTTCATATGAATATCAACCCATCTGCTTGTGATAATAAGGACGAAATGGGAGGAAGTTGAGGAAGACTGGCAGAGTGTTACAACAGGGGGAGAAAAGGAAATTGAATAACTAATATTTTGCCTTTCATCCTTACCGGGTCGATAAAATAAAGTACCAATAATGTACTGGCATAATTGCTGGCCTTGTGCCTATATAAGAAACAATTATTTATTTAATCGATTTAAATGTCCGTATCGAGCTAGTAAACCGTGACAGACTCGGGGAGTATCTAGTACAAAAATATATAATGAGGTTCGTGTGAAGACAAAAGTTAAATAAAATAAAACAAAATAATTAGGGAAGGCCAACGGGAGGCAAATTAAGCATTTAAAATATATGAAGAAAATGGGAAGCAATGGAAGCTGTAAATCAGCTAAGATTCTCCTGTTGAACCTTCTATCCTCCATCTACTCAAAGATTTTGTTTATAGTTGATAGATATTTTACAATATATTCCATTCATTTCTCCAATCTTGGCAGTTTTTTGTCCTCTTTCTCTCTCTCTCCTCTCTCTCTCTCTCTCTCTCTCTCTCTCAGACTGATAGTTTTCACATTGGAACAAATATTACTGAATAGTTCTGGGAAGTCACCACAAGAACATCGAGGTGATTCTTTACGACCAGTTCGTAATAAAATGTAATAAATAAATAAACAAATAAATAAACAGCTCTGTCAGACATCTTTAAAAAATAATGACCATGAGAGGAGATGATTAGACGGCGTGTTTCCCTGAAATACACGCTTTATGGCATATAGTTACGTACCTTTACGTTTTGAGCAACAGTAACAACAACAACAGTAGCAACAATAACAATAACAACAGTAGCAACATAACACCAACAAAAGTAGCAACATAACAACAACAACAGTAGCAACAGTAACAATAACAACAGAAGCAACATAACAACAACAACAACAGTAGTACCATAACAACAACAACAGTAGCAACATAACAACAACAACAACAGTAGCAACATAACAACAATAACAACAGTAGCAACATAACAAGAACAACAACAGTAGTAACAACAACAACAACAGTAGCAGCAGTAACAAGAACAACAGCAGCAACAGTAACAACAACAACGCTAGCAACAACAACAGTAGCAACATAACAACAACAACAACAGTAGCAACAACAACAACAACAACAACAACAGCAGCAACAGTAACAACAACAACAGTAGCAACATAACAACAACAACAGCAGCAACAACAACAACATTACTAGCAATAACTAAAACAGCAATAACATCACCGGCCTCAACTTCAGCAGCTGTTTTTCAAGCAGCACCAAAAACAATAGCAACAACAACAGCAGCAACAAAGTTACCAACAATAATTACAACAGTAGCAGCTGCACACAAGCATCAGCGACAGCAGCAAAAACAACAACAGCAGCAACAACAACAACAACAACAACAACAACAACAACAACAGCAGCAACAACATTACTAGCAATAACTACAAAAGCAGTAGCAGCTGCACTCAACTAGCAGCAACTACAGCAGCAAAAACAACACCAACTACAACAACAACAACAACAACAGCAGCAGCACTACCAACAACAACAGCAGCACCACCACCAACAACAACAGCACCACCAACAACAACAACAACAGCACCACCACCAACAACAGCAACTACAACAGCAGCATCACCACCAACAACAACAACACCACCAACAACAACAGCAACTACAACAGCAGTACCACCAACAACAACAACAACAATATCAGCAACAATAACTACAGCACCACCACCAACAACAACAACATAAACTACAACAACAACTACAGCAACACCACCAACAACTGCAGCAGCACCACCACCAACAACAACAACAGCATCAGCAACAACAACTACAGCAGCACCACCAACAACTGCAGCAACACCACCACCACCAACAACAGCATCAACAACAACAACTACAGCAGCAGCACCAACAACAACAACTACAGCAGCACCACCAACAACAACTGCAGCAGCACCACCACCAACAACAACAGCATCAGCAACAACAGCTACAGTAGCAGCACCAACAACAACAACTACAGCAGCAGCACCAACAACAACAATTACAGCAGCAGCACCATCAACAACTACAGCAGCAGCACCAACGAAGGCAGCAGCATTAACAAAAATAGCAACTACAACAGCAGCAACAATAACTACAGCAGCACCACCACCACCACTAACAACAACATCAGCAACAACAGCAACTACAACAGCAGCAGCGACATCTACAGCAGCACCACCACCACCAGCAACAACTTCAGCAACAATAACTACAGCAGCACCACCAGCAACAACAACAACTTCAGTAAAAACAACAACTACAGCAGTACCACCACCAACAACAGCAGCACCAACATCTACAGCAGCACTACCACCACCAACAACAACAACATCAGCAAAAATAACAACAAAAACACCAACAACTACAACAACTAGAGCAGCACCACCACCAACAACAACAGCAGCACCACTAACAACAACAGCAGCACCACTAACAACTACAGTAGTACCACCACCACCAACAACACCACCACCAAAATCAACAACAACTACACCACCACCAACAACACCAACACCACCAACAACAACAACACCAACAACAACACCACCAACAACAACTACACCACCATCAACATCAACAACAACTTCACCAGCACCAACAACACCAACTACACCACCAACAACAACAACACCAACAACACCACCACCAAAATCAACAACTACACCACCACCAACAACAACAACACCACCACCAACAACAACACCAACAACAACACCACCAACAACAACTACACCACCATCAACATCAACAACAACTACACCACCACCAACTACACCACCAACAACAACACCACCACCAACAACAACAACACCAACAACAACACCAACAACAACTACACCACCACCAACAACACCACCACCACCAACAACAACAACACCACCAACAATAACACCAACAACACCACCACCAACAACACCACCACCACCACCAACAACAACTACACCACCATCAACATCAACAACTACACCAACAATAACAACACCACCACCAACAACAACAACACCACCAACAACACCAACAACACCAACACCACCACCAACAACAACAACAACACCACCACCACCAACAACACCAACACCCCCACCACCACCAACAACAACAACTACTACAGCAGCAAGCTTCAGAAATCAACGATCTGCAACTTGTTGCGCTATTGACAGAAGCTGAAAGCTAAACGGCCGTTCTAACACATACTAACACATACACATACACATCAACACACACACACACACACACACACACACACACACACACACACACACACACACACACACACACACACACACACACACACACACACACGCGTACACACACATCTACACACACAAACACACACAAACACACACAAACACTGAGCAGAAGCCCACATAATTCCATAGATATAATGCATGTATATGTGTGTGGTGTGTATGTGTGTGTGTGTGCGTGTCTGTGTGTGTGTATGTGTGTGCGTATGTGTATACATAAGTCTAGATAGACATATACATTCATTATAGACATGTGTGCATGTGTATGTATATATATATATACATGTGTGTGTGTGTGTGTGCGTGTATGTGCGCATGTGTATATATAAGTCTAGTTAGACATATATATTCATTATAGACATGTGTGCATGTGTGTACGTGTTCGTGTGTGTATACATAAATCTAGATATACATATACATACATTATATATAGACATCACACACAAACACATACATCCAATAAAAACGGGGTAAAAATATCTCAAACATAAAGTGTATGTTTACAGTTCGTTATTATCCTTGTAATCATAATCAACATAATCAACATCACCACCATCATCAGTAACATCAGCTTAACGATCAGACTCAGCGTTGATTAACGTTGACATTAATACTATTATTTCCACCACCACTAGCACCACCCCCGAAACTGCCAACACCACCGCCAACACCACCACCAACACCCGCCACCAACACCACAACCATCACCATTAAAACTATTAACACCACTACCTACTTACGTTCAAGTTCTACTTATTCGTCTTTCTCGATCTGATTCCTTTATATATGTGTATATAGAGATATTTAATTTGTTGGTTATTCAACAAATTTATTTATAACAGTTTCGAAGCACTCTACATGTTTTCTGGAGTATAATATCAATGATATTAATAAATGGAAAACTATATTTATAAAACCATATTTATTTTATTATATATATTTCAAGGGTACCAAAATGTTGGTACGCCCTCATCAGATAAAATACCAAATTTGTTTTATAAATGTTGACATACCCAAGAAACCAGACCTTATCGGTTCAGGTTCAGTTTGGGCAGTGAAAGAAAAATTTCAAATCCTTAAGATGAATATGTAAATGACGTTGAAACGTAAGGCTGAAAAATGATCGCGTTATTTAGACGCTAGGTAAATTTAAATAATTACTAGGATAATTTATAAAAGGAAAAAAAGAGCGGCTAATATTAATGTTATTGTGTAAGAAAATTTAAGGAATGATTATAAGAAAAAATAATAAAACTGTTAACTTCTTAGATGTAACTTTAAACCTTAGCTCAGGTCTATATCACCCTTTCCATAAGATTAATGAAAACCTAAACTACGCAAGCTTCCATTCTAACCATCCTAGAAATGTAAAAAAAATATTATTGTCAATAGTGTCCAGCAACGAATTTCACGCATTTCAGCTAATAAGAATATTTTTTATAACAAGGCAGAATATTACAATGATGCTTTACATAGAGCTGGCTACACGAGTAAAATTAAATACTTAGATAACAATAACATGCAAAATCATCCTAAAATTCACTATAATAATAATAATAAGCAATTTAACATAAATAGTATATCAAACAAAAGAACTAGAACTAGAAATATTATTTGGTACTCTCCCCCATTCTCGATAGGCGTTAAAACACCTGTAGCAAACCTATTTTTCAAAGAATTAGATAAATGTTTTCC
>OZ024741.1:292159087-292181587 GCA_964016885.1 Eledone cirrhosa
TATATGTTTGTTTGTTTGTTTGTGTGTGTGTGTGTGTGTGTGCATTGCATTCCCAGTGTATAGAAGGTACTCAATATGTTAGTTGAGTATAGGTATATTCATTTTATTATAGAAATGACTTCTACAGGCTTAAAACTGTTTCATTCGTAAGAACTCAACAAGGAAATCCTGGCGATTTCTTACGAATGAAACAATTCTATTCATGTAGAAGTCATTTCTACAATAATAATAAATTCTACTATAGGCACAAGGTCAGCATTTTTTAAGGGAAGGGATAGTAGACCAAATTGACCCCAGTGCATTACTGGTGGTTTATGTTATCGACCTCGAAAGGATGAAAGGAAAACTAGCCTTGGCTCAGAAAGTAAAAGGGCGTAACTCTATTCCTCACAATATGTTGTACGGCGCTCTACTGATTCTGCTGAATAATTGTTTCTACTTTTGGCACAAGGCCAGTAATTATCTCAGTACGTTACTGGTACTTTATTTTATCGACCACGTAAGGATGAAAGGCAAAGTTAACCCCGGCGGGATTTGAACTCAGAACGTAAAGGGACGTAACTATGCTGTAAAGCATGGCGCCGATCCTCTACAAATAATATTGGTTTCTGATATATAATATCTTAATATATACCGTATTTCCCGGCGCCGAAGACGCTTCATCCTAATTTTGATAACCAAAAGTGTGAGAAAAAATAATAAACAATCTTCAGCCTCCAGGACGCATTGTAGATTGTTTAGACTTATTATAGTTAGAAAGTAGCGTCTTTCACACCGGGAAATACGGTATATATTTCTAAAGCTTTTATGTCACCTATATTCTTTAATTTTTTAAATCGAAACAATGAAAGGCTGATTATCTCAGATGATTAGACCTAATAATGCAACTGTCATCAGTTCAAACCCCAAACTAGCAAGCTTTCAGTTGTTTTTTGTTGTTTTTTTAATTCCCTTAAATAATGAGTTTGACTCCCTCGTAGATAGATTTTATCTTTTTCGCGCAAACATATAATGCAAAGGTAATAACTTCTTCAAACACAGAATGGGATATATTCTGACTTGGCTTATTTTTGTTTTCTTTCTTTAAATATACGAAGAGCTACATCCCTCCCTTTTCACTTCCGCTTACCTTCAACAATTTTAACTTATCTTATTGACACTCGCAGCCACATACTATTACATCTTTCTTCTACTCTCCCTCTCATTCTTTTTATATCTCTGTTTTTTTATCTCCTAATCTATCAGTTAATCTTAACTTACTTTGTCTCCTTTGTGTCTACATTGATATCTTCTGTAACATCAGTGTTCTCATATTCACTAATCTTTCAGTGTGCATATTTACGTCTTTCTTTTAACATACAATTGCATTGCGTTTATTAATGATCGCTTCATCAATATTACTATAGAAAAGACGTTCGCTACATAGAATGTCCTCTGCTGCCTAATATCGTATCTTATCAATTGCCTTTAGGTAAAACAGCAAGCACAACTTCACACCAATAGAAACTGTTTCTCATCAGGATTTAAAGGTCTTACTTGTCAATTCCTGTGTCTCTTTCTGTTTTATCCTGGTAGCTGAGCTTTCTGACATGGAAGTCTCCCACAACAAGAGACCTGAAACCATCTCACCTTTTGCGTTGGAATCAGTTACCTGTTTAGAACAACAGCAGAGCATATTCTTCTCTACAGTTCTGATACTTGGACCTTGCAGTCTGGTTTACAGAGCTATTTAAATGGGTGTTACACTACCCTTCTAAGAAACACACAAAATATTCCTTAGGAGACCCTTTACATGTTTAATCAGAAGTACAGAAAACTCCCAAACGTAAATGCACGACTGAGTGAAAGTCGTACAACGTTTGCCTAACATAAGCAAGTTTAAGAGCAGCAACTTCAGATGAACAAGAAAGCCTGCTTTGCTCATAGCCAATTTTATGTAGGATCATCAAAAGTGCGAATTCGTTCCTCTCACCAACTCTAATACCTTTATTTATGCCCCTATTGCTACAAATAACGGTTTCTGATTTAAGCACAAGGCCAACAATTTTAGGCGAGGGAGAATTCGATTAAATCGACCCCAGTGCATTACTGGTGCTTCATTTAATCGACTTGAAAGAATGAAAGGCAAACTAGACCTTGGCGGGATTTGAGCGCACGGCGTGTAGAGTAGGAATAAATGCCGCAAAGCATTTTCTCCGACACTAACGATTCTGCCAATCCACCACCCTGCTACTGCTACATATAACAACGGTGTGCATCCTGAGGTATTGTCATAGCACAGTTCAGAATTCCTAATTCTATAATGATTTCAGATCTAATGCTATAAAGCTGGAATTCATGGAAAATCATAATGTTATTTCTTTATTATTTCAAATATTGCCCCCCACCAGTTCATATATTTGAAAGTGTGTGTGTAGGCGGCGGGGCACTCCGCTTACCTAAGGTTACTATAAGAATAATTGTATTTCCGGTGGAGGTTCATTACGTACCACTCCAGCTTATACACTTTTTAGTCTGTAAACCTGCGTTTCTCAATCGGTATTTCCCGAAACCCTAGGGTTGTACAAGATGTCGCTACAGGGTTCCACAAGATGTCGCTAGGGAATTCCACAAGAAACGGTGATAAACAAGCTAATGAATTTAGATATTAATAATTGTTTCTTCTTTTGGCACAAGGCCAGCAATTACCCAGTACATTACTGGTACTTTATTTTATCGACCCCCGTAAGGATGAAAGGCAAAGTTAACCTCGGCAGAATTTGAACTTAGACCGTAAAGAGTCGTAACTCTATGCGGCAAAAGCATAGCGTTCGACCTTCTACTGATACTCCCAAAATAATGGTAGATAATACTTTTATGTAGGGGTTCTCTGAAACATGAAAACTATTTCAAAGGTCTCAAAAGGGTAAAAAGCTTAAGAATCGCTGCTCTAAAGGATTAAAGTATTTCAAGAAAACTATAAAATAATCTGTTCAATAATAGATCCATATTAATTAAAACTGTCTCACTTTCACTTAATCCTGACTTCTTATTTAATACTAATCAATTAGCTATATGGTATTTGTAGAATTAAATTATGAACCATATTATGCATATTGAGCTAATATCTGTAACAATGCATTCATTAAGCACTAAATTGATATAGACGTTTTGGGGGGAAAAGCTTCTTCCGTGAAAGCCATCTTTTCAAGAGAAATATATACATATAAATATATATATATATATATATATATATATATATATATATATATATATATATATATATATATATATATGTATACATATACAAAATGGCTGACTGAACACGCACGTGTTTCTCAATTTCCCCCACCTTCCTCTTCTCATTCATTATCTTTCTATTTCATCTTTTATTTCTCATTTCTACTTTCTATCCTCTGATGAAGGATTATTGTCCGAAACGTTAAGACTCTTTTTCTATTATTTCAAGCGTTAAACTAATATATTTTTTCACTGTTCTGTGTCGTTGCTTTGTTATTTCTGTTTACTTTTTACATACACACACACACACACACACACACACACACACACACACACACACACACACACAGATATATATGTGTGTATGTATATATATGTGTGTGATTGTGTGTGTATATATATATATATATATATATATATATATATATATATATATATATATGTGTGTGTGTGTGTGTGTGTGTGTGTGTATATATATACATACATACATGCACAATCACACATATCAGGCGAGAATACAATATATTTTTTTAATTCACTACATTCTTACATTCTCTAACTTGCGTGTTTTTATCCAGTTCTTTAAGTCTTCGTTCATTCCTTTATTCGCTTAAGTTACTTCGTTATTCCAACTATTCCAACTCGTTCGTTTACTATGTATTTCATTCTATCAATCCGTCATTCAGCTTCTCAAACCCTCATTTCTTCGTACATTCATTCATTCATAAATGTATTTTCCTATCACTGCTCATTGTTGTAATCGTCGTCGTCGTCGTCGTCGTAGTAGTAGTAGTAGTAGTAGTAGTAGTATTGGTGGTGGTGGTGGTGGTGGGAGTGGGAGTGGAATTGGTAGTAGTAGTAGTAGTAGTAGCAGCAGCAGCAGCAGCAGCAGTAATAGTAGTAGTAGTAGTAGTAGTAGTGGTAGTAGTAGTAGTAGTGGTGGTGGTGGTGGTGGTAGTAGTTGCTTGTGTTTTTACTGTGATTGTTGTATCTGTGTTGCTGCACGAAATTGTTGCTTGTGTTTTTGTTATTTAACACTAGGTCATTGTTGAACAGAACTAGGAAACGCCGTTCCAGTCGTTTTAAAAAAGCAAGGGCACATGGAATATATATATATAATTGTTTCTACTTTTGGCACAAGGCCAGCAATTACCCAGTGCATTACTGGTACTTTATTTTATCGACCCCGTAAGGATGAAAGGCAAAGTTAACCTCGGCGGGATTTGAACTCAGAATGGCAAGGGCCGTAACTCTATGCGTCAAAGCATGGCGTCCGACCCTCTACCGATACTACCGGTAATATCCGTAGTGGTAGAGCACTTAGTCCATGGGACGAGTTAGGTAGAAGTGGTTAAACAACAGTACAGTTATATATATATATGTAGAAGTTATATATATATATATGAAGTTATATATTTATTAAAATAACAGATTATATAATTGTGCCCCTGTATTCACGGGAGTTACGTTCCTAGAGCACCCACGAAGAGTGGAAAACAGCGAATATTGGACGTGGTCCATAAAAATGCCTATAAACGTCAAAATATAATTTTTTAAAAAGGGAGCGTCTTATGCAAAGGAGCGTCCAATAGGCCGACAAATAAGGTATCATCATCATTCATCGTCATCATTTTACGTCCGCTTTTCCCTACTATTAATAATTTAGCGTTAAAAAAAAAAATATATATATATATATACATGTATTGCCATGAAAAAAGACATTAGAACATCGCTCGCGAAAGATATTTACGATGCCACGAATATGAAGTAGTTTCTAAGAAAAATTCCGCGAATACCGGGACCGCGAATGTCAGTGGTACACTGTATATAGTTCAAGAAACAAGACGAAAACTGAGATGCAAAAAAAGCCTTCTTTTCACGCTTGGGCAGTTGATTGGCAGTATCGGTGTAGCGTGAAACATGGTTACGTTCGTTTACGTTCTGAGTTGAAATCTCGCCGAGGTTACCTTTGCCTTTCGTCCTTACGGGGTCAATAAAATAAAGTACCAGTAATGTACTAGGTTCGATTTCATCTTTCCTCTCCCCCAAAATTGGTAGCTTTGTGCCTAAATCAAAAACCATTATTTTCACTCCTGGGAAGAAATAAATGAGAGTTTTAACATATCGGGCATTTTTTTAAGATCCCGTAATAGGGAGATAGCATCGATTCTTTGCTTCAACTTTAATCTACACTGCTACTAGTATTGCTACTAATATATATATATATATATATATATATATATATATATATATGGACACACTGGAAGAGGAAGACCGAGGTTAACATATGTTGATGCCCTAAGGACAGACACTGGTCTGTTGGAGACGAAGGACATGACAGCGATAATGAGGGACAGAGACCGCTGGAGAGAACTCGTCCATGGATCTCGGGATTTTACCCGCCCTATATATATATATATATTATATACTCTACTACCCTAAGTATCGAGTACTCTGGTGCGCTATGGTCCACCTGGTTCCTAACCACACTTTCTTCGTTATATATATATACACATATACTAAAAGACGGATGGTCACAGCTGGAACGGCGTTCAACTAAGGTTTGCTTAATCGGGATATGATTTGAAGAAATGATTTGCCTGCGCTGCTGTTGTGATAATCGTTGTTGTTTTTACAGTTGCTTTTGTTATGCTTGCTGTTGTTATTGTTTAACACTCGGTCAGCTCTGATCCAGTATATCTGGGCGCTACAGCAATAACTATTGCGCCTGAGTGTTTACATATAGTGCGTCTAAATCTAGATTATCTAACGCGCTCCTTTTCAGAAAGTGGGGTGTTATTTAAGGATCAATAGGTTGTTATTTCTAGTAGATCTTATTGTTTTATATCACTTAGCCTCAGGTCAAGAATGATCCAACATTTTTTTTTATCTCAGACATTCTAACTATTACCCCGCCCCACCCTTTGTTTTTACAGACGGAATCTAAGACTAAATGATGTAATCTGTCCTTCCTTCTTTAAACAGTGTGATGTTATACTATAGAGATTTGACTGCTATTTCTAGCAAGCATCATCAATTGAAAGACCAAAGGAAACATTGTTTCCTTGGTCTGATTTAACGAGTTCCACCCCCACTTGTTTAGCGAGGTAAATGAATTCTGGGATCTTGTCAATCGAACTCTATCAATTGTAGTTTAGCCCAAGATCAGCTCAGATCCAACAGATTAAAAACAATCCAGCCATGACCACCCTGCCAGTTTTCAGAAAGTGTATTTAATACTAGTGTATCGAGGTATTTAACCTCATACCAATCCAGATCCATTAAACTATGATAAAATACATTCCATTCCGCGACCTGTTATTCAGACGTGATGTATCTATGATAACCTTATCTAATGTGTTACCCCTTCATTTTAAAGACTATATATGGTTGTATTGTAAGGATATTTAGCTGTTATGTCCATCAGGACTTATTATTTAACCCCATGCCACTCCAGATCCAGCAGACATATGATCAAAGACCTTTTATTCCTCAACCATCCCGTCTGACATTCAAACATGGTGTATTTATGTTTGCAATTTTTTAATGTCGCACTTTTTCTTTTATGATTTAAGGAAGATTTACCTGTTATTTTTAGTAGGTCGAAACACTGCATACAGACACCTATTATAGCCCCGTGCCCAGAGCCCAATAATCCTGCCCCTTCCCTCTCCCTATGCTTCAGGGACACTAGAGTTCTTGCCATCCGCCCCTTCCCGTTTTTTTTCTTCTCAATCTAAATTTTCTTTTTTTATTTTCTTCTTCTATTAAACAGTATTTACAACATGAAAATTATTTTGTTGTGCCATGATTCAATAAGTCCCGGATGTTCTCGAAGCGTCGGTTGTTTCAGGATTGGTGGGGTACCTGAGTCAACCCTGGGTGGTGATCCCGCCTACTGGGGAATTTTTCATTGTTGTATTTTCTTGTTATTTTGTTATTGTTATTTTTATTTTTACAGGTTTTAAATGTAAACCCCCATTGCCCCTGTCTAGTGTATCGCCCCCTATATGTTGGCCCCTTTCGCCAATAAATGAAACCATTATTCAATAAGTCCTTTGACGGCTACTTGACTGCTATTTTTAGCAATTCGAGGGACCATCACACTGTTTCAGGTGTTTCTAGCTCTCCTATTATCCAATATATTCAGGGAATCTGACTGCTATTTCTAGCATATCAATGTGCAGTTTCCTTGGCTTGTTGGCTGGTCGGGTGTAACTATAGTTGTTAGTATTTGTCTTGTTGGTACTACTGCACCAACAACACTTCAACAGGTTGCAACAGCTAGATGTAGTCGCTACTGTACTGTTGCAGTTTTATAAATTGCATTATTTCAGTGAAACACATATTTAATAATTGTAAATTGTTTGTCATGGATAGATAGATGTGTGTGTGTGTGTGTGTGTGTGTGTGTGTGTGTGTGTGTGTGTACATATACATATACACATTTATTTAATAACGTTTGGAGCCATTTGTCGATACTTTTGAATTTTTGCAAATACACGTGGTTTCTGACGGCAGCAATGATAGAACCATCCATCCATACACACACACTCACACACACAAACACATCTATGTGTGTGTGTGTGTGTGCATAAATGAATACATACATACATACATATATATACACATTTACATACACACATTTATTTTATATAAATTTTATTGTTTCATATTCACTTATCTCCGCCTATCTTGTTTTTTTGTTTCTTAACTGTAAGAAGTACTAAATACATCCTCTAGTCTGTCATGGCTTCCTAGCTCTACACGACCGTTTAAATTGATTAATGAAATTTAAAAAAAACATATGAAATATGTATAAATATATGTATGTGTTTTTGTATTTGTTATATATATATATATCAGGGTGACCCAAAAATGTATATACACTTCGACAGCATTCTATTAAATATTGCTTGTCCAGGTAATCAAAGTATGTATACATTTTTGGGGGACACTTTGTGTGAGAGTGTGTGTGTGTATATATATATATATATATATATATATATATACATGTACATATATATATATATATATATATATATATATATATATATATATATATGTATATATATATGTATGTATATGTATATATATATATGTATGTATATAAACATATATATATATGTATATATATATATGTTAAAACAAAACAACGAAGAGTGCAGTACGAAGTGTTAGTATTAGGTTCAGGCTTGAGAGTGTGGTGGGGGTGGATACACAATATATATATATATATATATATATATATATATATATATATATACACACATACACACACACATACACACACACACGCATATATGTGTGCAGTCACAAACTGTAAAGTGTTGGCCAGGCAATATAACAACACTACAACAACCACTGTATACACCACCACCACCAACAACAACAACAGCAACAATAAAACTGCACTTTACATTTCACAAATTTTCCTTCCCTCCTACTCCTATACTTTCCTATCTTTCTCCATTCCTCCATCACCTCCTCCCCTTTAGTGCTTTGTTGTCAACCAGCCGTGACGTAAATCTTCGTCAGACATATTGGCTTTTGTTGCCGGATCCAATATGTATGTATGTATGTATGTATGTATGTATGTATGTATGTATGTATGTATGTATGTATGTATGTATGTATGTATGTATGTATGTATGTATGTATGTATGTATGTATGTATGTATGTATGTATGTATGTATGTATGTATGTGTGTGTGTGCGTATGTATGTATGTATGTATGTATGTATGTATGTACGTATGTATGTACGTATGTATGTATGTATATATGTGTGTGTGTGCGTATGTATGTATGTATGTGTGTGTGTGCGTATGTATGTATGTATGTATGTATGTATGTATGTATGTATGTATGTATGTACGTATGTATGTATGTATGTTTTCTCTTTCTCTTAATTTCGAGTATATTTTTTTGACCGGCCACCTTCCTGGTGGCAAGGTTGTAAAAGAAAAGAAATTGTCATCCCTTGAATCGCAAGAATGTTTTGCAAATTTTGAAGGTGCCAGCTATCGCAGCCATTTGTAGACTATGAATTAGGGAGCTGCGCTTTTTGTCCACAAATCCAAGTTCAGTCATACTTTGGTCCAAGCGGGTTGGTATATAACCCGTAGCATGTATGTATGTATGTATGTATGTATGTATGTATGTATGTATGTATGTATGTACGTATGTATGTATGTACGTATGTATGTATGTATGTATATATGTGTGTGTGTGCGTATGTATGTATGTATGTGTGTGTGTGCGTATGTATGTATGTATGTATGTATGTATGTATGTATGTATGTATGTATTACGATGTGGAAATATGTTTATGCATATGTTTGTGTATGTTTGTATATGAATGTCGGTTTCATGCATGTATGCATGTATGTGAATGTACGTATGTATGTACGTATTACAATGTGGATATATGTTTATGTATATATGTATATGTGTGTGTGTGTGTATTTTTGTATATGAATGTCTGTTTTCATGTATATATGCATGCATGTGGATGTGTTTATATATGTATGTATGTACATATGTATAGATGTGTGCGTGTTTATATGCATGTATGTATATATATATATATATATGCATGTGTCTGCATATGCATGCATGTGTGTGCATATGCATGCATGTCTGTGTATGGGTGTGTGTGTGTGTGTATGAATGTGTATGTATGTATGTGTACGTATGTATGTATGTATTTTTGTGTGTGAAAGTATATAATTCTGTGTACGTATGTGCATGTGAATGTATGCATGTATGGACGAATGTATGCATGTATCTATGTATGTATGAATGTATGCATGTACATACGTAATTGTTTGTATGTATATATGTTAGTATTTTCATGTGTGTGTGTATGTGTACGTATGTACTTTGGTATGTCTGTGTGTGCCGTGTGTATACAAGCATGTATGTTCTTTTTGTTGCTGCTGCTGTCATATAGTGTTGTTTTTCATTGGTAGAGGGTCGGACGCCATGCTTTGACGCATAGAGTTACGTCCCTTTATGTTCTGAGTTCAAATCCCGCCGAGGTTAACTTTGCCTTTCATCCTTACAGGGTCGATAAAATAAAGTACCAGTAATGTACTGGGTATTTGCTGGCCTTGTGCCTAAAGTAGAAACAATTATATTAATTGATGCTGTTAATGATGATGATGATGTTGATGGTGACGTGGCGGTGATGGCGATGGTGGTTGTGGTGGTGGTGTTGATAGGGGTGATGGCGGTAATGGTGATGCTGATAACGATGCTGGTGATGGCGGTGATGGTGATGCTGATAGCGATGGCGATGGTGATGATGGCGATGATGGTGGCGACGGCGATGGTGCTGGTGGTGTTGATAAGGGTGATGCCGGTGATGGTGATGCTAATAGCGATGCCAGTGATGGTGATGGTGATGATGGCGATGGTGGTGGTGGTGGTGGTGGTGATAGGGGTGATGGTGGCGATGGTGATGCTGATAGCGATGGCGTTCATGATGGCGATGATGGCGGTGATAGCGATGGCGATGATGATTGATACCTGTGATTGTGATGCTGATGGTGATGGCGATGGTGGTGATGATGGTGGTGAAGGGGATGGTGGTGATGATGGTGATGATGGCGAAGATGGTGGTGGTGAAGGCGATGATGGTGATGATGGTGATGATGGCGAAGATGGTGATGATGGTGGTGGTGAAGGCGATGGTGGTGATGATGGTGATGATGGCGATGATGGCGATGATGGTGGTGGTGAAGGCGATGGTGGTGATGGTGGTGGTGGTGAAGGCGATGGTGGTGATGATGGTGATGATGGCGAAGATGGTGGTGGTGAAGGCGATGATGGTGATGATGGTGATGATGGTGATGATGGTGGTGGTGAAGGCGATGGTGGTGATGATGGTGATGATGGCGATGATGGCGATGATGGTGGTGGTGAAGGCGATGGTGGTGATGGTGGTGAAGGCGATGGTGGTGATGATGGTGATGATGGCGAAGATGGTGGTGACGACGCTGGCGATGGTTAAGGCGATGATGATGATCGTGATAATATTTGATATCGCTGTTGATATATAAAACAGACGACTAAAATTATTGAGATGTGACACCAATAAGTTGTTGTATGTGTGGTGGTAGTAGTAGTAACAGTAGTAGCGTTAGTAATTGTAGTAGTAATAGTAGTGGCAGTGGTGGTGGTGCTAGTAGTAGTAGTAGTAGTGGTGGTGGTGGAGGTGTTGGTGGTAGTAGTAGTGGTGGTATTGGTGGTGGTGGTGGTAGTAGTAGTAGTAGTAGTAATAGTAGTGGTGGTGGTGCTAGTAGTAGTAGTGGTGGTGGTGGTAGTAGTGGTGGTGGTAGTAGTAGTAGTAGTGGTAGTATTAGTATTAGTAGTAGTATTAGTAGTAGTAGTAGTAGTAGTAGTAGCGGTGGTAGTGGTAGTAGTAGTGGTGGTGGTGGTAGTAGTAATGGTGGTGGTGGTAGTAGTAGAGTGATGGTTGGCGTAGTACAGTGCTTGGATTACCTTCAAGCTAAATAAGCTATAGCTGAGGGCATCACAACCCCCTCGGCCCTCATTTTTAAAAAATATATATTTATTTCATCATTTTTATTGTTCAAATCCCGCCGAAGTTAACTTTGCCTTTCATCCTTACGGGGTCGATAAAATAAACCACCAGTAATACACTGGGGTCGATTTAATCGACTTTCCCTTCTCCCCAAATTGCTGGCCTTGTGCCTAAAGTAGAAATCATTATGTATAATTATAGAGTGGTGGATTGGCAGTATCAGTAGAGGGTCAAACACCATGCTTTGCAGCATAGAGTTTCGCCTTTTTACGGTCTGAGTTCAAATCCCGCCGAAGTTAACTTTGCCTTTCATCATTACGGGGTCGATAAAATAAAGTACCAGTCACGCACTGGGGTAGATTTAATCGACCTTCCCCCTCTCCCAAAATTGCTGGCCTTGTGCCTATATAAGAAACCATTATTATGTATAATTATTTTTTTTAAATGTTTATCAAATTTCTTTAGAGAAGGGCCTAATGTTTCATATAGCCTTGGGCCCCAGCAGCTGAAAGTCCGACCCTGGGGTAATAGTAGTTGTATTACTAGTAGTAGTGGTGGTGCTATAGTTTAAATGTCGACATATTTTCTATGCAGTAGTGTAGTGCAATGTAATATGGTATATGTCATCTGTTTGTGTAGTGCAGTTTAGTACAATGTGGTGTATATAAGCGTAGTGTAAGTGTAGTGTTATGTAAGTGTTATAAACATAGTGCAGTGTCATGTAGCTGTTGTTTAAATCACAACTTAACGTGGTTAAACAATGTAATATGGTACAGTGTAGTGTAGTTTACTACAATGTGGTGATTACAAGTGTAGTTTAGTGATAATGTATCGATAGTTGAAATCACAATTTAATGTGATTAAACAATATAGTATGGTAGTGTAGTGGAGTGTGGTTTATTACAATGTGGTGTATGTAGGTATTGTGTAAGTGGTTTGATGTGTAAGTGTAGTGATGTGTATGTATTGTTGAAATCCCAATTTAATGTGATTAAACAATGTATTATGGTTAAGTGTAATGTAGAGTTTTGTAAGTGTAGGTTACCGTAGTATAGTTTCATGTATTTGTTGTTGAAATCACAATTTAATGTGATTAAACAATTTAAGGTTAGTAAACTGTCTCATCGTTAATTGCTAAATGTGTCGTCAAATTAAGCAACATTTGATGAGATCTAAAATAAAATTGGTTGTCAAGTATGTTTGAGATGTAACAACACTGCATGCAATTAAGCACGTGAGTGGTGACACATCAAATATTTAATTGTATATTTACTAAATGTTATTTTTAAAAACTTTTGCCAAAGTGAAAAGTTTAGAAATCTCTATGTTAGGTAAGGATTTGAAAATTTCTCAACTGTTTCTAATATGTTGAACGTTCATCTGCGCAGAGGGAGATTTGGTTGGCATGTATAATATGTTGAGTGACAGCTTAGACACGACTCTCCTGTTGTATTGATGATGGCTTTTAAAAAAATCTTGTTATTTCAACCCCATGTAAGCTTTGATCCAGCAAACCTATGATCAGAAACCTTCTTGTCGTGATCACCTGTTTTCTTTACAGTAAGACTGTATCTCGGACTTTCCCATTTTTTTGTACAGGGTAGTACGGTTTGAGAGAGATATGACTACTATTTCCACCAAATCAAGCGCTTAGTGATACGTGATGTGTTTAGCTCTAGGTCAGTCTTGATCTAACAGTCACCATCCAGTCTTACGTCTTTGGACTTAGTGAACCTTGGACTGCATGTACAATTGGTCCTCCCTAATCTATAAGATGTATGTAATTTGAGAGAGATTTGGATAGTATTTCTAGCTGGTGGTGATGCTAAGAATGGCTGTTTGTGGAGATGTTATTGCGGTTACGGTTTAGCTGTAAGTCAGTCCTAACCCATCAGTATAACCCTTGCATTTCAACCACGAAAATCCAGTTTGTTTTCAGATGTGGTATATCTACGGCTACATTCTCCAATGTAGCCTTCGTTTTGCAAATCGGTTATGAGAAATTTAAGGGAGATTTCGCTGCTGTTTCTTACAGATCAAGCGAAATCATAGAGGCAACCAGGTTGACTTGTTGGTGTTGAAGTTTATCAAGTCTTAGGTGAACTCTGAATGAGCTGATCTATGTTGAAAGACATTCCAGCTGTGACCATTCCTTCTTTACGTTGGACGTTTTGGTGACGGTATTGTTGGTTGATGCGATGATTTTATTTGTTATTGTGGTGGTGGTGGTGGTGGTGGTGATGATGGTGATGATGGTTGGGGTAATGTTAATGGTTATTGTATTGATCATGGTTGTGGTGGAGATGATTGTTGTTGTGATGGCCTTAGAGGTGATGATGCTTGTTGTGACGGTTTTAATGGAGATGATTGTTGTGGAGGTAATGATGGTTGTGGTTATGTTAGTGTTGATGGTTGTGGTGGTGACATTCATATGTATGATGGCTGTGGTTGTGATTGTAGTGCTAGTAGTGCTACTGATAGTGTTGGTAACGTTGGTCATGTTAATACTTATGGTTGGTGCCAGTGACAACTGGATCTTACTGGTGGTATATGTCATGTGTCTATTTGACTGTCTATTTATATGGAAGAAGAATTAGGATGGAGAGAGAGGTGCTGTACCCCAGCAAGTTTTATTAAAGGTGGGTGAAAGTGGCGAGAATGGCCCGAGTTAATGAGCCTTCTCTCTATATCAGCCTGTCGGTTGAAGAAAAAGAGGAAGAGGGGAAAGGGGTACAAACTCTTCGTACTCCTAGAGATGAGGGTTGCACATTTTTTCGGGGGTATGTGTTACCCATATGAAATGTCTCCCCTATTGGGGAAAATCGATTAACTTTTAAATTGCATTTGTGATAATATTTTACACGTTTTTATTGTATATAAACTTCCCCCTTTGTATTTGTCCCCTTCTTTTGTGCCCCTGTGGCTAATAAAGAAACATATCTATATATAGATAGACAGTTATTTGTTATTTATTTAATCATTTTACGTCCATATAGAGCTAGTAAGCGATGACATTCTAGGGGAAGTATTTAGTACTTCTTACAGTTGAGAAACAAAATAAATAGAGAGAAAGCGAGAGAGGACATGGCCTCAGCCGGATGGCTGGAACAGGTAAAAGAGTAAAAGAGAGAGATAAATGAATATAAAAATAAAGATAAAAATAAAATAAAATAAAATAAAAGATTTAATTAGGGAAGGCCAATGGGGGCAAAATACGCCTACAAGAAGGTAAAGAAAAAAGTGAAGCAAGGGAAGCTGTAAAGCAGCTAGGAGGTTCTGCTGTTGAATCATTTCTTAACCTCCGTGTACGCAAAGAATTTGTTTATAGTTTGTAGATCTGCAATCTTGGTAGTTTGTATGTCGTTCACTCAGAGCATTCAGTATAGAAACTCGTTTATCAAAGGTCGTTGCAAGTTTCCGATATTTTGTTGTTGATGATATTGTTGTTGTTGTTGGTGTTGGTGGTGGGGGCCGTAAGACTTCCATTCACAACTACATTTACTTCCTTTTGCTCTTTCTTCGGTTCTTTTATGCGATGAAAAAGCTCTCCCCTCGCTCTAAGTATTCATCCATCTACACACACACACTTTCTCTCACTTTAGCTCTTTCACATACTCCCACACTCACACACACACACACACACTCTCTCTCTCTCTCTCACACACACACACACATACACATACAAGTTCGCGCACATGTCTACAATACAATACAAATGTCTCATAAATCTGTCAGATTTTAAATCTAAATTAATGATTAAAATGGTGCTTTACCGATGGGACAAATCGTTTATATGTTTTACTTTCCTCTGAGCTTTCTCTCACATATCTCAGCCATGTCTATGATGAAGTACTTTCGAACCACTGTCGTATTTGTGAATCCTTACTCTGCTGTACATGTTATATTCAATTCTATACAAATAGGACATAGTGAATCTGGCTATTAATTCACGACATCCAATATATGCAGGAAACATTATACACTCACTGTACACTACTATTCTCCCATATTCTAGGCTCTTCCTTTAATGCACCTACTCCATATTGCCTTCCCAAGCATTCCTAACTCAACAATCAGGACTTTATTTTTGTCAAGTCCGACCATGTCATAATGTTAGAGCGATGCTTCCTTATTTCAATATGGTTTCGGAACACGATCCCTTCCATAGAATCTATCTGCAGCTTCTAGTCCACTGCCGGATTAGATTAGAGTGGGTGTATCATACAATATAAATGGTCTCTGATTTTTGCTGTTTTTTTTTGTTGTTGTTTTAATATGACACAAAGGTTAAAGACAGTATAGTACTATAGTCTAAATTACATAAAGCGTGCTGCCAGAATTTGCGAGGCCCTTATCAAATATTGCACACGCTATTAGGTTCAGCACTGTTCTAGTTATTAGTACCATTCAGAGATCTGGGGTGTCATCTATGCTTTATTTACGCTTTTGCGTGTTGAAAACAACAAGGTGCAACTAGGTGATGATTTTCTGAGTATTGTCGTTGTTATATTGTTGATCTTTTACACCAGCAATGACATTCAGGCATAGGTTCAGCAAGAGGGGTTGCCCTTGTTCCCAATGTGAAGGGACGTAAAGTATTCTCTGATACACAATACCTGTTGATTAAAGTAAAGGTTCGGAAGATATGTTTCCCCACTCCCTTCTCTGGCATTGAGAGTCATTGCTACAGCACTGCATCCAGGTCTTGATTATGCTGCCAGACATACTATGCAAGGGATGGGGGTACATGCAGCAGATGACAATTAGCAATGACACTCACTCTCCTACGGTTATAAGCACATGATACCCCGCTTTCAGAAGAAATCATAAACTGACTGGTTTAGTTTTCCACAAGATGGTTCACAATAGCTTCCTTTACTCAGCTTCTTCCCTTGCTGGTCAGGCCCATTGGCTTTCCAGCCATATTGCTTTTGTGTACTCTTCTCGGTTTTAATATAATGAATTTCTTCATCAAAATATCTTGTCTGGCTTTGTAATTCTATCGGTATGCCTATTTTCTGTCTCCATGTCCGTCCCAGCCTACCCCGTGTGTTGCGTACCATACATTGGAACTCTAAGAGACAGTTTTAAAACGGTACATCAGTCTGAGGCTTGGGGAACCAAGGAGTGGCATATGAATATCTAACGCCATTCCATTCCTAAAAACAACTGATAAAAACTCACATTTCCCCTCCTTTTACATTATTATACAAATGAGGGACTAATGTTCTTACTAAATTAGAGCAAAAAGAATCCACTGCACGTAAATTTGGAGGGTTCTTTAATACAGTTTTTCAGTATTTTTCTTTTTCCTTTCTAGCTTTCTTCTTTTTCCTTTATATGCCGCCATCTTTTATTTCATAGCTTTATTGAGTGGGGGGAAGGGTGAAAAGGGCTTTTTTGTGTGGTTTATTATATTTATTTAATATCTTTAAAGCCCTACCAATTGGTATTCAGTAGTTCTGTGTTTTAATTAGGTTAAAAAAATATTTCTCTAGCTCTAGTAATAACGGCGTCCTGCTATTGTAATGTTTCAGTTTCATATAATCTGATTAACAGCCCCTCATAATGGGAAATTAGAATACTAATAATGGCAGATAGTATAACACAAATTTAGTTCGTATGGTTTAATGTGAAATAATAATAACGTAGTATGCAAATATTGTGACTGTGCACTAATAAACGTGTGTAAAACAGTTCAAAATGACGATGAGAAATCGGGAGAAGAGAAAGAATGCTAATAGTTATGCTAAGACAAATCTAAGTTCAAGTTCGTTAGACATCCACGGATGCAAATCTTTGGATACATCAAATTGCATCCTGGAGTCACTAGGTTTTTCGGCTCTTACAACATATGAAGGTCGGCTGAAGAATTCATAGGCGGACCGAGATACTTTCATGAAATGACAAAATGAGGTTTATTTTTCAGCATAGCACCTGGAAAAAAAAAACAATGCGGTTATTGATAAGAAGAATTGAAATTAATGCATGCAAGATTTCACATCCATAGCATCACTCCTTCACAGTTAGCTTTAAAAATATTCAGCCCACCCTCATACACATTCATCCAGGTGATCCAGGTTTCAGAAAATCGATTATATCGACCCTGAAAAGATGAAAGACAAAGTTGACAACGGCGTGATTTGAACTCACAACATTAAGAGCCGTAACTAAACACCGCAAAACATTTTCTCCGACGCTCTAACGATTTTGTCAATCCCCCGCTCACAGATATACTGACTCTACCGCAAATGTTATTGCAGGTTTAAATGCATGTTTAAATGCAGTTATGTGGTTGTAAGAACATTCTGATTTCTTTTGAAAATAACCCACATCTGAAAGTAAGATAGAAAAAATCGAAAGAACAAACACCCTAATATCCTAATTATTTTAATGATAAAGATTTTTCAACAGAAATGTAACGTCTATAGTCAGTCAACATACTGATTATAAAATGGTATACCTGTTATATATTAGAGGGTAAGTTTTGGAAAATCAGAACGGAAACCTTTAGAATTGTTAAATTCATTGACTAAAAAGGCATGGAAGATGTTTGCAAATGTGTTAATTTGAAAATATTATTCACAATTCCAAGGGTGGTGGATTGGCAGTATCTGTAGAGAGTCGGACACCATGCTTTGAAGCATAGAGTTACAGTCCTTTACGGTCTGATTTCAAATCCCGCCGAGGTTAACTTTGCCTTTTATCCTTATGGGGTTGATAAAATAAAGTACCAGTAACGTACTGGGGTCGATTATATCGACTTGCCCCAAGAAAAAATGACTGGTCATGTGTCTATACTAGAAATCATTATTCACAATTCCAGCTACAATAGCATTATCAGATAAATCATTTAGCAACAATAAAACATATTAAAAGGTTTTTTAAGGCCTTTCATATCTCAAAGCCAGCTTCTTGATTTAGCAAGAATGACTGGAATGAATTTCTGTCAGTTTCGCCGAGGTGTGTTCCAGTTGTTCGAAAATCAGAACAGCATACTCATGAAATTAACGAGTAGATGGCTGAGCATTCCACAGAAACGTGTATTCTTAATGTAATTCTCAATGAGATTCAGTATGACAGTGTGTGAGATAACTGGCTCTCATAATTACTGGTACTCTCCATCTGATGGGCTTCCAAACAGTTTTCAACTACCCAATTTCACTCACAAGGCATGAGTCGACCCGAAGCTACAATAAATGACGCTTGCTCAAGATGTCACGCATTAGGATCGAACCCGGGACCTAATGGTTGTGAAGTACACTTATTAAACTTCCGGCAATACTGCGTCTACAGCAAGACTGAGTGTCGAATCAAACATCGCCAGAGAAATTGATTTTAATAGTCTTATTAGAAATTTTGAAGATAAAAAAAAGACAGAAAAACCCATTTCATTAACTGATAAGGCTTATCATCGGTTTGTACAAAATATATTGTTATCTGGTTCTTCTGTTGCACAGGAAATAAAGCATTTACAATAGTTTACCAATTGCCGTATTTAAATAGCCTGAGATTAATCATCGTGTTCAGTCGTGCTTTCATAGTGATACACAAAATGATATCTACTTTGTTCGTATTTTATCCTAACTTTAAAGAAAGGAAAAGCAAACCTTTCGTGTTATGACGTCATCTATGTTGAACAAAACTAAAGCAAGATTTTCAGGTTCATTTGCATCCTAAATTCTTTATGTTAAGAGAGTTCTCAACCACATGCACAAACGGGGCCGAAAAGCAGTCTTGTTTTGCAAAATGTTTCGAGGAGGCCACAATTGTTATTGTTTAGTTGTAATTAGCCCTAGAATGTTAGTGTTTAATTTCATTTAGCCTTAGATTGTTCGTGTTTAGCTTTGTTTAGTCATTATTTAGTAGACTTATAATGAAGGTGTTCATTTAGGCATACATAGTATATCTCCACTTCGATTTTAAACCCTCAATTTTGGGATAACCGCCACCATTATCACACGCACACACGTGCACACACACACACACACACACACACACACACACACACACACACACACACACACACACACACACACACATATCAAGGTCTTGAAAAAAGACCTGTTCTGCCCTGCAAGTTTCCTCTCCTGATTCTCGCTACACCTATGACAACTTTCGTTTCCAGACTGGTTTCTCTCCCCGTAACAAATTTTCTCACGGTCCATATCCTTCAATCAACACCTGTGACAATTGGCTCAACCAAATCCCGTAGTATCATAAGATAGCTAGATTTCGATATCTTGAACTATGACAACATCCACGATATTAATGACACCTAGAGATTTGCAGTCACGCTATATAGCCGAACCAAATTCTTGTAAAACATGGTGAGATCCAAGCCATTCTAATAAAGAATTTGCGAGCACATTTTCCATTCTCTCCACTCTTGTTAAGCTCCACCACAGCTGACCTCTTCGTCCGCACATCCACCACCTTCACCATTTACTTCCTTCTTTATTCTTCCAGCCAGTCCCCCAATCATTCCTTCATATAGAAGCAATTGCTCGTTCATTCATTCATTTAAATACTTGGTCTTTCCTTGCTTCATTCAGTATTTTTTCCTTCTTTCCTTCATTCTATTAATCTTTCGTTTATATACTAGATCTTACAATCCTTCACTTAAATTATTCTAATCATTCATTATTCAGTATCAGTAGAGGATCGGACGCCATGGTTTGCAGCATAGAGTTACGACCCTTTACGATCTGAGTTCAAATCCCGCTGAGGTTAACTTTGCCTTTCATCCTAACGGGGTCGATAAAATAAAGTACCAGTGACGCACTGGGGTCGATTCAATCGACTTTCCCCTCCTCTCAAATTGCTGGCTTTGTACCTATATAAGAAACCATTATTTCAATCATTCATTCCTTAATTTAATTAATTACTTATCCATTTAATTGTTTATGTACAAGATACTTCATTCCTTCAATCATGATCCTACATTCTTTCATTCATTCAATTCTCATTCCATCCTAGCACGACTTTACTGTATCTGTCTCGTTCCTTCGTATCTCTATTTTATCCGAACTCGTTCCTTCCTGTCAACCCTTTCTAGTATATATCTCTTTCATTGTCCCCTTCCTTCAACTCCTTCTTTCCTTTTCTATTTTTTTCTTTACTTTTCAGTTTTTTTCCTTCTATTTTATTTCCAGTATATTTTCTCTCTGCCTCCTCTCTCTCTCTCTCTCTCTCTCTCTCTCTCTCTTTCTCTCTCTCTCTCTCTCTCTCTCTCTCTCTCTCTCTCTCTCTCTCTCTCTCTTCTCTCTCTCTCTCTCTCTCTCTCTCTCTCCCGCTCTCTCTCTCTCTCTCTCTCTCTCTCTCTCTCTCTCTCTCTCTCTCTCTCTCTCTCTCTCTCTCTCTCTCTCTCTATCCCGTTCTCTCTCTCTTTTCTCTCTTTCTCTCTCTCTCGCCCCCTCTCTCTTAACTTGTATTTGTGTCGGTCAGCCTCTCTTCTGTCAATTTCTCTTTCACTCTGTGTATCCACGTGTTTCTACACAAACACAAACTTTCTTGCTCTGTCTCTCCCTCTTTCCTATATTTGTATCCTTCACGTCACACCCCCTCTCTCTCTCTCTCTCTCTCTCTCTCTCTCTCTCTCTCTCTCACACACTTTCAAACATCCCACTCCACAGTCCTCCTTTTCCCCGCGTTTACCTCTACATTTCCGTCTCATGACATTTTACATCAATTCTACATGTACCAGGCTCTGGATAATATTTATTAAAGTTTGGAACATCACACACACACACACGCGCGCGCGCGCGTACATACACACATGCACACAGGCGCGCACACACACACAGATGTATGTATATTATATACATAGAAATGTATGTATATTATATATATATATAATACAATAATACATATACGCGTATATGTCTATGCATATATATATATATAATACAATACATATATATATATATACATATACGTATACACACACACATACACACACACACACATATATATATGTATATATATATGCATATATATATATATATATATATATACATATACATGTATATGTATATGCATATATATACATATATATACATATGTATGTGTATCTGTATACACACACATATATATATATATATATATATATATATATATATATATATATATATATATATATATATATATATATATATATACATATACATGTATATACATGTATATACATATATATATATATATATATATATATATATATATATATATATATATATGATTCTTATTGTTTTTGTTATAGTTATTAATGACGTTTTTGGCTTTTAACAGACGCGAAGTCTCACCTCTGTGATAGACAGGAAGACAAACATACAAACAGTCGAACAGAAGACAAAAAAGGTGAAGATATAAATGGACATACAAACATACTGCCTGCCCGTTTGGCGGGCTGGTACACAGACAGATGAATCTAGGGATAGTGACTAAATATATATATGTGTGTGTGTGTGTGTGTGTGTGTGTGTGTGTGTGTGTGTGTGTGTGTGTGTGTGTGTGTGTGTGTGTAGCAGTGCGCGCGTGTGTGTGTAAAACGTGAACAGAAATAACAAAGAAAACGACACAGTACACTGACGAAATATATTAATTTAACGCTTGAAATAGCAGGAAACGACTCTTAACGTTTCGGAGACCAGTCTTTTTTCAGAAGATAAAGTCAGAAATAAAAGACAAAATCGAAAGATGAAGAGTGAGAAGAGGAAGGAGCGTTATCAGGGA
>OZ024741.1:292186587-292191587 GCA_964016885.1 Eledone cirrhosa
ATATATAATAAAATAAATATTGTTTTATAAATATAGTTTCCATTTATTTAATATCACGGTATATATATATATATATATATATATATACACACACACACATATGTAAGTTTGTATATATATATATATATATATATAACGAAGGAAATGTGGTAAGGATCCAGATGGACCATAACGCACCAAAGTACTCAATACTTAGGGTAATAGGAACGAGTAGGACCCCGACGGCTGAGCCCAAGCCGTTTCGACGGCTAATTCTGGACAATATATATATATATATATATATATGATACTAATAACAAAAAGAATGATGAGAAAGCAAGTAAATGCTGATAGAAATATAAAGATGAATTTGGAGTAAAAAAGAATGACAAACTAGACAATGATTTGACCCAAAATATTTCATAACATTTCAAGGTTTTCTTTTGTCAATCGTTTTTCTAGTCAAGTTCCGTCTTTATATTTCCATATTTCCATTCTGCATTGTCCCGGTTTTCCCAAGACTCTATTATGTATTGCATATCGCGCAAAGCTTCATGTACACTATAGCATTTTATAAATACACATGCAAACACACGCATATGCATACATCCATACATATATATACATAAACACGCACATACACTCATATATACATATATAGATACATATATATATATATATATATATGTGTGTGTGTGTGTGTATGTGTGTGTGAGTGTATATGTATATATATGTATATATATTTATATGTATGTGTATATATATATATATATATATATACGTGTCTACAGGGCATATATAATATACATGTATACTTGTCTGTAATTTATAAATATATATATACACATGAACATATATACATATAAAAAAAATATGTGTGCCTGCAAACAAACACATTCACACACACATGCAAGCATACAAACACACTCACACACACATCCAAGCATACAAACACACTCACACACACACATGCAAGCATACAAACACATTCACACACACATGCAAGCATACAAACGCACTCACACACACACATGCAAGCATACAAACGCACTCACACACATGCAAGCACACAAACGCACTCACACACACACATGCAAGCATACAAACGCACTCACACACACACATGCAAGCATACAAACACACACATACATACATACCACAGCACATATAGCTAATTCAATTTCAAATTCTTTTCATCCATTCTTATTTTCTGTGAGTGAATCAGAACTTTGTTTCCAGACAAAAGACATGAACTTATCGAATTAAAGTTTTCACTTAGATGGCAGAAGCTTTAAGAGCGAAATAGGAATTTCTTATGAATAGAACGCTGTAGCGGATTAACTTTGGAATGGTAACAGTTGAATAGAGAAATATTCCACACACACAATCTCTCTCTCTGTCTCTCTGTCTGTCTCTCTCCCTCTCTCACACACACACACACACACGTACGCATTAACACACACACGTACATACACACACACACACACGTACGCACACACACACGAACGCACACACACACACACGTACGCACATACATACACACACACACACGTACGCACATACACACACAGACGTACACACATACACACACATCCGTACGCACATACACACACACACGTACGCACACACACACGTACGCACACACACACACACACGTAGGCACATACACACACACGTACGCACATACACACACACAAACACAGACATACACGTACGCACATACACACACTCGCACACACAGAGACGTACACACATACACACACACACACACACACGTACGCATATACAGACACACACACACATACACACATACACGTACGCACGCACACACACACACACACACACACACACAGAGACATACACACATACACATACACACTCTCTCTCACTCCCATGTTCTCTCTTTCTCACTCTCTTTTTAGTTTTGGTACCTTTTCTCACTGTGATTCACTAAGGATGTTCACACCAGATATGGCGATTAATTATAATATGTTCAATCTGTTTTATACACACACAAATACACACACACACACACACACACACACACACACACACACACACACACACACACACACACACACACACACACACACACACACACACACACACACACACACACACACACACACACACACACACACACACACGCGCGCGTGTGTGTGGATATGTATTATGTATATATATAATTTCCAACATGGCTGACTGAATATGCACGTGGTTTTTGCTAATTTTTTTCCCGTTCATTCCTCTTTTCACTCTTTATATTTCTATTTCATCTAATTATATCATCTGATGAAGGACAAGTGTCCGAAACGTTAAGATACTTTTTTTGTTATTTCAAGCATTAAACTAATATATTTCTTCAATGTAATGTATCCTTTCCTTTGTTATTCCTGTTTATATATATATATATATATATATATATATATATATATATATATATATATATATATATATATAGGAACGAGTAGGACCCCGACGGCTGAGGTCAAGCCGTTTCGACGGCTAATTCTGGACATTTTAATCCAGAATTAGCCGTCGAAACGGCTTGAGCTCAGCCGTCGGGTTCCTACTCGTTCCTATTACCCACTCTACTACCCTAAGTATTGAGTACTTTGGTGCGTTATGGTCCACCGGGTTCCTTACCACATTTCCTTCGTTATATATATATATATATATATATATATATATATATATATATAGTAATAATAATAAATGTGAAGACTAAAATCCAAATAAAGGGTGAAAGCAGCGTTTCTTTGCTTAAACTTTAATCTGTTATTTTATATATATATATATATATATATATATAAAGTGTAAGGGTAAAGACCCCCTTCGGTCACGAAAGACAATGGGATTTTCACCTAGAAAGCTCTCCTCCGAGGAGCAAGTCCGGGCAAGTTTGTTTGTAGAAGAGCAGCAGTGGCCCATCCACACCAGTCTCCCCTTTTAAGTGATGTTGTCCAAGCGAAAGACTAAGACCGATACAGTTTGGGGCACCAGTGACGTCGCAACTCATTTCTACAGCTGAGTTTACTGGAGCAACGTGAAATAAAGTGTCTTGCTCAAGGATGCAACTCATCACCCGGGTCTGAAAATCGAACTCACACACACACACACACACACACCTGTTTGTACATTATAGTTCAGTCCTTCCCATTGCTGCTAAAACCGGATACATAAGAAATGAACTTACGCGTATCCAGATCACTCACACTGCACACTGAGGATGTACTGAGGACGATCGTATACTCAACATCCACAGCGAATTGTCTTAGGAAGCGAAGTCTCCGCAGGCATAAGAACTTCTCTAACACCTGTTTCATGAAAGTACTAACCCTTCAATATTCATAACTGGGTTTTCAAAATGTTTATTTATTAAACATACCGGATATCTTTAGATATACGAAATTCACATACATGTATGTATACAGCTATACCAAAGCTAAATATATATATATATATATATATATATAATATATATATAAGATCAAAAGATGGTTAAAAGAGTTCCATGTATTTTATTATGCGCATTTCAAAAACAAATATCATCATGCAATAATCGGATGCCATGCTTTCCAGCATAGTTACGTCCCTTTACGATCTGAGTTCAAATCCCGCCGAGGTTGACTTTGCCTTTCATCCTTACGAGGTCGATAAAATAAAGTACCAGTAATGAACTGGGTAATTGCTGGCCTTGTGCCTAAAGTAGAAACAAATATTTGTGTTTTCATCAGATAAAATAGGAAGACATGATATGAAGGTTAAAAAACACTTGTGAATAGTGCAGTTTTGAATCAACATGTATGTTGATTCAAAACGCGCGAGTTATATATAACTCATTTTCTTATATATATATATATATATATAAACAGGAGAAAGCTCTCAACATTCGTAATTTTTAGTTACGATGGAGATTTTATAAAAATAACAAAAATAATAATGCTGATGTTACATAAACCGTTTAATCATTATAATTATTTACATGGTTCTCCGTGAAATCGAGAAGTTTAATTGTTTTTTAATAAAAAATTGAGATGCCCTACACGGGTGAAAGTATAAGGAAAAGAAATCTAAAATGCAACTGGAGTCTTTTAAAGAATAGTTATTTATTTCCTTTATCGGTTTCACAGTTCTTCTGAAAATTAGAATTGAGATGGAGGATTTGTAGTTTGTCTCGCATTTGATAAGAGAGAAACTACAAACACACCAGACAAATGAAAGATTTTTTATTACTTTGAAAAACCCTACTGTTCAGTCGATCCAAGTTATTCTTTACTCATATATATATATATATATATATATAGGATAACAAGGTATTGTTTAAGGTAATCCGATGATTTGATCAGGCAAACACTGTAATTAAGGTCGAGTGACGTATTTTCTAGCGATCAACGGCATTTAGACTCACCTGATTAATGGAACAATTGTTAATACTGTACATAAGCCTTTTTCATACTGCCGACCATGTTATTCCTCATTCTTTAACTATGTATATATATATATATATATATATATATATATATATTGTGTGTGTGTGTGTGTGTTGTGTGTGTGTGTGTGTCTGTGTGTGTGCCTATGTGTGTGTGTGCGTGCGTGTGTGTGTATTTTATATTTATGTAGGTATTTCATATATGCTTGATGGACCAACACTGCTAACTTGGAATCATATATTATATATGAACACGCACACACAAACATAATTATTTTCCTTGTACAAAGAAGAAAACAGAGTTTGCTATCATAGATTTCAAAGATTGATGTCTTATCCTTTCACAAAACAAGAGTAGCTATAGCAGCCATTCTTTATGTCAAACACAAACTAGAACTTAAAGGTAATGGCCAGTTTAATTGGCATGACATGCATCCGTTTAAAAATGTAATTAATCAATATCAATATAACATAAATATGTTCATTCACACGTGTCACGTTTCGCAATTTTTCAATCAACTCTAGGTACGATCGGTAGTGATCGATCCCAACTCTGAATTCGATTGCTCATCAGAGAATCCACAAGTAC
>OZ024741.1:292196587-292214087 GCA_964016885.1 Eledone cirrhosa
TCGCGCTAGCCGGAGGTATCTGGTCTGTAATGCGAAGAAATACCTATGATGGCTAGTAGACCACTGATGATGGATAGTCCTGGCTTCTATTTCTAATTCTTTATTATATATATCATATTTGCAACAACACAGCTCGCCATTTTTCATATATATATATATATATATATATATATATATATATATATATATATATTTATTTATTTATTTATTGTTTAGAGAACGTAAGAGAAACACAAACATAAGGACAATTCCAATCCCCGCCCTTCGGCTGTGGGTCGCTGTTGTTTCGACGCATTAAAGACTACGTATATATATATATACACACAGAGATACATACATATCGCAGGCGTTTCTTGTATGAATGCAAAGCATATTTAAAATATAGAAATCATAAATGAATACAAATAAGAAACCTGATTTTAATGTTTTTTTAATGAAACAGCTGTATATGTGCTATGTATCCTACTTTACATCAGAATATGCTAATAAACATGTATGCAGTCTGGAAACGACAAAACAAGCAAACACACGTGTAAACACATTAAGATGTACTAAAACACAGGTAAACCCACCAAACGCACATATAAAAAAAAGCGGAATATACAAAACCACCCAAAGAAAAATGGAAATACTAAAACATTAAAATGCGCAAAAAAAAAAAAAAGAAAAGAAACACTGCAAAACGCCTCAAAGCAATAAAAATTCCTAAGTGAACACTGAAATATATTACAGCATAAAATTAAAAAACGCCCTAATTCATATTCATAGACACAAATGTATGTTTATATACGTGTGGGTCTGTCTGTGTTTTTTATATTTATACTGGCCTAAAGAAAAACGGTGTTGCTTTTTATAATGTGTCCCTTTATGTCCCGCAAACTGTATTAGAATATTAATATCGACTAAATAGGTTGCCTGTTTGAAATAGTGCACAAAAAAATAAGTGTACACTAAGCACTAACACAGTGGAAAGTATTAGAATTAATTTTAAAAACATGGCAATATACTGAAACTTCAAACCGCATCAATACCCTACATTTGAAAAATACGCCATTGCAATAGACATTAAAACTATATCTCGAGGCTCAATTTTAAAAACACATGATTACACTAGTTTTTTTTTAAACCTGTGAATGCATTACATTTTAAAAACACGTTAATACATTAACGTTTTTAAAAACGTTAATACACTACATTTTGTATACGAAAATATACTAATTTTATACATGAAAATATACTAGTTTTATACATGAAAATATACTAATTTTATACATGAAAATATACTAATTTTATACATGAAAATATACTAGTTTAAAAAAAAATCACATTCACTAGGTTTTAAACATGCGCCGATACAGTTTAGTTTTAAAAAATACAACAATAACAGAAATTTTAAAAAACACGACAATACAGTAAAGTTTAAAAACACGACAATACAGTAAAGTTTAAAAACACAGCAATACAGTAAAGTTTAAAAACACGACAATACAGTAAAGTTTAAAAACACAGCAATACAGTAGTTTAAATATTCGTCAATACACTAAATTCTAAACACGACAATACGGTAACATTTAAAAAGACTACAATACAGTAAAGTTTAAAAACTCTACAATACAGTTACGTTTAAAACTCTATAATACAGAAAACTTCAAAACATACCAATACACTAAATTTAAACAGAAAACAATACAGTAAACTATAAAAAAAAGTCTTCAATATAGTAACATTTAAAAGATACCAATACAGTAAAGTTTATAAATTTGTCAATACAGTAAAGTTTAAAAGCATACGAATAGAGTTAAATTTAAAAACATGACAATACAGTAAACTTTAATAACACACAAATACACTAAATTTAAACAGAAACCAAGACAGTAAAATTTAAAAACTCTTTAATATAGTAACGTTTAAAAAGACACCAATACAGTAAAGTTTACAAACACGCGTTAATACAGTAAAAAGTATTAAAATACGGGAGATGAAACAAAAACATGTGCCATGAAATACAAAACATTTCACAAGACACACAGACACAACAGGCCCATGCAAGGATAATTAATAGGACCAGGTCAGAAGTAAAATAAGGCTGGTAATAGGCTCATGCCTGATGTGAATTGTAGCCCCCCCCCCCCCTAAAGTTGGTAATAGCTCAGACCGGATGTAACATGTAGACCCCAAAAACTGTGTAATAGACCCTAGCCAAATGTGAAATGAAGGCTCCCAAAACTCATAATAGGCCTTGGCCAAATGTGAAATATTGCCCCCCCCCCCCCTAAACTGGTAATAGGCTCAGGCCAAATTGGTAATAGGCTCAGGTCAAATATGAAATGTAGGCCTCCAAAAGTAATAATTAGCCAAGGTGAGATGTGAAATGCAGGCCACATTTCTAACTGCTTAAGTATTTTAGTAATCAGTGCTAAATATATATGATTTATGTACAGGTATCTTGTTTATGCATGTCAATGTGGTTAAAAATGATAGGACAAAGCTAGAACTGGAGGGAAGCGGGGCCCCCTTCAATGCCCCCTGACTTAGCTGTTCTCTACACTCCCACTAGTCTGGTCTGAATACAAGAAATTATAGAATGTCTCTACATGGTTGTTCAGCTTGCTGGAAATAAACAAATTCCCTTTAAATTACACACATTCTTCAAAGGACACGATAGTAGTAAGGCTGTTGGTCTAACGATCATAATGTCGTGTGTTCAATTCCTTGACTGAGTTATATATTGTGTTTTTGAGCAAATCACTTCATTTCACGTTGCTCCAGTATACTCAGATCAACTCACTGAAATCAAATGCCACCGTGGTCAACATTGCCTTTCATCTATTCGAGATCGATTAAAAAAGTACCAGTCGGTTCTTTTTCTGTATCATTTTCTCACTTAATTTCTCTCTGGAAGAAAAGAAATCTGCTGTGTTCAGACTCAGTGAAGAGATAGCAGTGCTTCACTTACCTATAAGCTAAATAAGCTATAGTCTAGGGCCACACACCCTTGTTGGACCTCATTTTAAAAAAATATATTATTTATTTTATCATTAGACTTAATTCTTTAACAATAAATCATAAACAATATATATACATATTATTTTTTCTTTACAATTAACACTAATATTTTTGTAGAGAAGGGCCTCAAATTGCATATAGCTTAGGGCCTCATTAGGTGAAAGTTCGACCCTGGGAGATAGAATCCGACAGGCTTTTAAAATGCTCAACAAACGTCGTATATCAATATTGTGCTTCTATGATTCCATCAGGAATTATAGGTCCATACAGAAATATATATTGAACTGGTGTTACGCGAACTCACGTACACACACACACACACGCACACATATATATATATACAAATATATACATATGAAATAGAGAGAGAGAGAGAGAGGTTAGAGAGATACTTTCTGTAGGCAATCGCCAAACACCTCCAGTTCTGTCATTCCACAGTGTCATTATAAACCTCTAATTAGAGATCAAATAGAAACAGTAAAACCGCGAAATAGACCTGTGCAATTGCATTATTAATTACATCCACTCTATACTTTCTACAGTGAGTATCATTTCTAAAGCGGTTATCCAACTATTAACCGTTCCCCATTGAATCCCTTATGTATCACACTTGGTCTATAGATAATTCATCAACCACTTATCACCTGTGAGCTAACAAACAGGACATGTTGTTGGACTGTTTGTCTTTAATGTCCCAGATAACGAGGGGTTATCACACCTATTCGATATTATCTTTTCAACAACGGGATTAAGTGTGAACATATGAAGAAATTATAAATTAACAGCCAAGATTATGATAAAAATAGCATTAAATATATTAGTGGCTTAGTGCGTAGGGTGTTCGATTCTTGGACTGGGTTATGTAGTGTGTTCTTGAGGAAAACACTTCATTTCACGTTATTCCGGTATATTCAGCTGAATATGAGCACCAGAACACCAGCAGTATGTTTAACCCTACTGTACACACACACACACACACATATATATGTAAAGTTATATCTGTATACTTGCAGAGTCAGTAACCGAGACTGCACCAATATGTATATAAATATACACATATTTAATATGTAAATAGGCCAGAAAATATAAATTCTTCCGTAAATTGAAAAATATATAATAAACACTTTTAATCGATTTTCGGACCTAACTTAACCGTTATCAATATATATATATATATATATATATACATATGAAACTGTGTGTGTGTATTATACATATAAATCAGTGTATATAGAAACCTATATATACATGTATATGTAGCAAACATGCAACGAACTTCAACACAGTTTCTATCTAACGAATTTCACTCGCAAGTCATTTATCAACCCGGAGCTATAGTAGAAGACACTTGCCCAAAATGCCATGTAATGGATATGATGGTGAAACGTCTAGGCTGTAAAGTAAAGCAAACTTCTGAAACACACAACTAAACTATTTGTGAGCCTGTATTTGAAATACATTGGCAGAATCGTTCCAATGTCGGATGAAGTGCATTGTGTAATTAATTCTGTTAGAGTGGTTTACTTTTAAATCCCAACGAGGCTAATTTTGCCGTCATCTTTCTAAGGTCGATAAAATAAAGTAGCAGTGGAGTACAGGGGTTAATTAAATGGACTTGCTCTGCCCCCAGATTACTGGCCTTGTGCTTAAATTTGAAACTATTATTTACTTTCAGTACTTTACATTCTGAGTTCAACTTTCGCCCGTGGTTAACTTTGCCTTTCATCCATACAGGGTCTATATACAATAAAGTACCAGTCATGTACTAGTGCTGGTTTATGTTGCCATAATACATCCAACATCTCCCTGACGGGTAGATCTACAACCCACTTTGGGGTGGATGAGAGATGTCTTCACTAGTGAAAATGGGTAAAGCTTTCATTATGTAAAATCTCCCCATTTTGCCTCATTTCTCTTCGTTTTGAGGCATGTTTCTTTTTCATAGTACTCCCCGTTTGGATTTTTAGAGATTGGCAGGTCTGCATATAAATGATAAAGATCAGAGGAATCTTTCTTTATGTTGGAAGGCCATATAGAAATTACTTGGCATCCAAGGGGGGCTTATTAAAAAAAATAATTAATTCGCTAATCTCAGTTACTTTACGAAATATAGCTACAAATATAAATAAAGAAATATAAGTGGGTTTTTCTACGAACAGATAGACGTTAAATAAAATGAAATCAGTCAAAATATATTCCCGTATGAATATTTGCCTTCGAACGTCATGCTGCTTGCAGATAGCTACACTTAGTCATTAGGAAGGCCACATACGAAGCTTAAGGCAGGAAGTTCTGCATCCCAGGTATAGAGCACTGCAATTGCTGGTGGACTGTCTAAGAAGAATATCCTAGTTGTATGACCGATAAAACAGTGGCAATCACGATGTTTAAAACTTTGACTTTTACTATGAAATTTTATAAACCTCTTTAGTCATTTGATGCACATAGTATGATGATGAGGAGGAGAAGGGGAAGAAGGTGATGATGATGACGAGGAGGAGGAGGTGGAGGAGAGGAGATAATAATGATGATTATGATGACGAGGAGGAGGGGAGGAAATAATAATGATGATTACGACGACGATGATGATGATGATGATGATGATGATGATGAGGAAGATGATGATGATGATGATGATGATGAGGAAGATGATGATGATGATGATGATGATGAGGAAGATGATGATGACAAATGCAACCGAGATATGTCATAATAACAGTAGAAAATTCAATGAAGTAATCAAAATTTTACACAAATCGTCGTGGCAAGCATCTGCATCACACTGCAACACAATGCATTTCTCATTGCACTATATAATGCATCCATCACTGCATGATATAATGCATCTATCACTGCACTATATATTGCTTCTATCCCTGCATTACATAAACTATATTAATGTATGAATGCAGCTAATCTGAAGAATGACATCGGCAGCAATTTCTCTGCGCATCGATACACATACACACACACATGGACACACAGACACACACAGACACACACACACATATATATATATATGTATATATATATATATACACACGCGCATGCGCACGCACACGATTATATGCTTATATGCACACTTAACACCAGTACACACTAATTTACACATTTAGAAACACAGGTGCATACACACATACATATGCCCCTTCCGTTCGTATATGAACACAAAAACACACATGCATATATACCTACACATATTCACGCAGTTATAGTTATACATGCACATACTCGTACACACACATAAAATCACCTATACACATACTCACTCACATACAACATAGTCACTCATACAAATGTTGACACACAAACAAAAGATAGTTATATGTATTTATACCCATACTGAAATATATACTAACTTCCACAACGACATAACATTACACATACATACACAATACATACAAAAATCCATTTAATATATTAAACAGGAATAAGGAACTCTACAATAAGCCCATACATATACATATACACATACACATATGTATAAAAATATTTACACATTCATATACGCTGATACCCATTGGCAGATTCAGATACAACACATATACATTGAAACATATATGCGCGTACATTCATACACATTCATACACATTCATACACATACACACACAAACATACAAACATACATACATATACACACATGTATATATATACTTACACACACCAACATATATACATATATATACACACATGTATATATACATACACACACTAACATATATACATATATATACAGACATGAATATATACATACACACACTAACATATAGGAATACATATACACACGTGTACTTATATAAACGCACAACAGCATATATACATATATATACACACGTGTTCATACAAATATGCACAATATATACATACATTAACACAGAGTATATATATATATATATATATATATATACATTTATATACACACATGTATATATACATATACACGCCAACATATATGCATACATCAATATATATATAACGAAGGAGGTGTGGTAAGGAACCAGATGGACCATAACGCACCAGAGTACTTAATATTTAGGGAGGTAGAGTGGGTAATAGAAAAATGTTTAGCCCCGACGGCAGAGCTCAAGTCGTTACAGCGACTATTTCTGGACTCAGAAATAGCCGTCGAAACGGCTTGAGCTCTGCCGTCGGGGTTAAACATTTTCATATATATATATATATATATATATATATATATATTTATATATATATATATATCCAAACATACATGTAAAAATACATACTTACACCAACATATATATTCATACATCCACATGTACATGTGCATACAGACACCAACATGTATACATACATATACACACGTATACAGATACATACGCACATAGTACATATACATACACAAATAGTACATATACATACACTAGATAGTACATATACATAGACACACCAACATATAAACATACATATACAAGAATGCACATATACATATACACACACATACAATAACACACATGTACATATACATACACCCATCAACATATAAACATACTTACATATACACGCATGTAGATATACATATACACACACATACATATGCATACACCCACCAACACAAGCATACTTACATATACACACACATACATATACATACACCCACCAACACATAAACATACTTACATATACACACACATACATATACATACACCCACCAACACATAAACATACTTACATATACACGCATGTAGATATACATATACACACACATAGATTTACATACACCCACCAACACATATAAACATACTTACATATACACGCATGTAGATATACATATACACACACATACATATACATACACACACCAACACATAAACATACTTACATATACACGCATGTAGATATACATATACACACACATACATATACATACACACACAAACATATAAACATACTTACATATACACGCATGTAGATATACATATACACACACATACATATACATACACACACCAACACATAAACATACTTACATATACACGCATGTAGATATACATATACACATATACATATACATACATCCATCAACATATAAACATACTTACATATAGACACATACTTATAAATACACCCACCAACACATATAAACATACTTACATATACACGCATGTAGATATAGATATATACACACATACATATACATGCACCCACCAACACATAAACATACTTACATATAGACACCCATACATGTACATACACACACCAACATATAAACATACTTACATATACACGCATGTAGATATACATATACACACACATACATTTACATACACCCACCAACACATATAAATATACTTACATATACACGCATGTAGATATACATATACACACACATACATATACATACACCCACCAACACATAAACATACTTACATATACACGCATGTAGATATACATATACACATATACATATACATACATCCACCAACATATAAACATACTTACATATACACGCATGTAGATATACATATACACACACATACATTTACATACACCAACCAACACATATAAACATACTTACATATACACGCATGTAGATATACATATACACACACATACATATACATACATCCACCAACACATAAACATACTTACATATACACGCATGTAGATATACATACACACACACATACATTTACATACACCCACCAACACATATAAATATACTTACATATACACGCATGTAGATATACATATACACACACATACATATACATACACCCACCAACACATAAACATACTTACATATAGACACACATACATATACATACACACACCAACATATAAACATACTTACATATACACGCATGTAGATATACATATACACACACATACATATACATACACACACCAACATATAAACATACTTACATATACACGCATGTAGATATACATATAGACACACATAAATATACATACACCCACCAACATATATAAACATACTTACATATACACGCATGTAGATATACATATACACACACATACATATACATACATCCACCAACACATAAACATACTTACATATAGGCACGCATACATATACATACACACACCAACATATAAACATACTTACATATACACGCATTTAGATATACATATACACACATACATATACATACACACACCATCATATAAACATACTTACATATAGACACACATACATATACATACACACACCAACATATAAACATACTTACATATACACGCATGTAGATATACATATACACACATACATATACATACAGCCACCAACATATAAACATACTTACATATACACGCATGTAGATATACATATACACACACATACATATACATACACACACCAACATATAAACATGCTTAAATATAGATACAGCCACCAACATATATATACATACATTCACAAGAGTGGCTATGTCAACAAGGAGAGCAACAACAATATCATCAGGGACATATATTATATTTACACAGGGAACATGGCAATATTATATTCAATATTCATCTTTACATTGATATCTTTGATTTATTATATTGTCTAGGATATACGTGCATACCGGTGTGTGTACATAGAAAACATATTTCACATCTATGTATACGTATGTGTGTGTGTATATATATATATATATATATATATATGTGTGTGTGTGTGTGTGTGTGTCCATAGAAAGCATATATTTCACATCTATGTATACGTATGTGTGTGTGTGTATATATATATATATATATATATATATATATATATATATATATATATATATATGTGTGTGTGTGTGTGTGTGTGTACATAGAAAACATATATTTCACATCTATGTATACGTATGTGTGTGTGTATATATATAATACTATAAAGAGAGACGAACACATATATACATATATGCGTTCAAATCACAAGGGACAAAAAACGCATTTGAATGAATAAGTGTATATATCGTGTTCGTCTATCGTTATGGTATTATTAGGCTCGAAACATTTTTTCCTTGAGCTACATGGATTATAAGGGACTAATTTGAGTTTTTAAGTCAATATATACTTTTCATATATATATATAGTTTTTGCGAGGTTTTTTATATGAAATCGTGTGTCGAAACAAATATTGTTATACTTGGGGAGGAAACAATAGCACCACTGACGATGTTGCAGATGTGCAACGAAAGAACTTTGATAGACTATATATATGTGTTTGTGTCTATATTGTATCTGTATTTTTGACCGTTGGTCAGTCAATGGCAACATTGAGGAACGAATAGATTAAATTAACCGATATAAAAGATACAGAAGCGAAAACCAACCAAACTGTTATTAATTCTGGCAATATTTCACAAATATGACCCTCCCCAAGTATAACAATATATATATATATATATATTGCCCATGGAGTACGCTGAGATACAACCGGTCCTGGCATTGATAAATATGGTGGGTCCATCAATTCCTTATTATATTTATCTATATATTTGTTTCCTCGGTCCGATTTGACGAAAGTCGATCGTTCCTATATATGCGTGTGTGTGTGTGTGTGTGTGTGTGTGTGTGTGTGTGTGTGTACATATGTATATATACATACACATATATGTATATGTGTATATATATGTATATGTGTATATATACACCTGTATATGTATGTCAGGTCACCAGTTGGTGCTACTGGTAACATGTATCCCAGTATAACCTGTCTCATGGTCGGGTCGTTGGCGACTAAACTGGCAACCCCACCAAGGTTTCTTGGTGAGGAGGGTGACTTTGGACATCCTGCAGGACTAAAAACAAAACCTGTCAAAGGGCAAAGGAGCTCTTGAGAGTCAATGTCCATCCCAAATCACCGGGAGAGATGACCCCTTAGCCTTTGTCAAGGCAGAATTCTAGGAGAAGGAAAACTCTGATATAACACCTGCAACCCTGATGGTATCCAATGATGTTAACTTGTTCTTCTTTTTGGTAAATATCATCTTGGTTAAGAGAGTGGGACTGGCTTTGTGCAGTGCCTTTGCTCACTATAAAAGCTTCACGGCACAGGCATTGCTTTATATCTGGAGATCTCTCTGCACTTGTCATCACATGGGCCCAGCACTATGTGTCAATAATTGTCACAAGTGTAGTGTTTGTACCAGAGTTTTCAAGTCGCTGGCTGGACTAAAAAGTCACACTCGTTCAGCGCATCGGTAGGAGTTCTCCTACATGGATATAAAGTAGTGGCTGTACTCGAAAACGAGTTGGCAGCCACCATATGTATGCATATATGTGATGGCTGCAAACTCTGCTAAGAGCATTACAATCGCTTGTCAAATTATAGAATTTGGTGCCCTTTTAGGCTACCGCTAGCCACACGATCCTGTAACATGTCCTGAACAAGCAATGCCTGTGCTTTGAAGGGTTTTTTAAGTGGGGAAAGGATTTGCACTCGACCAATCCCACTCTCTGAGCATCGAAAACATTACCCGAAAAGGAGAAGATGATCAGATGCCTCCAAAGACGCAGGTTTCCCTCTCCTAGAAAGGTGCTGTGCAGCAACTGGGGGCCTTTCACTCCCAAGTGAAAAAAAAAAGAACTACTATTTGCATGGCAGTTGACTCTGCTGAGTTCCTCCGCCCTTTGTTGGGTCTTGTATTTCATCCCTCGCCAAGCTTGTGTTACATGTTACCAGTAGCACTCGAGAGCGACCTGACATAATGCATATATATATACATGTATATGTACATGTATATATATACACACACACACACACACATATATATATATATATATATATATATATATACATAATTGTATATATGTAAGTATATATATATATATATATATATATATATATATATATATATATATATATATATAACGAAGGAAGTGTGGTACGGAACCAGGTGGACCATAGCACTCGAGAGCGACCTGACATAATGCATATTATATACATGCATATGTACATGTATATATATATATATTTCTATATATATATTGTTATACTTTGGGAGGGTCATGTTATATATATATATAGTAATAATAATAAATTTGAAGACTGAAATCCAAAGAGGGCTCGATAAGGATAAATATGTATCAAATATATAAGAACCGTAGAGCAAATATTTATTAAAATAACAGATTAAAGTTTAAGCAAAGAATCGCTGCTTTCACCCTTAACGGGATCTTGTGAAACTAACAAAGTCAATCTGTAAACGCAGGACTGGATATTTCAAAAAACGTTGCAACCGGAGGAAGACAAGGAGACGATACTTTGGTTCGTGGAAACGTTCCCTGGCAAAGAACGGGAAAAAACGAATATAATACGTAATTAATAGGAGCGGTGAAAAAAAATTACGCGCAAAGACAGAACCACGTTTATGGTATAAAAGAGGTCGTAGGCTAATGTTCTCTTAGGTGGTTCATAGAGACGTTCTCTGACAATGAACGAAGAAAAAACTAAGCTAATACGTCATATGTGGAGCGTGGAGAACAATAGCACGCAAAGACAAAACCACGTAAATGGTATAGCAGAAGTCGTAGACTAAAATTTTAACTAGGAGACCGAATGAATCTCCGCTACAGAGTTAAGAACAAAGTAAATAAATACAATACAGAAGTAATATAAATAAATAAATACATACACGCAAACAAATACGTACATACACAAGCATACGCAAAAACTACCATAGGTATACAAAACCACGCACATATAAATATGTGTGTGTGTATATGTAGGTATATATATATATATATATATATATATATATATATATATATATATATATATATATATATAGGAACCAGTAAGACCCCGACAGCTGAGCTCAAGCCGTTTCGACGGCTATATGTAAGTTCATTAAATAAATAAATCTCGCTACCTCAACCTTTAATTCTCTAATAACTTATTTGCAATTTAATATTTTTAATTTAATTTCATCCTATAACTCGCAACATAAGTTTAACGTTCCAATCTTCGGTTCAGACATTAGACCATACAGACACCCATTATAGATTCTTTAGAGTAGCATTTTTTCGCGGCATTTTCTACCACGAATGTAGTGTGACCCTTACACTAACTTCTTTTTCCCTTTCTTTCTTCCCCTTTTTCTTTGACGGAGAGGTGGTAGTGCATTATAAGCCTTCGCCCCCTCACCAGATATTCATTAGTAGCTTCAGTTGCCGACACTTTGAGGGAGACTGGCCGAGCAGCTAGTTGGTCAGTCGTCCTCTCTGTCTCTGTCTCTGATTTTTCGGACCCATGGTTTTTTACATATTCCTTTCCAATACCTGATGATATCACCGGATTCATATGGAACCCGGTCATTGAAATGATCATAGTATAATAAACCTTTCACGGATTTACACCAGTCCAGCCTCCTTTTATTTTATTTTATTTTTATATATATATATATATATATATATATATATATATATATATATATAACGAAGGAAGTGTGGTAAGGAACCAGGTGGACCATAACGCACCAGAGTACTCAATATAAGGGTAGTAGAGTGGGTAATAGGAAATTGTTCAAGACCCCGATGGCAGAGCTCCAGCCGCTTCGACGGCTATTTCTGGACGTCTAGAAATGGCCGTCGAAACGGCTTGAACTCTGCTGCCGGGGTCTTGAACAATTTCCTATATATATATACTAGAACTGTTTCATTCGGGAGAAATCATCATAATCATATATATATTTTATTTTATTATTAAACTAATAATACGATGCAGCATAACTGCTAGAGATTAGTCACGATTTCGATTTATCAGGGTCAATCATCGTTCTGAAACGATCGTAAAACAATGAAATTATAAAGAACTAATCTTCGACTTTTGTTTTCAGTTTTCAACCTTTATATATATATGATTCTGTAGCACCTCTGGATGCTCAACGAAATCTAATATGATAATATCCTACTGCAAAAACAGACATTCTTCTCACCTGCTGTAGTTGGAATTTGTACCTCCGTACATGGAGTTCTATCAGCGTTATTGGCCCTACCATAGACAGGTCGATGAGAGTGTGCGTGTATACATGTATATATATATATATATATAGAGAGAGAGACATACATCCATATATACATATATTTGTATATATATATATATATATATATGTGTGTCTATCTATCTATCTTCGGACCCGTGTTCAGGGGCTGGATTGCTGCAATGCACAACAGCAACATCTGCTCAAGGGTCAAGGTGAACGGCTACCTCTCGGAGCCGTTCCATATTACGCGATCCATTCGACAGGGATGCCCTCTCTCCTCCCTTCTGTACGTACTGACTCTCGAGCCACTACTGCGGAAGTTGGAGCTATTGCAGGGCATCCCTCTGGAACCGGGACTGCGGAAAGCGGCGTCGGCCTACGCCGACGACGTGACAGTAATGGTGTCGAGCGCCTCGCAAATCGAGGAAGTCGGCACCTTACTGTAGGAATACGAAAGGTTCACAGGAGCGAAGCTGAACCGGGACAAGTCCATCGGTTTGCAACTCGGATCGTGGAGAGGCAAACCGATGCCTTCCGATGGCGTCGTCGGACGCTGGACGGAAGGACCGGTAAAGCTGCTCGGGGTCTGGTTTGGTCCGGACCTCCAGGTGGAGAAGAACTGGAACGAAGTGGGCCGAGTGCAAACTATCAAAAAAGATCTGTCCGAGGTGCGTGCGAGACGAAGAAACCGTCGCGCACGCATTCATACTCTGCCCGGGCGTCACTGACCTGTGGGGCTATGTAGAACGACTATTGTCGCGGGTGGGACCAATCCGGTTGACCACCGAGTCCATTGTCATGATCAAACCGCCACCCTCCTTCAAAAACGAAGGAGAGGGGGCGGTTTTCCTCTGTGTGATAGCTATGGCGAAACAGGTTGTATGGTGGACAAGGTTGAAAGGGCTGAGGTCAGACACCTTTCTCTCCGGCCAACAACTAATTCTTTTTTTCAAATACCACTCTGGAAGAAGAATCAGGATGGAGAGAGAGGTGCTGTACCCCAGCAAGTTTTATGAAAGGTGGGTGAAAGTGGCGAGAATGGCCCGAGTGAATGGGCCTTCTCTCTATATCAGCCTGTAGGTTGAGGAAAAGGAGGAGGAGAGGAAAGGAGTACAAACTCTTCGTACTCCTGGAGATGAGGATTGCACATTTTTTCGGGGGTATGTGTTACCCATATAAACTGTCTCCCCCTATTGGGGAAAATCGACTAACTTTTTAAATTGCATTTGTGATAACATTTTACACGTTTTTATTGTATGTAAACATCCCCCTTTGTATTTGTCCCCTTCATTTGTGCCCCTGTGGCTAATAAAAAACATATCTATCAATCTCTCTCTCATTCCCTCTCTCTCTCTCTCTCTCTCTATATATATATATATATATATATATATATATATATATATATATATATATATATATATATATATATACATATATATATATATATATTATTCAAAATATTAACAAATGAAAAATATTCTCATAATCAAAATATAAACTTTATTATATATATTTCAAAGGTACTGTGTTGTTTTTTCAGTACGTCCTCATCAGATAAAATATATGATTTGATATATGACATACCGCTACGGTCTTGATTATTCAATTCCAGTATTGGCAGTCATATATATATATATATATATATGTGTGTATGAATGAAGTAATTCCGTCGTAAAGGTCCAGGAAAAAAGAGTGCTCTATGTAGTTACAGAGCTTATTTGTTATGTAATAAGCAACATAAGATAAATATTTCATTTACCAGTGGTTTCTTGAAAGCAACCAAATTTGCTTTCAGTCATCAGAATGAAAAAATCCTGGTGTATATATATATATATATATATATATATATATATATATATATATATATATATATATAATGTGGGCGGCTCAAGCTCAGAAAATAACTGCAATTACAATCATAAAATGGCCCATAAACATTGGGCAATGACACCTACAAACGAGAAAAAGGTGTTGCCAGTGGCTTCTACGAGGAATCGAGCTCCGTATTTCTCAGGTACTGGCTGAGTGCTCTCACCATTGATATTTGTTTCCTGTGTAACCAGATATCCGGCAGCTCAGTGGTGAGACAAGCAAACATTTGTACCTTACTTTAGGTGCTTAACACGAAAGGTATTCTAACATGTAATTCAACCTCAAAAGGTTTTGTTCAACCAATTCCAGCATTGGAACAGATAATGTGTGGAGGGGGGGGGGGGGGGGGGGGGGGGGGTGAGTGTAAAAGGTAAACAGAAATAACACAATCGGTACAGTATATGGAAGGGATATATTAGGTTAACGCTTGATATAGCAGGAAAAGTGTCTTAACGTTTCGGACGCTAGTCCTTCATCAGAAGAAAGAATGAGAAATAAGATAGATTGAGGGGACAGGCGGGTTGGAACTGGAAAAAATGTCTTTAGATAAAAATAACAGGTCCATTCGTGTTGACATCTCTTGCAAAACTGTTGGTGCTGGCGTTTTGTGTATGATTTATTTTTTTAGAAAAGTGGATGATGGAGCGCGTCTACCTGAAATGGAAAAAAAATACCGTTTTGTAAAAAGAGCTATACTTGTGCACGTGCGTAAGCATGTGAGTGTGTGTGTGTGGGGGGGGGGGTTATTATACGTCCATACGAAGCTAAGAAGAAATGTGTGTGTTTATGTGAGTAAAAGAGTGTGTGTACATGTAAGTATGAAGTTATGAGCATAAGTATGTTAATACAAGGGTGTGTATGTGTGTATACAGAGCCGTGCAGGGAAAAGTGGAGTGAGCATATATAGTCGGTCTGTATTAGTTGTAAGAGAAGATGTTAATGATCAAGATAGAGTGATAGGATTCTTGGGGTGAATGTACAAGCGCGTATGATAATGGGCGGGGTATTAGACAAATTGGGGAGGTGGGTTGAGTCCAAGCGGGGAATGACCCAAGGCGGTGAATCAGACTTTGTTCAGTCCTAGTGCGCGAGGCCTGTGATCCATGATGTAAAAGGACACTCAGGACTGAAACATGTAGGGAAGAATGACCAGGAGAACATAAATGACGGGAGACAGGAGTATCTAAACCGGGTCGTTTGTCCCTCAAATGCTCATCAAAACTGTCCGCCATACGGCGTCCCGTTTGTCCGATGTATAAAGAACCGCAAAGGGAACACCGGAGGGCATAGACAATGTGGGTAGCTGTGCAGATGAAAGAGTGGTGGATACGGAAAGACCCGTTAGGGCCTGTAAGAGTGGTGTAGGGTGGAAATGAAGGGACAAGTGTTGCAGCAGGAACGGGAACAAGGATGAGAGCCAGGTGGAGTTGTGGGAGAGGACGAGAAGGAACTGCGAACCAGGAGGTCGCGGAGGTTGCGGGCGCGCTTAAAAGCAGTAATGGGTGGGTTTGGAAAAAAAGCAAGAAGTGACGGAGTCAGAAGAGAGGATACGGAAGGAACGGAGGATATGTAACCGGAGTGGTAGGGTGATGGAGTGGTAGGTTAGAGGGAAAGGAACGCGTGTGTTGGGAGGGCTGTGGTGCGGTCCGTTTCACGGGCGCGTGTGAGAGCGACTTGGATAAGGG
>OZ024741.1:292216587-292219087 GCA_964016885.1 Eledone cirrhosa
AAGCCTGAAGAAATGTCGATTGACATTTTGTCACATTCTAAAGACTCTGACAATCTACCACAACAATAACAATAATCATAATAATAATCGTTTCTACTTTAGGCAAAAGGCCAGAAATTTGAAGAGGGGGAGGGGGAGGGAAATTCGATTAAATCCACCCCATTGCATTACTGGTGCTTTATTTTATCGACCTCGTAAGAATGAAAAGCAAAGCTAAGCTCGGCGGATTTGAAATCAGAACATAAAGGGCCATAACTCTATGCCGCGAAGCATGGTGTCCGGTGCTCTATCGATACTGCCAACCCACCGCCCTAACAATAATAATAATAATTGTTTTTACTATAGGCACAAGGTCAGAAATTTGAAGGGGGAGGGAAAATTCGATTAAATCGACACCAGTGGATTACTGGTACTTTATTTTATCGACCTCGTAAAGATGAAAGGCAAAGCGAACCTCAGCGGGATCTGAACTCGGAACGTAAAGGGACGTAACTATATGCTTCTCGTCCGACCGACACTCTAACGATTCTGCCAATCCACCAATAATAATAATAATAATAATTTCTTAGTTATTTTAGTTAATGATGTTGATGATACTACAAAGATGAGATATTTGGGAAAATAATTGTTTCTACTTTTTGGCACAAGAAAATAATAAACAATAGACAATAACGACAGTGATAAATACCATCATCATCATCATCATCACCTTCATCGTTGCCACAACATGTTTTATGTCCAGTTATCCGCACTGGTGTATTTTAGATACAATTCTTCTCAGGCAGAATTCTATCACCAGATGCTCTTCCTGGTACCAGCTTTTACATTTTTTACTAAAGAAGTACAAGTCTACACTTCTACCTGTTGAGCAGTATAATCTTTGTTTATGTGAACAAATCACCACCTGTGATGTCAAGCATGGTGAGAAAGGACAAGGCAATCAAACATGCAGACACATTCACACATGTATAGATACATATATGACAGGCATCTTTACAGTTTCTATTTGTCAAATTTACTCACAAAGCTGACCTGAAGTTGTAGTAGAAAACATTTTCTCATGGTCCAATGCATGGCTACATAGATATAAAGTGAATCACAAGCTATAGCCCATGCCTAAAGCAATAACTATATAGAACAACAATATAACAACAAGAAAGGAAATAAAAAATATGAGACAACCATATCTTAAGACGGCTGCAAACTATGAAAACATGCATAAATACGAGGCCCGATCTTATCAGCTACTGTCCTCATTTGCTGAAATACATCCTACATAATTGGAAGAAGCCTGGATAATATCTAGATAGCCACAAACTTTGCACTCTGAGCTTGCTTGTACCACTCATTTTAAAACTTTCTTCTATAATATCTTTCTAACTCACAAGAAAAAAAAACAAGCCCTCTCTTGTATGAAGCTCTAACCTTTATAATATTTATCTAGGACATAAGAAAACATTTAGGTAAGAACTTGCTATACATTTCCAGCCCTTATAATAGATTCCCCAACCCTAAGAATGAACAAATTTCTATTTTGCACAGGTTTAAGCAAGAATTATCTTCCCTTATTTAACTGACAACCAAGACGAACTCTGTTTTCTCTCCTTCCATAGGACCTCACTTGTAGAACTTTAATCTTAACAACAACCATACTAAGCATGTTAGACTGACGAGCTGCAGAAATAATAAATTCAACAGATGAAAATGTAAATTTAGCCACATTTTGTGTAATACAACTCATCATGCAGACTGAGTATGTATGTGTGTTTGTGAATCAAAAAACATTGACCAAGCAAAAAAGACTGTCGTATAAAATACACAGTAATATATGGATGAATCAACAAATATAGGAAATCTCATTTTATTGCGTATTAGCTATGTTACTCCTCAGGGTTAATCACTTGACTATGGTCGCACAACTGATTATGAAAACAGCAAAGTGTAGAGAAAGAATATAGAGAGTTAATCGAGGATTATGACTAGAGAACATTACTTCCCTCTCTAGACTCATCCACTTCTTTAGGTGATACTTGAAGATGTTGATGAGGGCATTGCCTGAGGGAAGACCTTTCAATAACAAACTGCATCCACCACAAAACTTTCCTTCACCATACCCACCAAGTAGAAAACTCTTTTAATTCTGTATGTGTGTTTGTGCAGAAATATATGCTCAAGCATGCCACACACTTACACCATATCACATACATAGACATGTGTATGTATACATAAATACACACACACACATATATGTGTGTGTGTATTTATGTATGTGTATGTATATATATATATATATATATAGCGAGAGCAAGAGATACACATATATACACACATACACACACACACACACACACACATATATATATATATATACATATAATACACACACATATATATGTATATGTGTATATATATATATATATATATATATATATATATATACATATACAGACACATACAGACACACACACTACACACATATATATATACGTATATATTTTTA
>OZ024741.1:292229087-292279087 GCA_964016885.1 Eledone cirrhosa
TGGAGATTAGATGGGCTCTGTCAGGTTTTAAAATGCCTTAGAAACACTGTAGGTCAATACAATGCCACTACAACTATCTCAGGTGTTACGGAACCATACATACATCATCTCAACTACTACAAGCCTCAGCTCTCTAAACCTGAGTAAGTTTCTGTGTGTAGGTGGATATTTGACTAGTTTAATGTAGATCTCTTTGCTGTCAGTCAGCAATAATTGGAAGTTTTGAGAAGTAGTTAAAGTAATAAGTGTCTCTTTGTGTATACACTTGAACAACTCAATGTAGACCAAATTTCTTCTCAATACTTTGCTATTTTCTTAATCATTATCATCATCATCCTTACTATCAATATCATCATTATCACCATCATTATGGTGACCAAGATCATCATCATCATCATTGTTATCATTAACATCATCATCATTGTCATATTTATGTCTCCTTTTCTATGCTGCTATGGGTTGGATAGGACTTTCTGAGGCAGCATTTTTCATCTAGATATCTTTCTACTCTCTTATGATTTTGTGCATCCACAGCCCTAACAACAACAACATCAACGAAATAATAATAATAATAATAATAATAATAATAACAATAATAATAATGAGTTCTTTATTGTCCACAAGGGCTGACATCAAGAAAAACATTAAAGACGGCACAGGACGGTACAGGACGGTACGATGTGGGTTTTGTGCGTGTAAATATTTTTATTATTTATATAAGAAAAGAAAAAAAAAGGACATAGAAACATATATATAAACAATAAAAATGAAAATTGAAACAATGAAAAATTCCCCAATAGCGGGGAAACCTCCGAGGGTTACTCGTGGCGAAAACCACACAAAAGTCCACGCCCACCCTGACCACCAGGGCAAGCGCCCTCTCTCAATTTTTCCATCTCTCAAACTACAGACGTATATTCAGAGCGGTCCCGTTCACTCGGACATTTCTCGCTACATTCACACACCTTTCAACAAACTTGCTAGAAGGCAGCACTTGCCTCTCCACTCTGATCTTCCACTTCAAGTGAAACTTGAAAAAGTTAATTAGGGATTCGCCGAAGAGGAAAGTGTCTGTCTTTAACCCTTTTAACCTTGTCCACCACACAATCTCTTTCGCCATGACCACCAGGCAGATGAAAACCGCCTGCCCTTCCTCTTCAAAGGAAGACGGCGAGACTATCTGCACAATGGACTCAGTCGACAACAGGATCAGTCCTACACGCGACAGCAACTGTTCGACATAGCTCCACAAGTCAGCAATGCTCGGGCACTGAACGTGTGCACGACGGTTTCGTCGCTCTGCGCGTTTCTCGGACAGGCTCGGCTGACGGCACTTCCGTGCCTGTAGAGCTTATCTCGAACCGGCAGCGCTCCCTGGTAGCACTGCCAGGCCAGGGATTTTGGGAAGTTATCCATAGGCTCCGGGCTGAAAGTTCTCCGGAAGAGAGCAAACAGCTGATCTTCTTCGACGCCCAGGATTTCTCCGAGAATGTCGTCGCACTTCCCCTCCACTAGTCCTCTATAGAACGCCGAGGTGGATGTTCGACCGATACTGGTGCCCAGCTGGCAGAGGGCAGTGAGCGCCTTGAGACATTCCAGTTTCCAAGCGCTATCCCTCGGTCTTTTTCTGACCCAGGACTGCAGCTCCGTCAAGGAGAGGAGCTGTGGGAAAACGTGCCTGGCGAACGGCGACCACACCTGTTCACCGTCAAGGAAGCACCAGAGATGTCGCAGCCTCAGCGCATGTTTGCGCATCATCAGCCATGGCATGCCCAGTCCTCCACGCAACGAGTGTTGACAGCAGATGGATCGTCTAACCATGGGAGCGTGTCCCTTCCACAAAAAGCAGAAGAGGAGGCGCTCCATTTTGGTGAGAGTTGGGCTGGAACAAGGGACGACGGTGAGGCGGGAGCAGATGACGGATGCGATGTACGCATTCGCCACCTCCGCCCAGCCTTTCAGGGACAGCTTCCTCTCGGCCCATTTCTGGGTGAGGGAGGCCACCCTGCTCGTCACCTCGTTCTAGTTTTTCTCCATCTGGAGGTCCGGTCCGAACCAGACCCAGAGCAATTTAACCGATCTGTCCGTCCAACGCCCCACGACGCTGTCGGACGGCATGGACTTGCCTCTCCAGGTGCCGAGCTGCAAGCCGACCGAATTTTCCTGGTTTATCTTTGCTCCTGTCACCGCTTCGTATTCCTTGAGAGCGGTGCCGAGCATTTGGACGTGTCTGGTACTCGACACCACCACGGTGACGTCGTCAGCGTAAGCCGACTCGGATTTCCCACATCCTAGTTCGCGTTGGACGCCCCTCATCGCCCCCAGTTTGTGCAGTAACGGCTCGACAGCCAATACGTACAAGAGGGTCGAGAGGGGACAACCCTGGCGGACTGAGCGCATGATGCTGAACGGCTGCGACAGGTGACCGTTCACCCTCACAACTGAGCAGATGTCGCTGTACATTGCTGCGATCCAACCCCTGAAAACGGGCCCGAAACCGGCTGCCTCGAGGACCGCCGCCAAGTACCGATGGTCGACCCTATCGAATGCTTTGGATTAATCCAAGTTGATCAGGGCCCCACCCGTGCCAGGTTCCTTAACCACCATCTCTATGATGTATCGCATGAGGTGGAGTTTGCCGTGTATGGATCTGTCCGGAATGGCGCATGTCTGCGCCTCTCCCACCAGACACTTGACGACAAGCGCCAACCTCGTTGCTAACACCTTGGCCAACATCTTGGACTCTGCGTTTAGCAGGGTTATGGGCCTGAAATTATCGATAACATCACCCTTGTTCGGGTCTTTTCTCAGCAGCGACACTGCTCCCCGGCTCACAAAACTGGGAATGCTCCCGTTCTGCTGCCAGTTGCAGCAGACGTCTGCCAAGAGGTCACCGAACAAGTCTGGCATAAATGCATAAAGTTCGTAGGGCAGACCATCCAAACCTGGCGATTTACCCCTTGTGCAGTTAGCCATCGCTTCCCGTATTTCACCGGCTGTTATTGGCTTTTCGTAACACTGTGCTGCGGTCGTCGAGAGCCGAGGCAATCCGGCGAGGTAGGCACTTAAGTCCATGCCCCGATCCGGGCCGCCGCCGCTCCCGAACAGTTCAGCAAAGTGCCGCTGAAAAGCTTCACACATCCGCTCGGGTTCGAGCATCAAGCACCCGTTTTGGTCAGACAAAGACCGAATTGTAGCTACGCCGCGCCTCTGCCACCCGGGCCCAATTGACGGCTTTTGTCCCCCTCGTGTTTCAGAGCATACGCTCTAGCTCTGACAACGCACCCTTCGTGTTTTGCGTTGAAGAATTGGTCGAGTGCCAATCTCGCCGCAAGCACGTCGGTTGCGATGCCTGTCCTAAACGCCACTTCTAGCTTTCTGACTAGCTCACCTTCTACTCTATTTTCCTCTATCACTACTCCTTTGCTAAACCTAATCGACTCTACTTTAATTGCCCTTTTCAGGGCGAACCACCATCAACGCCCGCTTAACTAATACGATAATCCGGTCTCTGTAGGCCTTGCGCGCCGGGAAAGACGCGTTCAGCTTCCAGTAACCAGGCCCTTGTCTATGAAGTCTGTCTATGTCGATCTCACAGATCACAAATTTGTGGTCTGTGTAGTCGACTATTTTAAATTGTGGACAACTTATACTAGCCTTATCTTGTTCTCTGCAGAATACCCGATCGAGATCCGATCTGGATGACCCGGTGCGGTTTGTTCATGTCAACATTTGCACATTCGGGTGATCCAGTCGATACCTGTCAGACAGTTCAAAACGTCTGAGCAGGTTGGTGAGGCTGTTGCACCCTCCTCCCCTATCCACTAGCCCCACACGATCCCAGCGTGCATCCAAGATACCGTTCCAGTCGCCCACTAACACTAAAGAGCGGGACGTTCCAAGAAAGGTCTCTAGACGTCTGAAGAAATCTGGCCGTCCTACCCCTGTTGGGGCGTAGACGGCTACTAGCCTGAAAGCATTGCCTTCGCTGCCGGTCACGGCCAGCACCACTGACTTACCTTCTGGGTCTAGGAAGATGGCCCGTATCGCGAGATCCAAGCCTCTCCGAAAAAGGACGGCAACCCCTCCCCCGATCCTGGACGGCTAGGAGATGCGTATACATCGTAGCCGCCGAAGATCGGTGCGAAGGCTTGTGCTTCGGAGATTCTGGTTTCACTGATGGCCACCACATCTATGTTTAGTGACCTGAGGTCATTGAGCAGGTGACCCTGCTTCCAAGAATAATGATTTCATTTATTAACCACAAGGGCCGACAGTAGGGGACAATACAAAGACAGGGACAGTGGGGGTTTACAATAAGGTCGAGTAAAAGTGCACAATAGCAAGACTAATTTAACAATGAAGATATAAAAAATATAAAATAAACTAAGCATAAATATAACAAAATAAATTTCCCGATAGGGGTGAACGACCCTGGGGTGACTCGGGTACCCCACCAATCCTGAACCACCCTGCGTTTCTAGGGCACCCAGGGTAGCACCCCTCTCCTCAAGTCAGCTAGCCTATATGCGCAAGGTCAGAGTAGCCCCATTCAAACGGGCCATTCTTGCCCCATTCATCCACCTTTTAGCAAATGTACTGGGGGGCAGCACTGCTCTCTCCACCCTCACCTTCCTTTCCAGGTGAAACTTGAAGAAGTTGATGAGGGATTGGCCGAAGAGAAAAGTGTCTGTCTTCACTCCTTTTAATCTGGTCCACCATATAACCTCTTTCGCAACTGCCACCAGACAGAGGAACATTTCCTGCTCTTCCAGACCTAAGGAAGGCGGCGGGTCGATCTTCACTATGGACTCGGCCGATAGCCGGATTCGTTTCACACGCGACAGTAGCTGTTCGACATAACTCCACAAGTCAGTAATGCACGGACTTTGGGCAAGTGCGTGCAGAACGGTTTCGTCGTTCTGTGCGCATCTTGGGTATGTCCGTCTGACAGCACTTCCGTGCCTGTAGAGTTTATCCCGAACCGGCAGTGACCCCCGGTAGCACTGCCAAGTAAGGGATTTCTGGAAATTGTCCATCGTCCCCGGCTCGAAAGTCCTCCGGTACAGACTGGTCAGTTCGACTTCGTCGAGGCCCAAAGCTTCTCCGAGTGCGTCATCGCACTTGCCCACCACTAATCCTATATAGAACTCGAGAGTGGAAGTTCCACTGATCGCATTGCCCGCTTGGTAGAGGGCAGTGAGTGCCTGGCAACATTCCAGGTGCCAGTCACCCAGTCTCGGTCTCTTCTTGACCCAGGACTGCAGATCAGTCAAAGGAACGAGCTGCGGAAAGGCCCGTCTGATAAACGGAAACCACACCTGTTCACCGTTTAGGCAGAATATCTGGAGATGCCGCAGCCTCAACGCATGTCTGCGCATCATTAGTCACGGCACGCCCAGCCCTCCGCGTAGATGGTGCTGGCAGCAGATAGACCGCCTCACCAACGAAACTTGTCCCCTCCACAATAATTTGAAGAGGAGCTGTTCCAACTTGACGAGGCGCGGACCGGGGGCAAGGCACGACGGTCAGGCGGTAGTAGATGACGGACGCGAAGTACGCATTCGCCACCTCCGCGCGACCTTTCAGTCATAGCTTCCTCCCAGCCCATTATTGGGTGAGACTGGCTACTCTGCTCGTTACCTCGTGCCAATTCTTTTCCACCTGGAGATCTGGTCCGAACCAAACCCCAAGCAACTTTACCGGTCCGTCCGTCCAGTGCCCCACGACAATGTTAGACGGCATGGGCTTGCCTCTCCAGGTTCCGAGCTGCAAGCCCACCGACTTTTCCGGGTTAAGTTTGGCTCCTGTCAACCTTTCATATTCCTTCAATAAGGTGCCGACCACCTCGATTTCTGAGGTGTTCGACACCGTCACGATGATGTCGTCTGCATAATAATAATAATAATAATAATAATAATAATAATAATAATAATAATAATAATTGTTTCTACTTTTGGCACAAGGCCAGCAATTATCCAGTACATTACTGGTACTTTATTTTATCGACCCCGTAAGGATGAAAGGCAAAGTTAACCTTGGCGGGATTTGAACTCAGACCGTAAAGGGATGTAACTATACTAGAAAGCATGGCTTCCAACCCTCTATTGATACTGCCAACCCACCGAATAATAATAATAATAATAATAATAGAGAGAGAGGATACTGTGGCTCACATTGTATCCGAGTGTAAACACCTAGCCCAGACTCACTATAAAGGCTGGAGACATGATGTGATAGGCAGGGTGATCCACAATTTACCACATTCTGAGAAGTGGTATGAGCATAAGCCAGAGTCGGTGATAGAAAACGATCAACAGAAGGTGCTGTGGGATTTTAGGATACAGACGGACAAGAAACTGGAACACAATAGACCTGACCTGGTGGTTTTGGACAAGGAAAAAAAAATCGTGCCTGATTGTAGATGTAGCCTGCCCATTTGACACGAGAATGCAAGAGAAGGAGAGAGAGAAAATTAAACGATACCAGGACTTAAAGTGGGACTTAAAAAGGATTTGGAACTGCCATGAAGTCAAAGTGGTCCCGATTGTCATAGATGCACTAGGTACTATCTCAAAGAGTTTCCAAGGATGGTTAAAGAAGGTTAGTCCAGCCCCGCTTTTTGGAACACTTCAAAAGGCATGCTTGCTGGGAACAGCAATAACCCTCCGATACGTCCTGAATATCTGAGGCTGCAGGTAGCGGCTTGATATTCATTTCAACAAACTTTCCAGTTAAATAACATCAATGACTGAGACTCAAAGAGCAATAATAATAATAATATAATGATAATAAATAATTGTTTCTGGTTTAGACACAAGACCAACAATTTCAGGGGAGAGAAAGTCAATAAATAGATTCCAATGCATTACTGGTACTTTATTCTATTGGCCCTGTAAATATGAAAGGAAAAGCTAACCTCGGAAGGATTTGAACTCAGAACGTAAAGACCCATAACTCTTTGCCGCTAAGCATGTTGTCCAATGCTCTACCGATTCTGCCAATCCGCCGCCCTGATGATAATGATAAAAAATAATTGTTTCTACTTTAGGCACAAGGCCAGCAATTAACCAGTGCATTACTGGTACTTTATTTTATCGACCCCGTAAGGATGAAAGGCAAAGTTAACCTCGGCAGGATTTACTGGTTTAGACACAATTTGAGGGGAGAGAAAGTCGATTAAATCAACCTTAGTGCATGACTAATACTTTATTTTATCGACCACGCAAAGATGAAAGGCAAAGCTAACCTCGGCGGGATTTGAAATCAATGTAAAGGGATGTAACTATATGCTGCAAAATATGTTGTTTGTTGCTCTATCAATACTCCCAATCCACCACCCTTAATAATACAACTTATAATAATAATACAAAAAATAATAATCTTTTATTATTATTTATATATTTTCATTTTATTTGTATTTTGAAGAAGTAATATGAAAATTATCTGAGAAAACATGCAAACATGAGATTTTGTCAAATTTAGGCATGTTGTTATTGCTATGATACATTTTATTATTGCTATTATTATATATGGTACTACTTTTTAGTTGGTTCATGGTGGGGGGTTTTTTTATATTATATTTTTGCTATTAGTGCTGCAATAGCTATATCGGTCAGACGAAACACTAATGGATTATAAAAGACTGCATCAGGATATTCAGTACATGCTAACACATACACATACAGATACTGAGATAGAGACATACCGCACACACACACACACACACACACACACACACACACACACACACACACACACACACACACACACACACACACACAACACTCATTACACAAACATAGATGCACAGAGATCTTCATTCAATCATGTACTTACTCTCCTTGCATACATGTGCACATATATACATGTACATACATCTATATGAATATAACAATAGCTTTATTAGCTTTATTATATAGAAACAACATAATATGACAGCTGCAGCTTGATAATGTCTGTCTTCCACATTTGTGGCTGTTGTAGTCCATGTCTGATTTGCCGAGTTTGGGAAGTTGTGTGATCTGCATTCGGTTTGCCGAATGTGAAGGATGGGTTGTGGATCAATTTAGCAGGAGTCATGAGTGAAAGTTACCATTATGTCTGTATGTGAACAATCTCTTTCTCTCTCTCTCTCTCTCTATATATATATATATAGAGAGAGAGAGAGAGAGGGGGAGGGAGGCAGAGATTTTTCACATACAGACATAATGCTAACTTGTATATATATATATATATATATATATGTATATATATATATATAAAACAATAAATGCATCCACTACGAGCTGTAAAGTGGTTGGTGATAGGAGGTGCATCCAGCCATAGAAAGCTTGCTAAACGAAGGGTTGAGAGGACCCTCAGTGGTGTCAAAGACATGACAAACTCTCTTATGCATTCAGTAGGCTATGAAACAGTACATAAGCAAGATCAGATCCCTGGCATGTGCAAAAGATCATCAGCCCCACTTCAGTACTATCTTGGTCTATGTAGACCCGTCCAACCCTTGCTAGCAGGGAATGCGAACGTTAAAACAATGATGATGATGTATTTCTATATATAAAGGGATGCTGGCCTTATTCTCACCATGTTAGAGAATAGACAGTTGATTTTTAATGCAAAGTCTGTCTCTGATGAAAAGATGTCCCATCCAACATAAGCTGGAGTTTAGTGACTTTTGAGTAAGAGGCTGAACTACATACAGGCATGAGACAATATAGAAAAAGGTAGATGTAGAAGTTGCAAGAGCCCTAAATAGGTTGTTGAATCAGCTATGTTTTCACCCTTTAGCATTTAAACTAGCTGTATCCGGCCAGAATTCTCTCACCTCTTTCTGTTCAAATCGCATGTAACTGGCTGCTCATAATTATGTTAAGGTATTGTTCTCAAAATAAATAATATCAAAATATCATAGATTCGATATTATGTTAGATAATTATGTAAGGTAAAGCTTTTACCATGAAAATACAATAGTAAATATAAAGTAATATAAATGTTAATTGATGCATATGACATGAGGTGTGGAGGCATGTGGCCTAGTTGCAAGGGTGTTGGACTTACAGTCATAATGTTGTAGATTCGATTCCTGGACTGCCTTGTTTGTTGTGTTCTTGAGCAAAGTTTTAAATGTACAGGAGTAGTTATGTATTAAGACCATATACAACATAAATTCCTTCATAGGCCCACTTTAGGAGCGAGTCCCACAAGGTGGGGTGGCTGTTGCAGAGTGTCTCTCTGGCCATTCTCCATGGTATTTGCCATTTTGTCTGTGAGGTGCAGCTGAAACACAGCTTAGACTGGGTTGTGGTGTCTGTCCCCCTCTCCCTTTCTGTCATTGCTTGATTCTGATTTTTTTTCTTCTTTTCATTTCCTTTATTTTCTGTTCCTTTTGATAATTTTTGTATTTGTAAATAAATACAAGGTGTTATACATTTAAATGTGAAGGTGCGTAGCTGAGTGGTTAGAGAATTGGATTCGCAATCGCGAGGTTGTGGGTTCGATTCCCGAACCAGGCGATGTGTTCTGTCCTTGGGCAAGACACTTTATTCCACGTTGTTCCTTCTATCTGGAGTTGTGACCGATAGAAAGTATTAGCAATTGGAAAGACCAATGGAAACATTGTTTCCTCGGTCCGATTTGACGAAAGTCGATCGACTGTCGATACATTAAAAAAAAAAAGAACGAAGTAATTGATAATAGTTAATGTAATGATACCATTTCAAGAGGTTAAGGTATAAAGTGGGGGAGATTTAGTCATTATTTCTAACAATTCGTGCAACCATGTACAGGCTTCTTCATTGAATGCAGTGCTGGATGTGATGGTGGTAATAAGCATGAAGTGTGTGTGGGCGTTGGGGGGGGGGGGGTCTGTCAGATGTTTAGACAGAAATAATGTCATGTGGCAGTGTGAAGTGATGTGTGAAGATATTCAGGGTATTTCATGGATGGAGAATGTGGAGGAGGTAGGAACTGGAATGGTGTAGGGGGAGTAAAAGCTTCCCAGCAGCAGCAACATCAGTAGCAGCATTGGTGATAATCTTGGCAGATTTGTATCAGTGCATCTTTCTAGTTTATGGACCAGTGACCACAGCATCTGTGAATGAGTGAATGTGATGTGTATGTGTGTGTGATTAAGATAGGGCGGAGGAGATGTGCAATTGTCTGAGAAATAGGAGAAAATGAAAAGAAATGAATGGACTAAGAATGAGAGAGGGAGTGAGAGAGAGAGCGGGAGAGAGAGAGAGAGCGGGAGAGAGACCCCCCCACACACACACACACAAATAAAGAGAGAGGGAGTGAGATTTAGAACAGAAAAAGAAACAATGAAGAGAGACAAGAATAGATGAAAAGAAAAAGAAAGATTTACAGGTGGCGAGAGAGAGAAGCAGACCCCCATGAAAATACAGAGAGAGAGAGAGAGAGAGGGAGAGACAAGCAGACCCCCATGAAAATACAGAGAGAGAGAGAGAGGGAGGGAGAGAGAGACAAGCAGACCCCCATGAAAATACAGAGAGAGAGAGAGGAAGAGAAAGTGGTTGATAATATTTTCAGCCATGATCAGGTAGGCCTATGATGAAAGTCATTTCAGCCATCCCCATCCTTATCTTTTTTCTGGTATACAGGGAACCTCCAGAACCACATAACCTAAGGCAGAGGCCCCCAAACACCGGGCTGCAGCCTGGTACCAGTCAATGGATCATTTGCTATCGGGCTGCAGAGAAATAATTAACTTCTTTAATATTATATAATAGATAAATTGAATATAGGACTTTAACCCTTTAGCATTTACATTACTTTATATATACTATTGTATTTTTGTGGTAAAGGTTTTATCTTACATAATTATCTCACATGATATCGAATCTACAAGATTTGATGTTATTTATTTTGAGAACAATACCTTAACGCCAGTATGAGTGGCCAGTTAGAGCCGGTTTGAACAGATAAGGGGGGGGGGGGGAATTCTAGCCGGGTACGGCCAGTTTAAATGCTAAAGAGTTAATTTTAAAATATTTACATGAGAGTCAAAAGGTGATACAGCTTTTCTTCCCTTTAATAAATTGCTCTTGTTATTATTGCTCGCTTTATCGAAATGCACTTAAATAACAAAGGTGCAACTACTGCCACCTGTCTCTTCCCCCACCATGTGAACCTTCCACCACCACCACTGCCACCTGTCTCTTCCCCCACCATGTGACCCTTCCACCACCACCACTGCCACCTGTCTCTTCCCCCACCATGTGAACCTTCCACCACCACCACTGCCACCTGTCTCTTCCCCCACCATGTGACCCTTCCACCACCACCACTGCCACCTGTCTCTTCCCCCACCATGTGAACCTTCCACCACCACCACTGCCACCTGTCTCTTCCCCCACCATGTGAACCTTCCACCACCACCACTGCCACCTGTCTCTTCCCCCACCATGTGAACCTTCCACCACCACCACTGCCACCTGTCTCTTCCCCCACCATGTGAACCTTCCACCACCACCACTGCCACCTGTCTCTTCCCCCACCATGTGACCCTTCCACCACCACCACTGCCACCTGTCTCTTCCCCCACCATGTGAACCTTCCACCACCACCACTGCCACCTGTCTCTTCCCCCACCATGTGAACCTTCCACCACCACCACTGCCACCTGTCTCTTCCCCCACCATGTGAACCTTCCACCACCACCACTGCCACCTGTCTCTTCCCCCACCATGTGAACCTTCCACCACCACCACTGCCACCTGTCTCTTCCCCCACCATGTGAACCTTCCACCACCACCACTGCCACCTGTCTCTTCCCCCACCATGTGAACCTTCCACCACCACCACTGCCACCTGTCTCTTCCCCCACCATGTGAACCTTCCACCACCACCACTGCCACCTGTCTCTTCCCCCACCATGTGAACCTTCCACCACCACCACTGCCACCTGTCTCTTCCCCCACCATGTGAACCTTCCACCACCACCACTGCCACCTGTCTCATCCCCCACCATGTGACCCTTCCACCACCACCACTGCCACCTGTCTCATCCCCCACCATGTGAACCTTCCACCACCACCACTGCCACCTGTCTCTTCCCCCACCATGTGAACCTTCCACCACCACCACTGCCACCTGTCTCTTCCCCCACCATGTGAACCTTCCACCACCACCACTGCCACCTGTCTCTTCCCCCACCATGTGAACCTTCCACCACCACCACTGCCACCTGTCTCTTCCCCCACCATGTGAACCTTCCACCACCACCACTGCCACCTGTCTCTTCCACCATGTGAACCTTCCACCACCACCACTGCCACCTGTCTCTTCCCCCACCATGTGAACCTTCCACCACCACCACTGCCACCTGTCTCTTCCCCCACCATGTGAACCTTCCACCACCACCACTGCCACCTGTCTCTTCCCCCACCATGTGAACCTTCCACCACCACCACTGCCACCTGTCTCTTCCCCCACCATGTGAACCTTCCACCACCACCACTGCCACCTGTCTCTTCCCCCACCATGTGACCCTTCCACCACCACCACTGCCACCTGTCTCTTCCCCCACCATGTGAACCTTCCACCACCACCACTGCCACCTGTCTCTTCCCCCACCATGTGAACCTTCCACCACCACCACTGCCACCTGTCTCTTCCCCCACCATGTGACCCTTCCACCACCACCACTGCCACCTGTCTCATCCCCCACCATGTGAACCTTCCACCACCACCACCACCACCACCACAGGACCTCCAACTACCACCATGCTGTTTTTTAGGTATATTTCATCACATTGCTTTTAAAACACACATAGGTCAACTTTGCCATTTCATCCTTATGGGGTCAATAAAATAAAGTACCAGTAATGCACTGGGGTCAATTTAATCGACTTTCTCCTCCCTCCCCAAATTGTTGGCCTTGTGCCTAAATCAGAAACCCTAACTCTATCCAATATCACGTGCACACAAGGCTCGATAGAATATTTCAGTTGTAAGCACACGGTAAACAACGAAGGCTATGCGTTGTCCCTTCTCCGATGCAACTCTTCCTCCTCAGAAAATCCCCCTGTTGATGGATGTAAAATCTGAAAAATAGGGAATAATAAATTGCCTCCAAAGTAACTCTATCTCTTGTCTTTTTATGCCTTACTTACATTCTTTTATGCTCTCTATGTCTATTTCTACACTCCTTCCTACTTCTCCCCTCATCTCCCTACCACCTGATTTTGTTACCCGGAGATTTACCCATTTACATTGTTGAGGTTTCCCAAAACGACTATTTTATATATATACTAGCAGCAGTACCCAGCGTTGCCTGGGTAGGTAAAATAATATCTGCTTTGATGAAAAGGTGTTGATCTTAGCGACTGCTTCTCAATGACTCATCTATGGCCACACACAGGCCATGCGGGGGAGGGTGGTGATGACCTCTATCACTGAGAAACGCGGGTGACTGACGAAGGGGCATACTGGGGGAGGGAGGTAATGACCTCTAACACTAAGCCAAATTTCCTCACGCTACTTGATTGGAAACCGATGAATTCTCAAATACACAACTAAAAGCTCAGACGACGTCAGTGGCCATTGTTTTGCTTTTGACCATCTATAAGATGGGCAATGATAGCTTCTATCGTAGTATAAAAGTTGAACCAAATAAATTAATTTATGTGTGAGGTGGAGCCGAAGTTTCGAATTTGAACGAAATCAATTGAAAAATGTGGGAGCTGAGCCGAAAAGGCGGAAATTTGAGCGAAAATGTGGTATTTTCGAATATTTACGCGGCTGCCACGCCGTTCCTGAACAACAAATGCAATATATAAAGCCATTACAGGATGTGCAATGATAAATTCTATTTTTCTTTAAAATTTGAAGGAAATCGGTGGCAAAATGCTAGAGCCAAAAATCTTATTTTAGATACCTAAAAAAAGGTGACCCGCCTATCGATTTTTATCTGCAGAATGACCTGGGAATAAAAAAAACACGATACGCTGATATATAGAAAACACTATGACTAATCTATGAGCCTGTAAAGTTTCATGAAAATCGGTCGTAAGATGTAGGCCCTATAGGTAATAGGCAGACACACACATACTTAATTTTATATATATACATATATACATATATATATATATATATATATATATATATATATATATATATATATTTCGTTTCTGAATTTGTTTAGCAAGATTCTTTATCTGAAATCGTGTGTTGAAACCGATATTGTTATACTTTGGGAGGGTCATGTTGCCAATAAGAAACACACGCACCAGTTGCTTTCACTTCAATTTAATTTAATATATATTTATAAATTTACAAATTTATAAATTTCTGGTTGGTTGGTTGGTTCCACAACCAGATAGTTGTTTATATATATATATAGTCATAGTTCTTTCGTCACACACTCTGTGACCTCTTCAGTGACTGGGGATTTCTTTCTTCGTTTCTGTGCCTTTCCTTTCTTCTATCCTACGCCAGAAAAATGGCGTAGGATAGAAGAAAGGAAAGGCACAGAAACGAAGAAAGAAATCCCCAGTCACTGAAGAGGTCACAGAGTGTGTGACGAAAGAACTATGACTATATATATATATAAACAACTATCTGGTTGTGGAACCAACCAACCAACCAGAAATTTATAAATTTGTAAATTTATAAATATATATTAAATTAAATTGAAGTGAAAGCAACTGGTGCGTGTGTTTCTTATTGGCAACATGACCCTCCCAAAGTATAACAATATATATATATATATATATATATATATATATATATATATAAACATATCATGTTTCTCACATTTAATCAATGTTACATACATCATTAATATATGTTCTGTTCTTCTTATAGGTAAGTCATCAAATGTCTTTGTTTCATCCATTTACCAATTCCAAGGAATTTTGTGACAGATAGAAGACTACAAGAATACAATATGGAGATGAATGAAGGAAATTTAGCAGCAGGATTTTGTATTGGACGGACATCTGGGTGGGCTTTAATTGATTGGAACCAACTACTACAGGTGAATAATTCAGTGTAGTTTATGTGTGTGCATTGTGCCTGTGAGTGCGTATGTTGTGTATGTATGCACATAATGTATATATATGCATGATAAATTATACATGCCTTGGAATGTACCAGATTATACCTACACACGCACAAACTAATATATATATATATATATATTAGTTTGTTGTACGTGACTGGGTATCATCTGTGGGTATAATTGTGTGGGTATAATTGACAATTGAAAATATTCTAATAATAGGGCATTTAAGCCCCGATAACAGAAAAAAATGAGCATTAGCATATGTAGGAATAAAAAATATGAGGTGTGGGTTCGATTCCCGCACATGCTAATTGCTACTTTCTTTTCCAGTATGTATTCAATATATGCTGAAAGCTTCTAAATCTATGTTCAAAATGTTCAATTGCCATTGTATAGTCACACATGCTCTCCAAAGTAGCTGACAGAATAGACACGTGTATCTTTTTCTCATTTTTTTTTTCTGTTCTTTCCTCTTCTCACAGTTTATCTTTCTATTTCATCTTTTATTTCTAATTCTAATGAAGGAATATTGTCTGAAACATTAAGACTCTTTTCTTGTTATTTCAAGTGTTAAATATATTTTTTCAATGTACTGTATCATTTGCTTTATGTCTGTTTACTTTTTACACACATACACACACACAAACATACACACACACACACACACACACACACACACACACACACACACACACACACACACACACACACACATATATATATATATATATATATATATATATATGTATGTATGCATGTATGTCATCATCACCGTTTACATCCGTTCTTCCACGCTAGCATGGGTTAGGCGGGTTGTCCTGTTGTGGGCAGTGTCTGGTTGGCTGACCTTGTCTTTCTCATACAGTAATGATTCTGGCTTGATTTCTACAGCTGGATGCCCTTCCTAACACCAACCTCATTTACAGTGAGTGGTGGGTGCTTTTTTTGCCGTGGCACCTCCACGACCACCTTTGCAGTGGAATGATATGGACCCCAGTCCCTATCATCTCATTTCTACAGCTGAGTAAACTGGAGCAATGTGAAATAAAGTGTCTTGCTCAAGGAAACAACACATCACCCGGTCCGAGAATTGAACTCACAACCTTTCGATTGCAAGCCCAATGCATATATATATTGTTATACTTGGGGAGGGTCATATTGTTGTAATAACATTGCCAGAATTAATAACAGAATACACTCACTGTTTGGTTGGTTTTCGCTTCTGTATCTTTTATATCAGTTAATTCATTCGGTCCTCAATGTTTACCATTGACTGACCAACGGTCAAAAATACAGATATAATATAGATATAAACACATATATATAGTCTAACAAAGTTCTTTCGTTGCACATCTGCAACTTCGTCAGTGGTGCTATTATGTTCCTACTGTTGTATTGTATAACTACGCCTTATATATATATATATATATTTATATATATATATATATATATATATATATATATATATATATATATATATATATATATATATATATATACATATACATTTATTAATATTATTGATATATATATGTATATATATATCAATAATATTAATAAATGGAAACTATTTTATTATATATATTTCAAGGGTACCAACATTTTGGTACGCACTCGTCAGATAATATACAAACTTTGTTTTATAAATAGTGACATATCCATAAAAAAAAGAACTTATCTTTTACTGTAGAATGCTTCGAATCTGTTATAAATAATTTTGTTGAATAACCAACAAATTAAATAACTCTTTGCTTATATATATATATAGTTTATTGGTGTGTAAGATTAAGTTGCTATTGGTTCACCTGTTTGGGTACTTAATGCCTAAGTGGGTCCATATGACAATGTGGTATTGCCTATGTGGTGTTACACCATAGTTGGTAACCTTAATAAGCAGACAGAGTTTTAATAATGAAGAGTAGAAACGAAGTATCAATATAGCATCATTCTGTTTATTCACATGTGACACACATTCTGTGATTGATTAACTCAAAGTACAGTCAGTATTGATCATGCCCAACTCTGAAATCAATAGATTATACCTTGAGCTGATCAATCAGGAAACATGTGTCACACGTGAATAAACATGCGTTGTTCCTGGTAAAGGGACGCCATGCTTTGACGCGTTACGGTCCTTTTCGTTCTGAGTTCAAATCCCGCCGAGGCTAACTTTGCCTTTCATCCTTATGGGGTCGATAAAATAAAGTACCAGTAATGCACTGGTTATTGCTGGATTGTGCCAAAAGTAGAACCAATTATTATTATTAATACATAATTGTTTCTACTTTTGGCACAAGGCCAGCAATTATTCCAGTGCATTACTGGTACTTTATTTTATCGACCCCGTAAGGATGAAAGGCAAAGTTAACCTCGGCGGGATTTGAACTCAGATCATAAAGGGAGGTAACTCTATGCTTCAAAGCATGGCGTCCGACCCTTACCGATACTGCCAATACATAATGGGCGGTAGATTGGCAGTATCGGTAGAGGGTCGGACGCCATGCTCTGCAGCATTGAGTTACAGACCTTTATGATCTGATTTCAAATCCCGCCGATGTTAACTTTGCCTTTCATCCTTACGAGGTCGATAAAATAAAGTACCAGTCACGCACTGGGGTAATAGCTGGCCTTCTGCCAAAAGTAGAAACAATTATTATTATTAATACATGTATATATATTAAATCACGCCGAGGTTGACTTTGCCTTTCATCCTTACGGGGTCGATAAAATAAAGTACCAGTAATGCACTGGATAATTGCTGGCCTTGTGCCTAAAGTAGAAACAATTATTAATACATGTATATATATATATATATATATATAGTGACGAAACATAAGTCAATTGCATGAATTCATAATCCTTTATTTACTGCTATATATATTTTGATGATAGCCATAGTGGCTATGACCTCATCATAGTGGCTATGACCTCATCAGGCAGTTAGTCAGTTCTTAGATATGCCAGCTCTGTGTTTATAGTGTTGATGGTATCAGAGCCTTGGGACATATGAGCTTGTTAGGAATAATTTAATGTTGTCAGCAGGAATAATCTTAATTCTCATTGGTCAGTTTGTAGATGCTAGTAGGGTTGGTATTTGACCTCAAAGAGGCAGGTGGTGTTGTAAAGTTCAAACCATCAGGCAAGATGACAATAGTTCCATTTGACTGATTTTCACAAAAAGCATTCCTGGTCAGATATATATTCAATTGGGGTTTATAGTATGAAATTCGATCTTAAATTGAGGAATTTATGTAGGGTGGTACTACTGAAAATTATGGTTAGAGTAGAATACTAGAAAATTTACACATAAAAAGACATATGTCGGTTGACTTGCACATACATTCACACCCACACCACAGACACACACATCCACACATAAAAATTGAGGAATTTATGTGGGGTGATAATCCTGAAAATGAGAGTTTAGAAATAAAAAGACCTATGTTGGTTGACTTGTACATACACTCACACCTACACCCTCAGACACACACACACACACATCTACACACACAAATCCATACAGGTGTGTATATATATATATGTACGCACAAGTGCATATATATATATATACGACAGAGGCCCCCAAATCCAAGTATAAGGCAAACATAAAACTAGGTGGGTGTTATTTTTAAAGAAAAGTAAAGTGGGTGTTTGGAAAAGTTATATGTATGAATAAACATTGTTGTCTCTTATCGAGAAAATTCATCACTAGATCAGCTGTTAAAACAGCCAAACATTGTCAAACACAGCATTGGACAAAATGCCTCAGAGGACAGCAAAGAGACAATCGACGAGGTGGGTGACAGGCAGATGAAATCTAGAAAATATTGAGAAAGAAAGAGGACAAGGGGAATTCTGTTAGTACATAGAAGTGGCTGGAAGAAGGAAATAACGAAAGATGATGTATAAGACAGGTTCTCACACATTTTCACCCTCATCAGCTCTCAAACCAGCAAAAAGGTTTCACATGTTAATTGGGAGAACTATTTTAAAACGCTGGATTGGGCAGCAAAAAATACATTTTCTGCTGGATAAAATGACTGGCAGTATTTGCTCTGGCTCTCTGTATTCCAAGTTCAAATCATGTTGAAGGCAGCTCCTTTTTTCATTCTTTCAAGGTCCATAAAATAAAACACCATTCTAGGAAAGTGGATTGGGGGGAATTATTATAACGTTGGATGTGATATCTTGCAGTATTTTTTTCTGGTTCTTTGCGTCTTGGAGTTAAATCTCACTGTAGCCTTGCTTGGGTGGTAAACATAATCAGTTGCATAGTTTAACACCTGCAAATAGCTTCTGGGTGCCTTTAGCAGAATCCAATCTTTTGTAAGATTTTGAACCAGGTTTAAAATCAAAGGGTAATTTTCTTCCTGCCCATAAATCTCAGGGGCCCTGAAAATGAGCACCAACCTTCCCTCTTTCACTAAACAGTAAAAAAAAAAAGACATACTCCCACCTATTTTATGGCCTTGTGCTAATGTTAGACAACCATTATATTGAAAAACATAGTTGTATGAAAGATAGTTCACAAGGAAACTTCTTTATGAGAACAATGTTCAGAATCAAGCAGGAATTTGAATATAAATTAATCCTAGAATGTGAGAATGACAACTGCATTATCTCTTTGTTCTTTTTTCATTCTTTGTCCTTATATCATTTTTGTTTCTTTCCTTCTTTCTTTAGATGGATTAAATCACTAAGAGAAGTAGGGAAACAATATATTAGGATTATTTCTATGGAATAATCTCTTAGGAAACAAGCTTTGACTATGTGAAAATACCAGAAAAGCTTGGAGGAGGAAAACAGAAATTACATAGAAACTCACTATAAATATTTTCTTATATATTGAGTTGACGAGATAGGAGTCTTTATGTCATTTTCATCATCATTGCCATCATCATCATCATCATAGACATTGTTATTGTCATTGGCATTCTCACCATCATCATCATCATAGACATTGTTATTGTCATTGGCATTCTCACCATCATCATCACTCTTTTCATAATTATCATTCTGATCATAATTATTATTGTCATCTTGGGCGGTGGATTGGCAGTATCGGTAGAGAGTCGGACACCATGCTTTGAAGCATAGAGTTGCGTCCCTTTATGATCTGAGTTCAAATCCCGCCGAGGTTAACTTTGCCTTTCATCCTTACGGGGTCAATAAAATAAAGTACCAGTAATGTACTGGATAATTGCTGGCCTTGTGCCTAAAATAGAAACAATTATTATTGTCATCTTTGCTATCATCATCATTGTTACTATCATTGTCATTTTCATCATCATCATCCTCATTTGTGCATATTTCCATTCTTGCATGGGTTGGACAGGCCTTCTCCAGTACAGGATCTCACCACTTGCTTTTTATCATTGCTTTAATAATGTTCAGCATTATGAAATCAGTATTTACAACTTCTTCACATGTCTTCCTCTTTTCAGCATGTTCCTTTAATTTGGATTGCTTGGCACTTCTTTACCCAACTGCCATCATCTGTACACGTCAAATGTCCACGCTAGCTAAGTTTTACCCCTTACATATTACATCTAGTTATTGTTATATGTAGTTTATCTCTCAGCTTCTTTCTGCTCTGTCCTTATTGCATACTATTAGTATGTATTTAGATCTAGCAGAGCATGCTCACTTCATTTCTTTCCAGTCTTCGCATATCCTACACATGTTTCACAGCTAATCTACATTGCAGTTCATGCACAAGTATCAGGCAATCTCTCCTTTACTTGAAGAGAAAGAATCCCTTTTTCACCAAAAGAAGTTAAATTTCCCTGAACTTGTTTGCATCCTTCTTATTCTGACTACAATGATTATGGAATACCCAGCTCAACAGCTGATTAAGTCACCTAGCTTATGGAGGCTGTCAACTATTTTACGCAGTCTTTCAAGAATTTGAAAGAATTCATTTCATAGTTGACCTTATACAGTGAACTGGCAGGCATTGGGCATAGGACAAGATACTATAAGCTATTGTTTCCAGTTCTCCGCACATTAATTTTAAATCCTGGAAAGGTCAGATATGTTATTTAGCCTTTCAGTCTCAATAAAATAAATACCAGTATAGAATAGTGGTTTCATGGAATTGTTAAGAGTCCACTCTGGTGTAAGCATACAGGACCAGTCCTAAGTTTGGGGATATTATCCTTCTTTCTTGCCAGTTTTAAAAACTCTGAAAATATAAAGGGTCATAGACACTGCTCTTCCTCCGCCCTCTGACTAATTAATAAAATAAAAAACAAAGAAAAATACCAGCTACACTATATAACCTTTAAGCCCTAGACACAACCCACTTTCATCTCAAAAATAAATAAATTAATAATGAATAAAGATGAAAGTAATCTTCATTAATATTCAGTAAAAATATTTCATCACACCAGGAATTTATCAGAATACTATTTTCCCATCCAAACATTCATTTCCATCTAACTTTTCTTCCGCCAACGTTTTCATTGCATCGGCACACACGTGGAACTAAAACCTGCAGTCTTGAAATGGAATTGTGCAGACAAATTCTTTACACTCACTCTTCGCCTCCATTAACCTGTCAAAATTCTTTCATTGTTTCTTTGACTGTTGCAGGTTAATAGCTTTTACATACATCCCACTCAGCTTTTACATACATACAACTACTGCCATCCCTGCCTTTCTTTTGCCTATATCCTATACCGCCGCCTGACATATTTTTGATCTCATAATTACCTTTGTACAGCAGGACTTTCAAACAACTCAACTATTACATACATGCATTTTTCTTGCATGCATGTTTTCTTGTCTTTCTTTTTCCTTTTCTTGCCCTCCTCTTCCTCCTTCTCCATCTCTTTTTTCATTCTTGATCTGATAGAAATTGCAACTAAATCTCTTTCAAATTATATCCTACTGTCTTTTAAAACATTCTATAATGCATTCCTATATTATGTTTGAAAACAGAAAAATAAGATAGCCATGGCTGGAATACCTTAAAACAGAGGTCTGCTCAATCTTAGCTGACCTGACAACAAAATGACATATATATCATATCACAGCTCATAACCCTGAAGTGAATTAAATGTTGCTTATCTTAGGTCAACCGTGATTGAAAAGATATAAAATTAAAAAAATATTCCAGCTTTGAACATCCTATCTTTGTGAGTGTATACAGGACTATAATATCTAAAAGACTCTTTCCCCTATTTATGACAGTCCTCCTCCTCCTCATCATCATCATCCAACATGCTCCTTGTGTGCATAACTTTGCTCATGCCAACCCATTTATTTAGCTCTTGCAACACCCAGGAATACAGTGAGTCTGTTCTAAAAAAAACGGTACCCAACAGATAATATCAGCAATGGAAAACACAATGGAAAAGTTGTTTCCTTGGTCCATTCTGATGAGCAGCTCTTTCCTTTTTCTTCTAAAGAGATAGATTTAGGTGCTATTTCTGTATGTCCAATGAGTATGTAGAACCTTGTTTATGGATGCTTGAATTAAATGTATTGTATACATATTATGGATATATATATATATATAGTGTGGGTAGTACGATGAAATGTTGGTGTTGGTACCAAATCAAACACTCTATGAACTGGCAAAGTGTATATAACAGTAAAAACGAGAAAGTTTCGTTTACATAGGAAAAATATTTATTGTGATACTGGAGTCGGGTCCATAACCCCTATGGATCACCTTGAGCCAATCCTCTGCGAAATGTGTGAAACAGGTCGATACACAAAATATTTTTTACATATGTAAACAAAACTTATTTGTTTTGTTTACATATGAAAACAAAATGTCTTTGTTTTTATATATTATATATATATATGAGCGAGACACGGTCACACGACCAATCTTGCCTCAAGTGGGACAATTCCCATCTAAACCCATGCTAGCATGGAAGATTGAGGTTAAACGATGATGATGATGACGATGACGATGATGATGTAAATCAAAATGGATGCAGTAAAAACCTGCTCAGACCATTACTCACCACAATACTCAATACTTGCAGTAGAAGAGTATGGTAATATGAAAGAGTTGAGACCCCGACGACTGAACTTTTGCCATTTCAACAGCTAGTCCATGAAAATGCATATCTGACTTGCATATGCATTGGAAAACTCATGATTCAGCTTCGTGGAGTCCAAGAAACTGATAAAAGATTTTCATCGATTGCTATTGATTCTTATCTCCTTGAGATGGTCCAAGTTAGTCTTTGGCCAGTTTGTATTTATCATTGTTGTGGTATAAGTATGGCCACATGCATTTGGTCACTTTTGTTGGCATCACACTTTCTTAACTTTGTGTTGACTCTGGATGAATGTTGAGTGTTTTGTTACTACCTCAAACAATTTGATTGGTAACTACTATATTGTAGGGTTAAAACTTCAATATATAACTATTATATATATATATATGTCAATATATGAGGTTATAGTGTGCTAGTTTCCTGTTTTCATTGGTAACTGTGATTTTTCAGGGTTTTTCTCCACTTATTATTGGTGAATAATTCTGGTTGAATTGAAGTGTCCGTAAATGTATAAATAAACAACAATAATATTAATCCTGAGTCTTAAGAAATTCTGAATTATATATATATATACATATATAGATACATATATATATATATATATATATACATATATATACATATATAGATACATATATATATACATATATATATATATGTATAGATACATATATATATATATATATATATATATATATATATATATATATATATATATATATATATATATATATATATGTATATATATATATATATATATATATAGATATGTATATATATATATATAGATATATATCTATATATATAGATATATATATAGATATATATATATAGATATATAGATATAGATATATAGATATATAGATAGATAGATAGATATATATATATATAAAAGAAAACTTCGCTCTATATGGCTGAACACAATAAATGTAATCTGAGTTTGTCGAATATTAATAATAACATTCAATTCCTTTGCAATTATGTAAACAAGCCTCAATTTTATAGCCATGTCAGTAGAATGAACACTTCATTCCTGCTCTTATGTTGGCATCCAACAGAACTGCAGACACTAATGTTTCTGGGTATCACCCTTCATCAGTACAGCTCACTGTTCACCTGCCAAACTGTCAGAGCTAGTGAAAATATATGCTATTTTCAAAAATACACAGTGACTGATCGACCTAATTTGCATATTAGCAGACTGGCTGATTAGTCAGATCTGCATATTAGCAGATCCACTGATCAGCCAGATTTGCATATCAGCAGACTGGCCAGTCAATTTACTGTATACGAGCGATAATTGTATATATATATTCATATATATGTGTGTGTGTATGTACCTCTGTATGTGAGAAGGTAACCATATGTTATAAGATGTAGTTCAGTGGCTATATATACAGTATTATCACTAGTTTATCTAGAGACAATGTTTAGTTTAGAAATTGATATCACAGTTATTTCATTGCTGAGATAAATGAAATAACAATAACACAATTAACATTTCCGCAGAATATAAATTGATATTTCTTGCTATCTCTCTTTCTCAGCCACACACACACACACACTCACACACACACACATATACAAATGTAAATAGAGAGAGATTGAGAAAAAAAGAAAGACAGAGGGCTTGTTTAAAAGAGCTGAGAGGCATGGTCACATACATAGAATATATATATTTTATATATATATATATATATATATAATCTCGGCACAATAAATGATGATGCTGATGAGGATGATGTAGGCACCACGAAAAAAAGCACTCAGCCCACACTGTAAATTGGACGTGTAGGCACCACGGAAAAAAATCACCCAGCACTCACTGTAAATGAGGTTGGTGTTAGGAAGGGCATACAGCTGTAGAAATCAAGCCAGAATCAGTTCCCGTATGAGCAAGACAAGGTCAGCTGACCAGACACTGCCCACAACAGGACAACCCGTTTAACCCATGCTAGCGTGGAAGAACGGACATAAAACGGTGGTGATGATGATGATGATATATATATTTATACATATATATACATATATATATATATATATATACATATATATGTATATATATATATATATATATATATATATATATATATGTATGTATATATTATAATGAAATGACAGGAGGCTGGATTTGTGTAAATCCTTGAAAGGTTTATTATACTATGATCATTTCAATGACCGGGTTCCGTATGAATCCGGTGATATCATCAGGTATTCGAGATATAATACGTGAATGTAATAGATAAAATCCATGGGGCTGAAACCCGAGGGCGACCGCTATTCTGTTCCTTCAACCTCAGCCGGTCCTCGATTTTCAGCCCCATGGATTTTATCTATTACATTCACGTATTATATTTCGAATACCTGATGATATCACCGGATTCATACGGAACCCGGTCATAGAAATGATCATAGTATAATAAACCTTTCAAGGATTTACACAAATCCAGCCTCCTGTCATTTCATTATAATATTTAACTCCGTAATAGCACCACCAACTACAAAAACAAAGACGGTTGAACTGCTTTACGTTGAGTACTCTCTATATTATTGCATTACGATTGACCATACGGAATAGACCAGCTCTATACAGTGGTGAACCTCAAACCAGAATAAATATGTATGTGTATATATATATATATATATATATATATATATATATATATATATATATATATATATATATATCGAATTAATACATCTACCAACATATGCGTACAGATGTACACTAATACTAGTAAATATATAACTTATGTCAAAGTACCTAGGTGGTTCAATGCAGGGGATGCAGAACAATTATATGAAAGACGTAAAATAAGAAAATTTTAAAAATTAAAAATCAACTTACTTACTAAAATTTTCATTCCAACTAATTAGTTTCTGTAATGGGATAAATATAGTTACACAATGTAACTATCGAGAATTCATTACGTCATCAGGGAGTCTATTCTCAGCTAAGTTCCCAGGCAATGCGCGGACACTAGGAACCCATATAAAAATAATAATTCAGTGGATGTAATAAGCTAGCGGGGACTAAATTCCATAGCACTGAAAAAGTTCTCTGCCTCTGGTCAGTGGTGGATTCTAAAGAATCAATCACGTGACACTGAGGTTAGTCAGTTAGGAGTGGGGTGGTATTATGACAAGAGCGTACTACTACTACTATGAATTAGCAGTAGATTTGGCAAGTTTGCTCAACAAATAATTTGGAGATAAATATAGAGAATTAATACATCTACCAACATATGCGTACAGATGTACACTAATACTAGTAAATATATAAGTTATGTCAAAGTACCTAGGTGGTTCAATGCAGGGGGATGCAGAACAATTATATGAAAGACGTAAAATAAGAAACTTTTAAAAATTAAAAGTCAACTTACTAAAATTTTCACTCCAACTAATTAGTTTCTGTAATGGGATGAATATAGTTACACAATGTATCTATCGAGAATTCATTACGTCATCAGGGAGTCTATTCTCAGCTAAGTTCCCAGGCAATGCGCGGACACTAGGAACCCATATAAAAATAATAATTCAGTGGATGTGTTAAGCTAGTGTGTGTGTATGTATGTATATATATATATGTATATATATATATATATACCCTTGCAAGCAGGGCAGAGCAGACGTAAAATGATGATATATATATATGTATATATATATATAAATATGTGTGTGTGTATGTATATATATATATGTATATGTATATATATATATATATACCCTTGCAAGCAGGGAAGAGCAGACGTAAAATGATGATATATATATGTATATATATATATATATATATATATATATATATATATATATATATATATATATGTGTGTGTGTATTTATGTATATATATATGAGTTTCTGAAAAACTGATCAAAGAAAAAGAGCCAAAGTATATTATTTAAATATGTTCTCAACAGGTAGCATGCATTTGTGTTGAGAACATATTTATATAATATATATATTATAAATATACCTCCTCATAAGCATGATACTAATAAGAATATTTGCTTTTGCATCTGTGTTTGTTTTATCATTTCTTGAACTACATAATATGATATGCATATACAGTACATACATATATATATATATACACATATGTATATATATATACATATATATACATACATATATATATATATATATGCACATATATATATATATATATATCTATATATCTATATATATATATATATATATATATATATATATATATATATATATATATACATATATATATATATATATATATATATATATATATATATATATATATATATATATATACATATATATATATATATATATATATATATATATATATATATATATATATATATATATATATATATATATATGTGTCTGATGGTAGCTAAGATGCTTCCATAGGCGGTATGCCGGTTGAGCACTCTATGCTCTCACAGAGCTATATATATATATACATATATATATATATATATATATACATATATATATATATATATATATATGTAATATATATATGCCGGCGGACAGCTCAAGACGTGGTCATTGAGTGGATCTGTCTGATTCTGGACCCGCAATGCTCCGAAATCATTAGATGTGTCCGTCGAACCTGCGGGTCCAGAATCAGACAGATCCACTCAATGATCACGTCTCAAGCTGTCCGCCGGCGAAACAATTGTAACACACAATAAATTGAGTTCAGATGCATCACTGATTTTTCATTTTCTATTATATATATACATATATATATATCATCATCATCACCGTTTAACGTCCATCTTCCACACTAGCATGGGTTCGTCAGTTTTATCCCACTTGAAGCGAGATTGGTCGGGAGACCGTATCCCGCTCATACAGAACTGTTTCTGGCAGGATGCCCTTCCTAAGACCAGGCACATTTACAGTGTCAACTGGGAGCCTTTTTACCGTGTCTGCTACATGGCCACTTCACAGTGTGACAGGATGCCCTTCCTAAGACCAAGCACATTTACAGTGTCAACTGGGAGCCTTTTTACCGTGTCTGCTACACGACCACTTCACAGTGTGACAGGATGCCCTTCCTAAGACCAAGCACATTTACAGTGTCAACTGGGAGCCTTTTTACCGTGTCTGCTACACGACCACTTCACAGTGTGACAGAATGCCCTTCCTAAGACCAAGCACATTGACAGTGTCAACTGGGAGCCTTTTTACCGTGTCTGCTACACGACCACTTCACAGTATGACAGGATGCTTTTTGTCGTGTCACTTACACAACTACTTTACAGTGGACGGAAATGGGAGGATAGCGCATGGGGTGTGGGATGTATATTTGGTTAAGAGGTGCCTACTGACTGTAGGTTTAAGTTTGTATGCATGGGAAGGTAGCGCCAAAGATCTTGATCCAGTGACATTGTCTTGGAGAGGTGTAAGTGATCAAGTTCAGTTTTTATCACCTCATCCCAAATTTTTCTTGGTTTAGCCACTCCGTAGCTTCCACCAATTTTGATCGCTCTGCACTTTTTTTTATACAGCTTTCGATAAATATATATATATATATATACACACATACATATTTATATTATATATTATAGATGAAGCTATAAACCCAACCATGACACCAAACAATTTTAGCTTGTGTTCAGCCAGCTTTTCAGTGTGGACTGGGTGTTTATTGTCATGACAATAAAAAGCACCCAGTGCACCTACTGGGCGCTTTTTGTTGTCTCATCAACACAACCAGCTCAGAAGGCAGACTGGGTACCTTCTTTCATGCCACCAACACACCCTCTTTACAGGGTGGGCTGGGTGCCTCCAATCATGACCATCTTACATGGTGGACTGGGTGCTTATTTGTCATAACAGCATCGTGACCACCTTGCCTAGAGTAATAGGTGCTCTTTTGTCATGTTACCTTCTATGTGTGTATATATATGTATATTGATGCTTGCGTCTGTATACATATATATGAGGGTGTGAATATATGGAAGCATAGATGTGTGTGAATGTTTGTGTGTGTATAGGTATGTGAGTTGTATGCATTTGTGTGAATGTTTTTCTAGTGTGTGTGAATGTGTACATGATTTTGTAGTGTATTGGTGTATGCATGTCTGCATGGGTAAGCATATCTATACATGTGTATGTGTATACATGTGTATATATATATATATATATATTTGCATGTGGGTTTGTGTGGCATGTGTGCCTGACTGTATATGAGAAAATACTGTTATTTCCAAAGAAAGAGGGAGAGGTAGTGACCACTGTGAAAGAGAAGAAGGAAGAAGAGGAAAACACTGCTATAGATTTTAATTGTCTGTTATCCTTGTCTCTTTCTTTCTGTGTCTCTATCTCTCATTGAATCTTATTCTCTCCCTCTCTTGAATCATCTAGTTCTATCTCTACTCCTCTCAGTGTGTTTGTTTAACCCTCTAACTATTTCCAAGATTCTCTCTCTCTCTCTCTTTCTCTCTCTCTCTTTCTCTCTCTCTCTCTCTCTCTCTCTCTCTCTCTCTCTATATCTCTCTCTATCTATCTATCTCTCTCTCTCTCTATCTATCTATCTATCTATCTACCTGTCTGTCTGTCTGTCTCAAACTTCCGATGAAACGTCTTTCATAGGAAACTGACTGGCAGCAAAAACAACATCGACAATAGCAACAACAACAACAGCTAGAGCAACAGTGAACAACATCAGCTGCAATAACAGCTCACAGTACTCACTAGTAATACAACTGGAAGAAAAATGAAATATATATATATATATATATATCGTATATATAACTCACACACACACACACATACATATATATCTATAAATTTGTGTCAATGTACATATATTTATGTATAGTCCATATGTGTGTGTTCTTGTAAATATATATATATATACATATATATATACGCACACACATATATATATATATAAATACATATATATATATACATGTACATGAATGTAATATGACTATAAATTACTTTAGATTGCTTTAAGTGATTCTTCGTTGGTGAATCCATAGAACTATTCTATCAGTTTGTGCTAGAGAATCGTGCTGCTTCAAGGCAATTTGCAGAAGAACATTTCATAGGGGGAAATTTGTATAAACTAGGATTCCTTCTTGTCAAAAATTGATAAAAGATTTACAAAATGTTGAGTTCTCCTCAGAGAAATAATTGGTCATAATGATGGCACCATACAAGCCTCTTTTGAACTTTGATTCATTTTTAGCATTCATTCAGTGTGAGTGAAAGTTTTGAAAGTTTCATTCCATTACATTTTCGGTGTTATATTATTATTATTATTATTATTATTATTATTATTATTATTATTATTATTACTATTATTGTTGTTGTTGTTGGTGTTTTACTTTTCTAAGGTCTCCTTTGGGAGGATTTTGTTTCAGAGCTGTAATATCACAGGAAATGACACAATAAAAAAATAGCAATAAAGAATTAAAATAAAAATACGGAAAAAATACAAATATATAAAATTATGAAAAAAAAAGAGAAAAATAAATGAAAATGAAAAATTGAATAAAATTATAAACTATCAAAAAACAAAAAATGAAGTACGAATATAAAAAGTAAAACAATTTAAATAAAGAATAAAATTATGAAAATAAATAGATAACTAGAAAACTAAAAAACAACAACAAATTTAAAAATCTACTTAGAGAAATTAATTCTCAATTTGCATTCACCTCGATGATTTTTTAAAATATTTTATATCATCTTGACATTTTCCCACACTTTTGCTATTTTAATTTTTTCTCTCTTGTCTTTGTATATTTTCCATCTCTCCCGTTCCACCATTTCTTTTTTGTAGATTTTTTTCTCCCAACAACTAATCAACATTTGTCTGTTGTGTGCTAGTGGGTAATTTTCATATATTTTCATCAGTCGCTTATAGTTGAACCTACATTACCTAAGGTTATAAACAAAAGTTTGAACCCAACTTCTGACACAGCATTTGATTTCAATCAATCTTCTCGCCAAATAATCTTCGAGGTATTGAATCATTGCTTTACAATAAATTGGCAGTCAAATGTCAGATGAGATGGTTGGTATTTCTTTAAGATCTGCACGTTGTGATCAAATCCTGCCAAGATCAACTTTGCGTTTCATCCTTTTGGGCTCTTTATTAACATAAAGTACCAGACAGAGGTGTTGGATTGGCAGAATTGTTGCAGGTGGGAGGTTTGTGGTATCTGATCCAACTTTGTGCATTCTATGTTCAAATCTTGCCTCCTGCTAGGCGTTGTGACTGGCAGATAGTATCAGCAATGGGAAGACCAATAGAAACATAGTTTCCTTGGTCCAATCAGGCAATCAGCACCGTTCCTTTTTCTTGTACTTTTGGCTAAGATCAAAGTGTACCATCTGTTCTATTCAGCTGAAAATCTGATATTGTTCTGAAATGGGATCATCAATATAAATATTAATCTGATTTTTAGAACTAGACCAAAATTCAGGAGCTTACTCTGCCTTTGCCAAATATGGCAGTACTTCCAGGATTAAGTCATTTAGACTGCAACAACAATAGCCATAATATAAACATCACACTCCTTCTAATCAGCTTCTCGGTCATGTTTTCTTTAAAAGAACAGAGTCTGCATAGAGTAGAGAGATATCTTTAGCCATGAAGTTGATGAGACATCTTGTGTAGAGTAAGTGCTATGATAAAATAAACTCAGTACATTCTCTAAAATGGTTGATGATAGAACAGAGACAATGTACCCTACAGGCAACTCTTTATTTATGTCAATATGTAAGCGACCAATTGAGCTGGGCTTAACATCCTTTTGTTCATATCTCCCCATGTAGTGACCACTTTATTCTGATTTAATATCTTGAATGTTTTACTACATTAAAACACTGATCAGTTGATCCAGGCTTAACTTCCTTGGGTTCATATCTCACCATGTAAATGAACACTTGATCCTGGCTCAATATACTTGAGTTCATGTCTCATCATGTAAGTAAGCATTTGATCTTGGCTCAGTATTCCTGAATTCTCACCTTATGTCACTGACCAGTTGCTCTTGGCTCAGTATTCCTGAGTTCTCACCTCACCATGTGACTGAACAGTTTATCTTGGCTCAGTATTCCTGAACTTTCACCTCACCATGTCACTGACCAGTTTATTTTGGCTCAGTATTCCTGAATTCTCACCTTACCATGTCACTGGCCATTTGATCTTGGCTTAGTATTCCTGAATTCTCACTTCACCATGTCACTGACCATTTGGTCATAGGTTGGTATTCCTGAATTCTCACCTCACCATGTCACTGACCAGTTTATCTTGGCTCAGTATTCCTTAGTTTTCACCTGACTCTCTCTGACCAGTTGATCCAGGCTCAACTCCCTTGTGTTTGCAACAAACCAAGATTCACTCTCTCTCTATATCACTATTTGAAGCACACCTTCCCACCTCACCAAGCCCCATGACCAATGTTTGCAATTCCAAATAATATCAAGCCCTTCCTGTGCAGCAGAACAATCTCTACTTCTTGGATTCTAAATTAGGTTACCTGGAAAAATCCAATAGTTGGTCACATGTAAGCACATGCACACACATACGTGCGCGCGCGCACACACACACACACACAAACACACACACACACAGACAATTTCACCAAGAACTGATTACTTTTATCAGTTTATAAATGCTGAGATAGTGCTGAGATAATAAAACAAAGGAATCTTTTCTGAGATTCTAAATCTGCTTGAAAAAGTTCTGAGGCATCGCATGTATTTTTTTCCCTATTCTTCCTTCTGGCTCTCTTTTTCATTGTCTTTTGTTGAGAAATGGTTTGGTGTGTGCAAGTGTGGCGATGGAGAATGACAGAAATCTATTTCAGTGTGGCTGTTTGTTGTATCTATGTGTATATTAGTGTGTATGTGTTTCAGTGTTTGAAAAGACTGTGTGTGTAAATATATATGCAGAGATTGTATATATATAACATCCTCCTTCTCCTCATCACTGTTTAATGTCCATGTTTGCACACTTGCACAGGATATATATACGAAGGTAATCCTAAAAGTAATATCTCCAAAGCGATGGGGACGCAGAGAAACTGTTCGTACGGCTGTTGGCAACACTGTTGTGATTGGTGCTTCCTTCACTCCCAAACAAGCATGCGCGCGTTTCGCTGGGATGCTCAATCTTCGCTTGGCAGCCGTTGAGAAGTGAGCTCCTGTTGAACACTACCGCCAAGTGCGAATTTCGCGCAGTTATTATATAGAGGGCAATCCCAAAAGTAAGGTCTCCTTCCAAGGAAAACATGCGTAAAGATCGAGGTATCACTCTGGAGGCTCTCTACATTTTGGTTCCTGAGTTTTCCCGAAGCACCATCCACAGGATTTTAACGGAAAAGTTACAATGTTGGAAGTTGCAATATCGGAAGGAGACCTTACTTTTGGGATTGCCCTCGTATATATATATATATATATATATATATATATATATACAATAAAGTATGTCCATAGAATCATTTGATAAGATATATACACCATCTCCTCTCCCAATCAACATAATCAACCACACAAAAAAACAATTAAACCAGGCTATGAGATTAAAAGGCACCTATGAAGAAATAATTAATAAATAAACGACAGCCATCTATTCGCGATCAACAGCTATAGAATATTTACCCAACATTTCAATAGCACGTGGAAATCGATTAAATATATCGTCAACCATACACAATTAGGTATAAAATTAAAGTTGGAAGAAAAAATGTATATAAACATACCAGGATTACGTTTCTACCCCATGGGGTTTCAGTCGCTTTTGGAAATATCCGATCAAGGATAAATTCACGAGCTTCGAAATCATCAGGAAACATACTGACTTGGACGAAGATTTTTTTTAAATGATACCCGCCAGAAACGAATTTAAAATGGCTAAGAACTGTGACGTGGCAGTGGTCAAGTCAGAAAGAATGTGATTGGTGCCTTACGGCGAGTGGGCTGGTTGCTAGAAAGCGCTAAATAAGATAACAAGGACGATTGGTTACTCCTTCATTACGTTTATTGGTTGGTGACGCGCGGTTCGCTACTGAACATCGAGTGCTCACCCGTGTGAACCTACAGTAACTCTAAGTTACACTCCCTGTATATATATATATATATATATATATATATATATATATATATATATATATATATATATATATAAATATATATATATATGTATTTCTATATTAAATATCTATATTCTGCTATGTATTGAGTACCTTACTTACTATGGCTACCCCCAATTGAACTCAAGATACACACACACAAACACACACACACACACATATATATATATATATATGTGTGTGTATGTATATATGTATGTAAAGTGAGTGTGGGTTTAAGGCAAGTGCGTGTGTGTAAGGAGAGAGAGAGAGAGTGTGTGTGTGTGTCTGTAGGGAGAAGGAGAGTGTGTATGTATCTCTAGTTATGATGGTACCTCTGTGGATTTCAATGATAAATATTCAGCTGTTCAGTAATTTAATGTCCAACAAGTGAATTAACAAGTATTATCATCATCATCATCGTTTTATGTCCGTTCTTCCACGCTAGCATGGGTTAGACTGATTGTCCTGTTGTGGGCAGTGTCCGGTCGACTGACCTTGTCTTGCTCATACGCGAACTGATTCTGGCTTGTTTTCTACAGCTGGTTGCCCTTCCTAACACCAACCTTATTTACAGTGAGTGCTGGGGGATTTTTCCATGGCGCCTACATGTCCACTTTACAGTGTGGGCTGGGTGCTTTTTTGCCGTGGCAGCTCCACGACCACAAGTATGTGGTTAAATATTTCACAGATGTGAATAATCTTACATATTGTATCAAATTATCTTGACTCAATATGTGACATGGCTAAGCCATGGAATTATATGCAATCCCTCCTACAGGCTTCAATACAGTTTCTGTCTACCTAACTTCACTAAAAAAACATCTGCCTGTCTAAGACTATAGTAGAAGACACTTTCACAAGATGTCATATAGTGCCTGTCTAAGGCTATAGTAGCAGACACTTGTACCAGATGTCATATAGTGCCTGTCTAAGGCTATAGTAGCAGACACTTGCACAAGATATATAGTGTCTGAGCTAATGTTTGTGTGTGTGCGTATTTGTTTTATATTTCCAAAGGCTTACAAACCTTTGAAAGAATTAAACAAAGAAAATAGAAAACAATTTACACCTTCATTTATATATTTATGTGTGCATGTTTGTGTATGTGTGCATATGTGCATGTATGCATATATAGAAACACACATATACCAGTATGTTGATTCAGTGTATATTTCCATGTATAAAACTTGTAATTAAAATTTAACTCACACACACACACTAGTATGTTGACTATGTGTGTAGACTGCCACAAGTAAAAGTTGTAATTATATTGTAACACATGCACATGCACACCCACTAACACACACACATATATATATATATAATATATATATATATATACAACAACGACAACGACAACAACAACAGCCATCACCATCACTGACAACATCCACCACCACTACCATCACCATCACTGACACCATCCACCACCACCATCACCAGCGATCAGGCCTTAAGAAGAAGAAAACAACTATAATACTAAATAACTATTCTGTTCTTGGCACTGGGCAGCGATTGTCCCAGCACATTGCTGGTGCCTTGTTTTGGGCCCGGAGCGTGGAGGGCCATTGCTCTATGCTGTAAAGCAAACAATTATTATTATTATATAAAAACTGAACTGTAAAAGTCAACAGTTGACATGATCTTGTATCAGTACTGACGGTAATATATGTATGTGTGTGTGTTTGTATGCATGAGTGTTGGTGTGTGAGTGGCGTGTGTGTTTGTATGCATGAGTATTGGTGTATGAGTGAGTGTGTATGTGTGCCGTGAGTGTTAATAAGTGGTGTTTTTTTAAATTTTTTTTTTTTGTTATGACCATGCTGTAAAATGGAAGGGTGGAGGGGGCCCGTGAGTCCAGTAAGACATCCCCTCTAGAGCTGGTGGCACGAATAAAAGCACCTAGTCCATGCTGTAAAGTGGCACTGGTGTTAGGAAGGGCATCCAACCAGTGTATCAATGCCAAAACAATTATGAGCACAGCAACAAATATCTAGGAACGACAAAAATATGAAGACGTCACATCTCGGGTGCAATACTTAATGTTGGCACTCTCACAAGTAGATCTGGTGAAATTGTGGAGATGCTGGAGAGAAGGCATTTGGGTGTGTGCTGCGTGCAAGAGGTGAGATGGAGAGGTGCCTCTGTGAGACTAGTCGCAGGCAAACATCTTAGCTATAAGCTTTTCTGGGTAGGTAAGGATGATGGGTTAGGGGAGTAGGCATTTTCCTGGCTGAGAGATGGATCAATAAGACAATAGAGGTAGTTCGAGTTAATAATCGAATAATTAAGCTTAGATTAGTTGTAGGCAGGAGACTACTGACAATCATCTCTGTCTATGCTCCCCAAGCAGGCCTAGGCAAAGAAGAGAAAGACTGCTTTTACGAGCAACTTTTACAAACAGCCGCAATGACATCGTTATGCTAACAGGGGATTTCAATGGTCATGTTGGACAGCTCCAGGATGTTTACACTGGGGTAAATGGTAGGCACGGTTACGGCTCAAGAAATGAAGAAGGAGTGAGACTTCTTGAATTTTGTGATGCAAGTACACTGACTATTTGCAACACTAACTTCCAGAAACCTGCCAACCACCTAATAACCTAGAAATCAGGCGAGCACATAAGCCTAATTGATTTCTTACTAGTTAGGCAGCGGGACAGGCAGATGGTGTTAAATACAAAGGCATACCCTGGGGAAGAATGTACCCGACAGCATAGGTTAGTCGTTAGTGATATCTCAGTAAGCAAGAGATGGAATGAGACATACAGAAAGGTGTAGAGAAGAAAGGTCTGGAAGCTAAAAAACCTTTCACTAAAATATAAATTTAGGAAAGCCCTTCAAGATGTGTATGACGAAAAAGAAGACGATTTAAAGTTGTATGACAGATAATAACTGGAATTTCTTACGTGACAACTTACTGCAGGCTACTGATGAAGCTTGTGGCTGGAGCAGAGCTCCAAACAGACAGAGAGTGACCTGGTGGTGGAACAGCACGGTAGATAGGGCCATTAGAGACAAAAGACTAGCATGGAAGGCGTGGAAAAAGAGTGGGAGTAGAGAATGATATACAGCCGCTAAGAGAGAAGCTAGACCTCAGGTGTACTTAGCACGCAGGGAGGCTGGGAGTAGGAGGTTTGTAAATGTTCTGCGACGGGAAGATCAGAGGCGTGCGGTGTTCCATACTGCAAGGCAGTGTGTCAATGCAAATCAGGATGTTGTTGGAGATAAATGTGTCCGGAATGATGCCGGTGTACTTAGTGTCACGAATGATCAGAAAAAGGAGGCCTGGAAATGTCATTATGAGAGACTGATGAATGTGGAGAACGAATGGGAGAGAGAGAATAAACCCTCAGTAGATCCGACAGAGGGACCAGCTATTGAGATTGACGAATATAGGGTCCAAGAGGCGATTAAGGAAATGAAAAATGGTAAGGCTGCTGGACCGTCGGGGATAGTTGCTGAGATGCTGAAGGCATCAGGGGACATAGGTACTAAACTGGTTGCACGCATCATCAATCAGGCTATATATGGTGGTGTCATACCAAAGACTGGTGCATCAGTATTCTCATAAATTGCTACAAAGGTAAAGGAGATGCTCTGGAGAAGAGCAATTATAGGAGTATAAAACTGATGGATCAGGTTATGAAAGTGGCAGAAAGGATATTAGCACAACTAATTAGAGAAAGGGTCAAACTAGATGAGCTGCAGTTTGGTTTTGTTCCTGGGAAAAGTACAGACAATTACAAGAGAGGTTCTTAGAGAAGAATAAGCCACTATACTTAGCCTTTGTTGACCTAGAGAAGGCCTTTGATAGGGTACCCCGATCTGTCATCTGGTCCCTAAGGAAACAAGGTGTAGAAGAATGGCTTGTGAGGACAGTGCAAACTTTGTACAGAAGTACTGTCAGTAAAGTCAGGGTAGGAATGGAGTTTAGTGAGGAATTCCAGATACAAGTAGGAGTACAAAAGGGTTCGGTCCTCAGCCCACTCTTGTTCATTATAGACCTCCAAGCCATAACAGAGGAGTTTAAGACTGGCTGCCCATGGGAAATTCTCTGTGCTGATGATCTGGTTCATATAGCAGAATCAGTAGAGGAGCTAGAAAATAAATTCTGGCTATGGAAACAGCAGTTGGAATCAAGAGGACTGAGAGTGAACCTAGCTAAGACAAAAGTGTGGATAAGTAGAAAAGAGGACAAAACTCTGATTCCATCAGGGAAATTGCCATGTTCGATATGCAGAAAAGGAACTGGCATAAATTCTATAAAATTCACACTATGCAGATCTTGGGTACACAAGAGATGTAGTGGGATAGCAGGCAAAATAACAGATAGGGAGAAATACGTATGCAGTAGATGTACAGGGAAATTAGACAGTAGAAGTCACATTGATAGACACATTTTTCAAATGCAGACGGGTGCTATAGAAGTGGTGGTTAGCTTCCGGTACCTAGGAGATCAGTTAGTATGTGAGGGGAGTGTTCCGAGGCCATAGTATCTAGAATAAAGATGGGTTGGAAGAAGTTTAGGGAGCTGCTTCCTCTGCTGACGAAGAAGGGTTTCTCCCTGCGTACGAAATGCCAGTTATATGATGCCTGTGTGAGGAGTGCGATGCTGCATGGTAGTGAGACATGGGCAGCAACTGCAGAGGATATGTGACGGCTGGAGAGAAATGGGGCAATCATGCTCCGTTGGATGTGCAATGTTAATGTGCATGAACGACTCAGCATGGATGTGTTGAGAGAGAAACTGTGTCTGAGAGGGATAGAATGTAGTGTGCAAGAGGTGGTATGGACATGCGCATGGAGGATGACCGATGGGTGAAGAAGTGCCAGGAAATGCCCGTTGAAGGAAGACGTGGTAGAGGTAGACCACGAAAAACAGGGGCAGAGGTGGTGAGAACAGACCTCAGATCGCTGAAGTTCACGGGGAGATGACGAAGGACCGTGACAAGTGGAGAGGTCATGTGCTGAATAAGCCGCGTCCCACCCTTGCGAGCAGGGAAAAGTGGACGTAAAATGATGATGATGATATATACATTTATTTATATAACTGCACACACTTATTATACTAGTATATTGACAGTGTTTATTACCAAGAGTAAAAAGGTTGTAACTAAATCAGTGTAGCTCAATAGCTGGTATTATTCTTTGTGTAATTTCATTAACCATGATAGAGGTGAAATTATAAATCTATTAAAACTAGCAGGTGCTTTCATGAAATTCTTGTTGAACAGATAATTGTGTGAAAAATCTCTGTTCCATTCATTGTTTCTCAATACAACAATTTCAAAGTTAAACATGTGTTAGTTTTCCTTTAATTATTCAGAATGTATGTAGGTGACAACGAATTAGCAGAGCCTTGAAGGGCGTAGGATAGAATGATTTGCAGTATTCATTCTGGATCTCTGAGATCAAACCACACTAAGGTCAAATTTTCCTTTCATTCTTTCGGGGCTTGATAAATGAAGTATCAGTCAAGAACTGGTTAATCCCCCCCCCCTCTCTCTCTCTCTCTCTCTCTCAGAAGCAGCTAAGTGAAGAAAAGAGCATTCACATTGAAACCCCTCGATCATTCCACCACCACGAATTGTGGAGACACAAAAAGAAAAACTGTGCATATTATGTGGTGCTTGTCATTTTAATTTCCTTATGAAGATTCTTAATTTCTCTTTTATGGTTGAAATGATTTCTCCATCATTAATCACAGCAGCTTTCTCATGTACACATTACTTGTTCTGTTCAACCTTCTCATGTACATATTCTCTGCTCTGATCAGCTTTCTTGTGAATATATTCTTGGCTGTGCTTGGGATTCTCATGTGTATATTCTCTTCTGTTATTGTTTAACAGGCATTGAGAGAAATGGGTTTTAAGGAAGTAGAGGTACAAACAGGGGTCCATAAGGCTGAGATATGAAATGTGGAATAGGACTAGATGCTATATATATAAGGCCACTTTACCTGTCAGGTATGGCAGCCTGCCCTCAATGAAGTCATAAATCATGGTTGGACGCTGCAGGCTTCCCTTCCCAGCTCAAGCCGGTGGGGCTTGACCGAGGGGATGGCAAAAGGCCAGATGGCATGACCATCTTCCCGTTCCATGGTGGCAAACACTTCGTCTGGGATGCCACTTGCACCGACACTTTCTGCAGCCACAACCTGGTGCAGTCTGTGACTAACCCAGGTCCTGCTGCACGTCGAGCTGAGGAGACCAAACTCTTCAAATACCGGTTGCTCTCCAACAGGTTTACGGTTGTACCCTTTGCAGTGGAAACTTCTAGTGTCCTCAGCCCTAGGGCTACCTCCCTACCCACCACCATAGGCGCTGAGCTAGCCAGCTGCAGGTGTGGGCCCTGCAAGTTGGAGTGGCTTTTCCAGCACGTTTCCCTTGCTGTCCTCCAGGGAAACGCCTTCTCTATTCTGTCTGCCGGGGCTGTGGGGAAGCCACCAATATGATTGACTGACTTGTCATTTTATCAGTCAGCCATCCACTATATATATATATATATATTAGATACATGGTTCACTAGCTCTCTCTATATATATCTGATAATAGATACGTCTCCTAGTCTGACATGACTTACTAGTTCTAGCCACTCCTTCATTTCCTAGAAACTGGAATTTACGAAAAAGCTGTCTCCTAGCATACACTTCCACCATTTCCGTCACTGTAAATGGGTACAAATTATGTGAATTCATCTTCTGATTAGTATGTCGAACTTACATTGTGAAATTTCCCATTCAGGTTGTTTAGAGCTGTTTTTTACTGTATAATCAGGCCTAGTAGTTAAGGTGTTGAGCTTGTGATCTTAATGACATGGGTTTGCTTCATGGACCAGCTAGCATATACTGTGCTCTTGAGCCAAACACTTTATTTCACTTAGCTGAATTACCAACACCTTCAATACCAACACCATTACCATCACCACCACTATGACTTCTACTGCTACTACCATCAGCACCAACACCACCACTACTACTACTACTACTACTACTACTACTACTACTACTACTACTACTACTACTACTACTACTACTACTAATAATAATAATAATAATAATAATAATAATAATAATAATAATAATAATACTACCACCAACACCCCACCACCACCACCACCACTACTACTACTACTACCACCAATACCCCACCACCACCACCACCACTACTACTACTACTTCTGCTGCTACTACCAACACAACCCCTATCACCCCCACCATAAACCTTAGCACATGGATTACAACGCTCACCACACTATGAGCTACCTGAACAACACACACATACACACCAGTCCATGGCATACCACATCCTGTGTTGGAGACAGTATAAGAGTGAGAAAATAAAATAACGATAATGCCAAAATTGAAAGTGGTGTCTGTTTGTCGGGTAAATTGCAGTAAAGCAATTATATCGAGTCTTGAGAAAAATAGTTGAAATATAATTAAAATATGAAAACATTAGAGATAATTTAATTTCAGTCTGTCACTGTTAGGTGTTTGTGTATAAAAATGTCAAATTGTCAAACATTTACATATTTAGTATTAACTGTGTGCCTGTCTCACGGCTGTACATGTATGTGTAAAACCATATATATTCACAAACATTAGTATGCACATATATATATATATATACATGATTATCAGCATCATCATTTTGATACATATTTTACACAAGGATGATGATGATGATAATGATGATAATGATGATGATGATGATGATGATATATATAAATATATTTACATACATATGTATATATATATCCTGATCTGTTGAACCCCATTTCCACCATCACCACTCCATCTTCATAAAGAACATATATATAAGAAGAAATTTTCACAGAAAATTCATATATGTTCTAACTGCCCATAGAATATAAGTAAAATTTTCTTTTTAATATTCGATAATATTGACATACCAATCGAAACCAGTAATATTTGAAAAAATTCAAATCCATTTAATATAACAAAAAAATATTCATTCTGTTGGAATAAAGAAAAAAAAAATTAAATATACCCTGTGCATTTTCACTCTTACTTTTTCTATAATCTTTAATTTATATGGAACTTTGCCCCCTTTTATAACTATATATATATAGTATAAATTATTGTGTTAGAAAAAACAGGCATGCCAGGAGGTTTTTCCTAATACAATATTGTATACTAAATTACTCAATGAATTCTTGAAACCGTGTACCATACTCGAAAATTTAACATCTGGAAAATTATATTGCATAAGTCCATCAACCACATCGAGAAACAATATCTGGAAGCTGTTCTTTCATTAGTATTTACATAATATTTCCATGCACATAAGATTTTACCACCATAAAGTAAAAACTCCCTTATCTTCTCATATATATATCATCATCATCATCATGTTTACGTCTGCTTTCCCTGCTTGCAAGGGTGGGACCGGAACTGATTCTGGGTTGATTTCTACAGCTGGATGCCCTTCCTAACACAAACCTCATTTACAGTGAGTGGTGAGTGCTTTTTTGCCGTGGCACATCTACAACCATTTTGCAGTGGAATGATATGGACCCAAGTCTCTATCATCTCATTTCTACAGCTGAGTAAACTAGAGCAATGTGAAATAAAGTGTCTTGCTCAAGGAAACAACACATCACCCGGTCTGAGAATTGAACTCACAACCTTTCGATTATATATATATATATATATATATATATATATATATAGTGGTAGAACACTGGAAGGCAATATCCATAGTGGTAGCGCACTCAGTCCATGGGACGAGTTAAGTAGAAGTGGTTACATTAGTTCACCATACCGAGAACAATTGTTTCACCTTAGCAGATCCTCTAAGGTGAAACAATTGTTCTCGGTATGGTGAACTAACTGTTGTGTAACCACTTCTATATATATATATATATATATATATATATATATATATATATATATATATATATTTAAACATATGCATACATTTCTCTTTTTCTTTCTGTGTGTGACTATCTGTCTGTGTGTGTGTGTTGCTGTATGAGAATGTGTAATGAGTGTAAAGTTGTGAATGTAAATTGTAGTGATATTGTGCATATAATGGAATATGGCAGTGTTATGCATGTATTTTTGCTGAATTTTTAAAAAAACATTTTGATATTTTAAAGAATATATTGAGGAAAGTTCTTCAATTTTTTAGGAAAAGTTTTTTTCAATTTTGAAGAAAATGTTTAGGGGAAAACTTTGATGAATTTTTTGTAAAATATTTAGCAATAATTCAATAATATAAACACTCATTATAATTGGAACAATAGCATGTACATTTGCTAAGATGTTTTAAAACTGAATTGTTGCCCACATTGGAACCATTATACTTTATACTGGAGAACTGTAGTGTAGGTCAATACTAGTGTCAGAGTGAGCTGCAATATATGGATCAATTGTTGAGTCCATTTCGGCTGAGGCTGCCGGATGATGATGATGATGATGATGATATGGTTAACAGAGAAAAAATGGTGGATGATTTGTGCTTGTCTGATCTATAACCACTATTAGCTATATTTATTTGATCATATAGTTGGCTGTTGATGCAATAGACAAGGTTCCTAGCACTGCAAGTGAACCAATCTTTGATCCGAAAAGAAGAGATATTAAGTCTTGTAAGGGAGGTGGTTTTTAGGATGAATAAACATGTAGAAACAGGGATGGAATAGGTAAAGGATTCCAGGTTAGGTGTGTAAAAGAAGAAAAATTATTGACCAGTACATCACACAGATTGGGGAAAAAGGGAAGAATTGATTGAAGAAACATTTGGAAGTGGCTACATCAGATTGGAGTTAAAAGAGAAGTAGGATGGTGTACTGGATTTGTGATGAGGTAGGATGGTAAGTGGGGTGAATAGGAAGTCATTTGGTGGTGGGGCATGCAGGCTGAGATGGTGGTAGTGCATTAGGCATTGAGGGTGTAGATGTGGATGATTTCCGCTAGAATTTGGGGCTTAATCACGTTGGTGAAGGAACAAGTCATACATTGAGTGACCATATTGTAGTGACCACAATGGAGGTGAGAGTATTGGAAACTAGTTTTGTATTTATGATGTGGTATGAGGTGATAACAATTGACAACTATAAAGTAGCATACACACATACATTGTCGTATGGTCTCTCACCGACACACATACACACACAATCAATAACTGCAGCATTACAGACACACAAACAATGCTGAAGTAGGAAATATTGAGTACACTCAACAAAACACCACCATAATATCATTTTGAAATATAATCTTTCAGATATTTATTGAGAAAACACATTGGGTGAAATGGTCTGTTAATTCTTGAGGTAGGTGTAAGATCGACGTATTGACTTTCAGCGTTTCTAGAGCATTTTAGACCATTCCCTTTCCACGTCTAAATACAGCAGATCTCTTCCGGAGAAGGATAGAAAGTGAGAGAGAAGAAGTGAGAAAGAAATACAGAGTAAGAATTGACACTAGTAGTTCAATGGTGTGCTTTATCGACGTAGAATGGATGAAAGGCAAAGTTGACCTTGGCAGAATTTGAACTCAGAAAGCAGAGAACCAAAGCGAATACTGCAAAAAAAAAAAAACATTCTATCCGACGTTCTAACGACTCTGATAATTTACTGCCAAATACACATTAGTTTAGTTATTAAGTGCATGTACCCATGAGTGTACTCTTTATATGATCTCATGTGCACATATGTGTGTGCTCTTTCTATGATCTCAGACTGCAGAGAACTAGAACAAATTCTAAATTTTGTCCTGTACTTTAACAACTCTGCCAATTCACCACTGAACTTGAACGTATATCATTTGTTCTTTCTAATTTAGCTAAAACAGATTCCCTATTTCCCCTAATCATGACAAGTCTTCACTGTTTCAGTTAATCTGTTTATATCTATAATATATAGAGAAACTCTCTATAAATTATCTTCAGTTTCAGTTAATGTTTCTCTATATATTTATCCATGACAATATCCAGCTGTTTTGTTTCCTGGTTCTCTTCTCACTGTTTACATATTACATTAACTGTTAAATAGTGCACACACACACATTTATATGTGTGTATATATATATATATATATATATATATATATATATATATATATATACACATATATATAGGTACATATATATATACACATTTGTATATATAAACATATTAACACACACACTATATACATAGCATATATATACATATGCATACATGTGTGTGTGTGTGATAAATGTACAATGTATTTATTTCATCATTTAAAGAACGATTTCTTTTAGTTTTTTCTTTGTAGTTTCAATTCTCTACCTCCCCCTCTCTCTTTCACCCCCCCCCCCCATTGTCAACTGTTCTCGTGCAGGTACTCTAGCCCCAGGGCACCACAGATAGAACAGACTTATGATCAATGGTTTAGCAGCACAATAAACATCACCACCACTATCACTCTCATCTTCACATTTGAAATAGGTTGTTGTTTTGGGAAGAAGAATTGATTTTAAATGTGTTCTTGGAGATAACATTGGGTTTGCTAAGTATTCGTTTTTGTTTGATAGATGTGATCCTCCCTGCATTATTGATGGCTTTAAATTCTCTCTTCTAACTTCCTTGCATTAGTTTTGCTTGTCTATGGAGTAAGTGTCCAGGAGGTCTTCTTTTTCTTCTTCTTCTTCAACAACTTATTCCCGAGAGGGTCATGGGGGCAGAGTCCTCAAACACTCCTTTCAGTGGGTCCTGACAGAAGCAAACTTTTCCTACTGATCTGGCGGGATCCCCAAGCAAGACCAGCCAAGCACATGGATGTTATCCAACCATCTTGCTTGGGGTCTTACGATGGATCTCCTACATGTTGGTTTTGTGCGTAAAATTTGTCCAGTGATTCTTTCTTGTGATATTCTAATCACAGGCCCATATTATCAGAGCTGTGATCTCTCAATTCGGAGAAGTAGTGACTCTACATGGAACAACTCTCTAATCTCCGAGCTACATACTCTATTCAGTAGCATTTCTCCAAAGACCCTTCAAAAGAACCTCATTGCACTAGCTTGTATTCATAATCATATTCTTTTGGCCATTACCCAAAATTCAAGGCCATAGGTATGGGTTTGCATGAATACCGAATTGAAGATAGCGAGTTTAGCTTTTACACCTACCTCCCTTCTTCTGATTACTGAATGTTGAAGCTGGCACATTACTGCACCAGCTCCTGTAATTCTTGCAATTAATTCAGCCTCCTACCTTCCACCACTTTTGAAAATGGTCTTCAGATACTGGAACTTCACCTGCTTCAGTGGAACTCAGGGATGTTGTTTATGGAAATTTTAAAAACATTGAACAAGATGTCTTGTGGTGTTTGTTCTGGCTCTTTATATCTTAAAACCAAATTCTACTGAAGCTTACTAGGCTGGCAGACTTAACCCTTTTGTTACACATACATGCATACAGATATACATACATAAACACCAATATATTCTCCCAAATCCTATCCAAAATTCTATATTAAGATAATGATGTTTAGTTTCATTGTTGTGTATTTATTGTTGAGGTATATTCTAGACAACCACACAATTTACTCAAAAATGAACCAAGAAAAAACTTTAACAAGAAAGAGGGTAGTAGGGATCCTAAAGCAGCTGGTTTTAAACTGACAAATATTGATCCACCTAAATATTAGTGGGATATTTGTCCCTTCCCTTTATTAATGATTTTTTCTTTGCTTTTTTTTATTATTTCTTTATATATATATTCATATTTTCCACTTTATCAATGAGAAGATGAAATAGAGTTATAGTCCTTTACACATGCATGGATGCAAATATTTGGTCACATCTTCAGTGTTGTATCCTGGATTCACTAGGTGTTTCAGCTCTTACAGCATGCACCCTCATCCAGGTGACCTAATTGAGGTTGATCATGCCTCAGTGTATGCCCCCCCCCCCCCGCCCCCTGCAAACAGATAGTGAAATTTTTTTGTCCTTCCTCTTTATCTCTTTATTAATGAAAAGACAAAATAGAGTTATATATTATGTTGTAATAGAATGATGGCTGTAAATTTTATTACATATAGCAATCCCCCCCCCCCCCACGCATGAGAAAAATTGCTCTAAATTATGAATAATCAGATTTTGACAGCTGGAATAATAGATTAGAGAACTATTGCAGCTTTCCATTGGAAGTTGTCAATGCCAAAAGAGATAAGTTAGAGTGTAAAAAAGATTGGCCATTACGAGTGGTAATAAGAAATAAGCTAGATTGCTGACAGAGGTAGCCATTAACAATGATTAACTCTTAACATCCTGTAATGATTTAGCAGAAAATATCTAAAAATAAATTTGGTAATTCAAATGTGTATATTATCTTTACTATTGGACAGATCGTTGTGAGAATTTATAATATAAGAATAAAGACTTCAATTTTTAATGTGAGGTAGTCATAAAGCTCTTTTCAGAAACGTCTTGCTAATGTAGTTATATATGGTGTACTAAACTTCTCAAGCTTGGTCCAAGTTCAATAACATCCTGATTTAAAATATCTTTATTTAAATTGAACCCTTCTATCATGTAAGATCGTTTTGATAGAATTTGTTTCTGAAACCAACTTAATAATGAAAAATGCTATTTATTTTACTAAATCCCAACAAATTCTTGATTGTCTCTAGTCATAAACAATCTCTTGTAGTGTTAATACTCTCTTAAGAAGAGTCATTGTTAAGTGTTACCAGCATGTTCTTGTGAGGTTATTTTAATTTGAACAATATTATTGTTAATTTGAAAACTATGTGGTTAATGAGGGAAAGGAAATGTGTTTCTTTATGGTTTACATGTTATTATCATTGTTTCATAGTTCCGGCAGACAGAATGGTGAATGCATTACACGGAAAGTAATTGAAATGCATTGCATAGAAAGGGTGTTTCATTAGAAATATAGTCATGAAAGGGTTAAATAATAAAGCTAATTAAGAGAAATTAAAGGATGTTAAATAAATAAATAAAGAAAGAAATAGAAAGAAAGAATCAAAAGAAGGGTTAATTATATGAAAAATGTACTAAGTTAATGGACACTATTATAGTGTAATTGGAATGAAAAAAAGTGTTCTATTATTAAAAGCAATTCCGTAGGGAAATAAGTTTGAATAAAATAAAATAAAATAAAATAAAATGCAAAGGACTAGTATAGACACTCTAGGTAAATATATGGGTAAATAGTAATACAGAAATTTACATAAATAAACAAATAAATATATATATAGGCATATAAAATGACATAAATAAATGTGGTGGTAACAAAAAGAAAATGAAACCTATATTTGATAGAATGAACAAGTAAATAGGATTCTAGTAGCCTAAGGACCATAATTACAGCCTGATAAAGAACAGTAAGTGTTATCAGAACTGAGAGACAAAGTAGTAGTAATAATAATAATGCTGGCAATGGTGATGATAAAATAATGATGATAATGATGATGATATTATAACGATGATGATGGTAGAGCAACAACAAAAGGGCCATAACTCTATGCTGCAAAGCATGGTGTCTGACTCTCTACCAATACTGTCAATCCACCATATAATAATTGTTTCTACTTTTCACACAAGGCTAGCAATTACACCAATACTGGTGCTTTATTTTATCGACCCCCAAAAGGATGAAAGTCAAAGTTAACCTCAGCGTGATTTGAACTCAGACCGTAAAGGGCCGTAACTCTATACTGTAAAGCATCCGACCCTCTACTGATACTCCCAATTAACTAATGATAATAAATTAGTAATAACATTACTAAAAATAAAATTGTCAACAAGAAAAGTTTCCCAATCAGAGAGGATATCTATCTAGAGCAGTACCTGGGAACTTCCTCTGCTTCCAGTCAAAAACCATTGTTGCATCTAATACATTAAATCTGCCTTCTTTTCGTTACTTTCTTCCTGCTTAAAAAAGCATAGTCAGAATAGGCCTATTCGATCTCGTCAATCCATCGGTTCTCATCCATTCTTTATCAAAATTACTTGAAAAACCATAGTCAGTGTATTTTATTAGAAATATGGAAGCAAAGGGATTAAATATACTAGTGAAAGCCAAGTCACAAGATATTATTATGATTTGGTGAAATGTCATAAATATTTGTATTGACTGCATCCAGTAGTCATAAACCTACATAAGTACATCTTCAAACACAGCAAAAGCAATATTTAGAAGTTGTAATATACAGTTATTGGTCAAAATATATTATGATAAAGAATCCCGAAGCTCTTTCAGATGTTGTTTACTTCAAGATTATTCATTGTAATGTATTTTGAGGTGTGTGTATATATATATTATATGTATATCTATATATACATGTGTGTGTGTGTGTATATAAATACATCTGCAAGTTGCTATTTTTCATTACCCATTTCGCTGGTCATTATATACACATACATATATGCATAGACACTCACACACATATAGATTAATCATATGTATGAGGGGAAATTTCCATAACAGATTATCTACATTACAGACGGACATAAAACTTTTGCTTCATTCACACAGCACGACTCTTCTGTTGATTTTTCTCATATTCTTCGTTTCTTCATTTAAACCAGGCCATGCCAGGCCAAACACAAAGCCACAGAAAGCCGAGGGCTTACACAAACCTATTGAACTAAGAAAGGCGTAGGCTTTGGAGGTTTTGTTGACTATATCTTTTTAAAATGTTTTCTTGTTTACTGTCCTTTGGGTCTTTCATTTAATTTGCTGAGCAGTAGCTGTCTCCAACTCTGTGTACAAACAATTGTGTTAAATACGGGAAGCAATTAATTAAGCTAGAATAAGATTTAACCGTGTTATGGCTGATTGGTCTTGGCTAATGCAAATAAGCAAATAATGTGAATATGTGTACATGACTTTAGTAGTCCTAGCG
>OZ024741.1:292284087-292289087 GCA_964016885.1 Eledone cirrhosa
GTAGAATAGGGAGAAGATGGAAGATATTTAGGGAATCATTACCTCTGTTGACTATGAAAGGTTTCTCCCTATGAATGAAAGGTCGATTGGTCGGCTGTATGACACTTGTGTGCGAAGTACAATGCTGCATGATAGTGAGGCATGGGCAGTGAATGCATAGGACTTGTGAAGACTGGAAAGAAAGGAAGCAAGCATTTTTCGTTGGATGTGTAATGTTAATGTGTGAGAATGACAAAGCATGGATGAACTGAGGGAGAAACTTGTCATAAAAGAAACTTGTCTTGCAGGACAGGAGACTGCATTAGTATGGACATGTGATGCACATGGATGATGATTGCTTGAAGAAAAAGTGCTAAGTAATCCCAGTGGAAGGAAGCTGCAGTAGTGGAAGACCATGGAAGAACTGGATGGAAGTGGGGAAAGCTGATATCAAATCAGTGAAGCTCACAGAGCAGATGATAAAGGAATGCGAGAATTGGAAAGATGCTGTATTTAGAAGGACGCATCCAACGACATCCAAGAATGAAACAATGGATATAACATGATGATATATACATACATATATATTCTGGTGAGTGTCTTGATGATAATATATATATATATATATATAAAATAAGGTAAAATAAATAAGTCAAATGTTTAAAATTTAGCTTCGTTTATTACTGCTATATATATTTCGGTGACAGCCATCTTTGGCTGTGACCTCTTCAGGCAGTCCGAATTAGTGTGGTATAGACAAGTATATATGTTGTTGAGGTGTATAATGTTGTCAATACTCTGATATGCCCAGTTCCTGGTTGGGTTGTTATTTCACTGAGGAACTGGAATCATATGATCATATAATAACCCAACCAGGAACTGGGCATATCAGAGTATTGACAAAATTATACACCTCAACAACATATGTACTTGTCTATACCACACTAATTCGGATTGCCTGAAGAGGTCACAGCCAAAGATGGCTGTCACCGAAATATATATAGCAGTAATAAACGAAGCTAAATTTTAAACATTTGACTTATTTATTTTACCTTATTTTACATTACTCCGGAGTAACCAAACCAACCTGCACACTTTGTCGAGTGCTCTAGCCTGCATACTGAGGTGTTGGTATACAACCAACATATACTCAAAATCTCTCTCTCTATATATATATATAAATATATGCATGGATGTATATATGTATGTTTGTATATATATATTATATGTATGTATATATGTATGTGTGTGTGTATATATATATATCATCATCATCATCATCATCCTCGTTTAACATCCACTTTCCACGCTAGCATGGGTTAAACGGTTATATACATATAAATATGTATATATATATATATATATATATATATATATGTATATATATATACATATATACGATTTTCAGAGTCAGGTTCGATCATCACATCGATCGTGCCTTGAGCTGGCCGCCAGAGAAACAATTGTAATATATGTCCAATAAATTCCATTCATCGCAACACTGATTCTCTTTTTTTCTGTGATATATATATATATATATATATATATATATATATATATATATATATATATATATATATATATATATATATATATACACATACACACATATTTATATCATCATCATCATCGTTTAACATCTATCTTCCATGCTAGCATATATATATATATATATATATATATATATAATAATAACTACGAATTGATCAACATATATATAAATAAATATAAACATGAAAAATCATATATATATATATATATATATATATATATATATAAATATATGTATGTATGTATGTATTTCATTACACACATACACACAGTTGTTTCACACATTGTTATGTACATATCAATGATCAATTATCATTTATCAATACAAATTACTGAAATAACAGCAATTTCAGTTGAAATTAGAGAGAAAGTGTTATCCTCTGCCATCTATCTATTATATGGCGTCAGATAATTATGGCCTTATTACAATTGACTATTGGCTGATGTGTGTGACAATGGGATGGTAGCAAGTCTTATAAAGGCTGCACCAGCATCAGCATCACCATCATCATCGTCATTATCATTGGCATCATCCTTACTGTCTTCATTGTCATTGTTGTTGCCATCATCACCATTATCATCTCCACCACCTACATGATCAGCACCACCACCACAACTACCAACATTGTTGTTGCCATCAACATCATCATTTCCAACACTACGTATATGAACCTCAATAACACCATGACTACCAGCATCACTGACACCCCAAGCATTACCAATACTATGATTGCCATCACCACCAATTCCAAGACTACCAGCACTACCAACACCACCAACACCTCAACTAACAGCACCCAATACCACAACCTGAGCACCACCATTACCACAACTACAATCATCACCAACACCTCAACTAACAGCACCCAATACCACAACCCGAGCACCACCAACACCTCAGCTACAAGCACCACCAATACTTCAACTAACAACACCCAATACCACAACCCGAGCACCACCAATACCACAGCTGCAAGCACCACCAACACCTCAACTAAAAACACCCAATACCACAAGCCGAGTACCACCAATACCACAGCTACAAGCACCACCAACACCTCAACTAACGACACCCAATACCACAACCCGAGTACCACCAATACCACAGCTACAAGCACCACCAACACCTCAACTAACGACACCCAATACCACAACCCGAGTACCACCAATACCACAGCTACAAGCATCACCAACACCTCAACTAACACCCAATACCACAACCCGAGCACCACCAATACCACAGCTGCAAGCATCACCAACACCCAGACTAACAACACCCAATACCACAACCCGAGCACCACCAACACCACAGCTGCAAGCATCACCAACACCCATACTAACAACACCCAATACCACAACCCGAGCACCACCAACACCACAGCTGCAAGCATCACCAACACCTCAACTAACACCCAATACCACAACCCGAGCACCACCAATACCACAGCTGCAAGCACCACCAACACCTCAACTAACACCCAATACCACAACCCGAGCACCACCAACACCACAGCTGCAACCATCACCAACACCCAGACTAACAACACCCAATACCACAACCCGAGCACCACCAACACCACAGCTGCAAGCATCACCAACACCCAGACTAACAACACCCAATACCACAACCCGAGTACCACCAATACCACAGCTGCAAGCATCACCAACACCCAGACTAACAACACCCAATACCACAACCCGAGTACCACCAATACCACAGCTGCAAGCATCACCAACACCTCAACTAACACCCAATACCACAACCCGAGCACCACCAATACCACAGCTGCAAGCACCACCAACACCTCAACTAACAACACCCAATACCACAACCCGAGTACCACCAATACCACAGCTCTAAGCACCACCAACACCCAGACTAACAACACCCAATACCACAACCCGAGCACCACCAACACCACAGCTGCAAGCATCACCAACACTTCAACTAACACACAATACCACAACCCGAGCACCACCAATACCACAGCTGCAAGCATCACCAACACCTCAACTAACAACACCCAATACCACAACCCGAGCACCACCAATACCACAGCTACAAGCACCACCAACACCTCAACTAACACCCAATACCACAACCCGAGCACCACCAATACCACAGCTGCAAGCACCACCAACACCTCAACTAACACCCAATACCACAACCCGAGTACCACCAATACCACAGCTGCAAGCACCACCAACACCTCAACTAACAACACCCAATACCACAACCCGAGTACCACCAATATCACAGCTGCAAGCATCACCAACACCTCAACTAACACACAATACCACAACCCGAGCACCACCAATACCACAGCTGCAAGCATCACCAACACCCAGACTAACAACACCCAATACCACAACCCGAGCACCACCAATACCACAGCTACAAGCACCACCAACACCCTGACTAACAACACCCAATACCACAACCCGAGCACCACCAATACCACAGCTACAAGCATCACCAGCACTATGATTACCATCAACATCATCAACTATGTATGTTATATAATCAATAACATCTTAATCCCCCTCATTCAAACTTATCATCATATCATCATATCATCATTATCATCATCATCATCATTAGCATCATAAATCTTATCATATCATCATCATCATCATTAGCATCATCAATATTATCATGTCCTCATCATCAATCTTATCATATCATCATCATCAGCATCGTTATAATCTTCATTATCATTAAACTAGCATAATCAATGTTATCAAACATCAAACTTATCATCCCAGTCATTGGCATCAACAAAACAACACACACTATCACAAATATCATCATCAACAGCAACAGTAAGAAGTCAATAAGCCACATATCATCATCATCATCATCATCATCATCATCAATAGCAGCAGCTCAGAAAAAGCAAGCATCAGCACTATTATCCTTATATTTATCATCATCATCATCATCATCATCATCATCATCATCACAAGTACCATCATCACCATCACAAACATCCTCATCATCAATACCACCATCACAAGCATCCCCATCATCATTACCACTGCCAGCAACACAACCACCTCTGCTGCTGCCCCGCCACCATCATCAACATCATCCTCATTGTATTAAATATGTATTCAGAAAATGATAAAAATGAAATTACATTGCAAAATAATATAACTGAATTTAAATAAATAATAAAACAATGTATTAAAATGTACTAAAATATAGCATAAGAAAGTTTAATATTATTTAAATAAATTTAAATAAATCTACATAAATCTTTGCCAATTCATACATGCATAAAATTAGGAGCAAATATATGTAAACTCATCATTCCACTCTATTTGGCATCTACATACTTCCACTCATGATAAATATACACACTTTTTATTATAAATATGTACATGCGCACACACACACATATATATATGTGTGTGTGTGTATATATATAGATATAGATATATACACACACACACACATATATATGTGT
>OZ024741.1:292294087-292296587 GCA_964016885.1 Eledone cirrhosa
CACCCAGGTAACGGAAGCTGTCCACTATTTCTATAGAACCATCTGTGCAATGGAATGAGCTAGTATTCTGTGGACACTTGCTGCTACTTATTGCACCAGAGCACCGGCCACATATAAAATCTATGTTCTTAGTTAGCTTACCTGTAATCCCACTACATCTTTTATGCACCCATACTTTGCATTTGAGACATAAAATGGAGTTTCTGCCTACTCCTTTCCTACACACTGATCATGGCCATTTCCCAGGGGGGACCAGTGCCCTATTTTCCTTCCTACATACTAGAACTTTAGTCTTAGACAAGTTAATTTTAAGGCCTTTTGATTCTAGGCCATGCTTCCATGTTTGGAATTTCTTCTCTAGTTCAAGCATTGATTCAGCTATGAGCGTTAGATCATCTGCGTTTAGAAGTTCCCATGGTCGCCGGTCTTGAACTCTTCTGTTATAGCCTGAAGGGCAATAATAAATAGGAGGAGGCTAAGGACGGAGCCCTGATGAACAACCAAATTTTACGCTAAACTCTTCACTATATTCGTTGTTAATTCTAACCTTGCTGACTGTTTTTTTATACATGGCTTGTATAGCTCTCACAAGCCATTCATCAACAACTAGTTTTCTGAGAGCCCACCAGATAATGGGGCGTGGGACTCTGTCAAAGGCATTTTCCAAGTCAACAAAAGTTAAGTGGAGGGGTTTACTTTTAGCTAGGTACTTCTCTTGTAGTTGTCGTACAAGGAAAAGAGCGTCTGTGGTACATTTACCTGACACAAACCCGAACTGCATTTTATCTAGGCCAATTCGCTCACTGATTAGTTGCTCTATTACTTTTTTCTGTGACCTTCATGACCTGTTCAATTAATTTAATGACTCTATAGTTTCCACTATCTAGGGCATCTCCTTTACTCTTGTAGCAGTTAATGATCAAGCTGCTACGCCAGTCCTTTGGTATGACCCCATTCTGTATGACTTGGTTTACTATCCGGGTGACCATACTGTGTCCCACTGTTCCAGATGCTTTCAGCATTTCAGCAACTATTCCCGAAGGCCCAGCCGCCTTGCCCGTCTTCATATCTTTGATTGCCTTACTTATTATACTACCTTCAACTTACACTGCTGGTCCCTCTATTGGATCGATGTGGGGGAGACTGTCTTTCTCCCATTTATTCTCCTCATTTAGTAGCCTTTCGTAGTGACACTTCCAAGCTACCTGCTTATCAGTGTCAGTGATAGCAAGTACACCATCATCATTACGGACACACTTCTCCCCAACAATATCACGGTTTTCCTTGACACATTGCCTAGCAATCCTGAACACCTCAGGTTTTTGGTTTGAACTTTCTTTCCTCTGCTTCCCTTCTTGCGAAGTACACTTGTCTCTTAGCTTCCCTCCTGGCCACTTGATAGTCTTCTCTACTTCCCCCATCCCGCCATACTTTCTAAGCCTGCTTTTTGGCCTTGATTGACTCCTCCACGTTACTGTTCCACCACCAAGTTACTCTCCTCCTGCCTATAGGTCTGCTCCAGCCACAGACTTCATCTGTCACCTTCAATAGGTTAGCTTTCAGGAATTCCCACTGTTCCTCTATATTCTACGACTCTAATTGCTCTTCCTTACTGTCAAAAGCATCAAGTAATATGCTTTTAAATTTATTACTGGTTGTGGGGTCCTTTATCTTCCATATTTTTCTCTGAGGTTAGTCATCCTCTGTTATCGAGTACGTCTCGTCCTGACTATGAGGTCGCTAACTATAAGGCTATGCTGGCAGGTGCATTCTTCATGGGGGAGGGATTTAGTGTTTACAACAGACACTCCGTCACGTCTTCTGGTAAGGATATAATCTATCTGACTGGCGTGTTCCCTTGATCTATAGGTGATGATTTTTTGAAGTTTGTGTTACAGATAGTTAGGTTATTTGCGTCACAGAATTCCAGGATTCTGGAGCCTTCCTCATTTCTAGTACCAAACCCATAGCCTCCATGGATTCCGTCATAGCCGTCACAATGTTGTCCATTGAGACCATTTAGGTCGCCAGCAATAATTATGTAGTCACTGTCGGTTATTTGGGAGGTAGTGAGCATTAACGACTCATAGAATCTGTCTTTTATAACGCCAGGCAGTCCGGATTGGGGTGCATACGCAGATATTATTGTCACAGTAGTTCTGTTTAGGACAAGTCTTATTTTAATTATTCTGTCGTTCACTCTATTTACGTCTATTATCTTATCTACCCATTTTTCTGCTAGCATGATTCCTACTCCACCCAGCCCATTGTCATTTCCCACCCAGAAAAGCTTATAGCATCGTTTTTTTACCCACAATGAATCCAGCAGACCCACCCCTCCACCTGGTCTCTTGAATACAGCAAACATCAACTTCCTTACGTTCAAGCATCTCTACAACCTCGTTAGAGCGACCTTTTAAGGTGCCTACATTCATGGTACCAACTCTGAAGTTTTGGATTGCGTTTGGTGGGTGGTAAGGATGGGGCACAGGAGGGGTGA
>OZ024741.1:292301587-292459087 GCA_964016885.1 Eledone cirrhosa
GAATGGCTTGTGAGGACAGTGCAAACTTTGTACAGAAGTACTGTCAGTAAAGTGAGAGTAGGAATGGAGTTTAGTGAGGAATTCCAGATACAAATAGGAGTACATCAGGGTTCGGTCCTCAGCCCACTCTTGTTCATTATAGTCCTCCAAGCCATAACAGAGGAGTTTAAGACTGGCTTCCCATGGGAAATTCTCTATGCTGATGATCTGGTTCTTATAGCAGAATCAGTAGAGGAGCTAGAGAATAAATTCTGGCTATAGAAACAGCAGCTGGAATCAAGAGGACTGAGAGTGAACCTAGCTAAGACAAAAGTGTGGAAAAGTAGAAAAGAGGACAAAACTCTGATTCCATCAGGGAAATGGCCATGTTCAATAGGTAGAAAAGGAACTGGCATAAATTCTATAAAATGTACGCAATGCAGATCTTAGGTATACAAGAGATGTAGTGGGATAGCAGGCAAATTAACAGATAGGGAAAAGTATGTATGCAGTAGATGTACAGGGAAAGTTGACAGAAGTAATCGCAGTGATAGACACATTTTTCAAATGTAGGTGGGTTCTATAGAAATGGTTGAAAGCTTCTGGTACCTAGGTGATCAGATTAGCATGGGAGTGGGGTGTTCCAAGGCCATAGTATCTAGAATAAGGATGGATTGGAAGAAGTTTAGGGAGCTGCTTACTCTGTTGACAAAGAAGGGTTTCTCCCTGCATACGAAAGGCCAGTTATATGATGCCTGTGTGAGATGTACGATGCTGAATGGTAGTGAGACATGGGCAGCAACTACAGAAGATATGCAACGGCTGGAGAGAAATGAAGCAATGTGCGTGAAAAACGAAGCATAGATGAGTTGAGAGAGAAACTGTGTATAAGAGGGATAAGTTGTGGTGTGCAGGAGAGAAGACTGAGATGGTATGGACATGTGATGTGGATGGAGGATGACAACTGGGTAAAGAAGTGCCAAGAAATCCCAGTGGAAGGCAGACAAAGTAGAGGAAGATGGCGAAAAACATGGGTGGAGGTGATGAAAGCAGAGCTCAGATCACTGAATCTCACGGAGGAGATGACGAGGTGGAGAGATGCTGTGCTAAATAGGACCCGTCCCACCCTTGCAAGTAGGGAAAAGTGGACCTAAAATGATGATGATTATAATGATATATGTATATATATATAGTAATAATAATAATAATGATAATAATTGTCTCTACTTTTAGCACAATGCCAGCTAATACCCCAGTGTATACTGATACTTTATTTTATCGACCCCGTAAGGATGAAAGGCAAAGTTAACCTCGGCGTGATTTGAACTCAGAATGGCAAGTGCTGTAACTCAATACGTCAAAGCATGGTGACTACCCTCTAACGATACTGCCAATCCACCGCCCTTAATAATGATAATAATTGTTTCTACTTTAGGCACAAGGCCAGCAATTACCCAGTGCATTACTGGTACTTTATTTTATCGACCCCGTAAGGATGAGAGGCAAAGTCAACCTCGGCGGGATTTGAACTCAGATCGTAAAGGGACGTAACTATGTTGGAAAGCATGGCGTCCGACCCTCTACCGATACTGCCAATCCATCATCCTATTTAATAATAATGATAATAATAATGAATTTGAAGACTAAAATCCAAAGAGGGTTCGTTAAGGATAAATATATATCAAATATATAAGAACCATAGAGCAAATATTTATTTTATATATATATATATATATATATATATATATATATATATATATATATATATATATATATGTATATATATATATATATATATGTATATATATATATATATATATATATATATATATATATGTATATATATATATGTATATATATATATATATATATGTATATATATATATATATATATATATATATATATATATATATGTATATATATATATATATATATATATATATATATATATATATATATATATATATATATATATATATGTATATATATATATATATATATATGTATATATATATATGTATATATATATACATATATATATATACATATATATATATATATATATATATATATATGTATATATATATATATATATATATATATATATATATATATATATATATATATATATATATATATATATATATATATATATATATATATATATAGCGGCGATGAATTAGTTTTGCGAGGTTTTTTATATGAAATCGTGTGCCGAAACAGATATTGTTATATTTGGGGAGGGTCATATTTGCGTAATATTGCCAGAATTAATAACAGAACACACTCACTGTTTGGTTGGTTTTCGCTTCTCGCTGTCTTTTATATATATATATATCTGCGATCTAACTTACTCGGTCCTCAATGTTGCCATTGACTGACCGGCGGTCAAAAATAATACAGATACAATATAGACACAAACACATATATATAGTTTACATAATTTACATAAATCTTTCGTTGCACATCTGCAACATCGTCAGTGGTGTTATATTCATTGTTCCTCCTGTTGTGTTGTATGTCTACGCCATTTTTTTTGTTTGTTCAGTCTGTCTATATATTTATTTATTTATTTGCTTGTTTGTTTATCTTATTTTATTTTGTCTTCTTTGCGCATGCGTTTGCGTGTGTGTATAGTGTTATGTGTGATGTGTGACTAGTGTGTATAGTGTTGTGTCTGCTGGGTGACTAGTGTGTGTTTATGTGCTTGTGTATGTATTTATTTATCTTATTTTATTTATTTTATTTTATTTTATTTTATTTACTTATTTATACTTCTCTTAGGTCAGTGTTGTTTGTTTGGGTGTTGCTGTTGTTCCACTCATTCTTTCTGTTTAGCTTTGGTCTTCTAATTTCGATTTCACTGGCTTCTCTGATTTGCCTATCTGCTGGGTCATTCCTATGTTTAGATATTATTCTAATTTCTATGTTGTCTATGTTACCGTCATGTTGTTGTCTAGCATGTTCGTATAGTACTGACCCGTTTTTTCGTCCTTTTAGTTCCCCCCAGTGTTGGTCTATCCTTTCACCTATGCTACGAGCTGTCTCACCTATGTATGTTGTTGTCATGTTTCTGCAAGTACCCTCTGTACATCTTATGCTATAGACTACGTTTCTAGTTTTACAGTTTATCCGGGGGTTCACCTTACATATGATACATTTCCTTTTGGTTCAGTGGGTTTTCTTAAAAGGGTAGGTTTTGCTGATCAGGGATTTTATGGTGGTTCCTGGCTTTTCTACCACCTTTATTTTTAAGTGGGTCTTTCTCAGGGCCTTTCTACACTGGTTAGCTAATTTCCCTCCAGGGGGTGGCGTCCACAAACATGACACTCTGATATCTCTGGTTGTCGTACCATGATGTGGCCTTCCCTATCTTATGTCTAGCCCTATCTAAGCTATTCCATGATTTGCTCCTGTATAGTGGGCAAATTCCTTTCATGTCCAGTTCTATGAGGGTCTTATACTTTTCCATGGCTCCTTCGTATACTCTGATTCTGTCTCTTTGGTTGTAGCCAGAGAACTGCATGCGGTTGATGAAGTGTTAGATGTGTCCTTCCATTTCTGTTGGGTCGCACATGCTGGACACATTCTTCATCACTCGTACCAAATCTGCGATCAGAATATTAAACTTAGCACTACTGGACATTGCTGAGTTTTTGAGTATCAGGTATTTGGAGGCCATGGGTTTAGCATAGTGTGAGTGGAGAATTTGGGCTCTCTCGTCTATAGTGTTAATCCAGAGTTCTGTGTCTAATACAGGTAGTCTATTGTTAGGGTGTTTGGAAGGGAAGTCTATAGTTACAGTTATACTCTGGTGTATGGAATTAGCTATCTGCTGGATGCTTTCCATCGTGCTACGTTCTAAATCAAACTTGTTAGTGCTCTCTAGTGGGGGTGTTCTTATAACTATATTGATATCGTCTACATAACGAGAGTACATGATGAGGTCTATGGAGCTTTCATTAAGGAGATCTTTAAGTCTCCTTTCCCACCATACCATGAAAAGGTTGGCAACATCACCAGCTATGCTGACGCCGATGGCTGCTCCCTCATTTTGGGTGTAGATTTTCTCATTGAACTTAAATATGTGGCCCTTTAGGGTAGTTTTGATACTAGCCCCTATTGCATGTGCGACCATTTTTCTTACCTGATCAGTGTTTTGGGGGGTCCGTATAGCTTTGGTCCACCCAATCCACCTTCCTATGGGAGTCTTTTTAGCCATTGAGGTTATGGTGGGGGGTCTACCTCTTATAGGTCTACTAGGGCAGAAACATCTAAGGTCATGGCTGTCTAGGTAGTCAGTGTCGTAGGTAAGTCTAAGTAGGAGGCCCAGTTCGTCTGTGTCGACGTCGCAGAACTCCACCTCACTCTCAATGATCATCTCCACACATCTTTTCACAGCAAAATCAATGTTAATGGATGGGTACACTGACACCACATCCATGCTGCCTATTATGCAGTTGGATAGGCTCCTGTTTTTGTTGCACTCACTGATTCTGCTGAGGAGGTCCTCTGTACTTTCACATACATCTGGGGACATCTTGATTATGGGGCGTATAACCATTGAGAGGAAGTAGGAGATCCTGTAGTTGCTAGCTATATTAGCTCCGCATACGGGTCTTGTTGGTGGTCCTGTTGTCGGGTCGTCGACTGTCTTGTGGTCTTTGCGGAGCCCATACAAGGGTGGTATGCCATTGTTAGACGCCTGGAAGTTGTTGGCAGTGCGTCTGCTTGGCTTTAGGATGTCAGTCCACATCATCATGTGAGCGTTGAGGATTTTTTCTCTCCCATCGTGTGTTAGTTGTGCAACTTCGCTCGTGTTGGTGATGTGGGGTTGCATTGCCTCGATGTAGTTTGGCATGCTATCTATTGACATCCTACCAGACTTATCTGTGGGTAGACACACTACCTCACCATCCCTTGTGCGCTGCTTGAGGCTAACCAAGCCTTCTACAGGTTTTATCCCAAGTTGTTGGGCCTCTGGTCTGCTCTGTCTCATAGTGTACCTGTCTACTACTTGTCTAATCTTATTTCTAGCTATGGTGAACTGTGCCTCCGTCTCGTCATCTATTTGCTGTGGTATGCAAACTCTTTTATTAAAGGGTAACCTCGTAGGATAGATATTACCCATCTTATATGTTTTGTCAGCTGGGTTGAAAAATAGTTTCTCTAAGGGGTTGTCGTTATTTCTATCGTCATAGTTGTGTGTGTTGCTATTATTGTTATCATGGTGGTTGTTGTTGTTTCTATCATTAGCATTAATATTATTATTGTTATGATTGCTAGATGTATTGTCGTTTACTTCACCGTTATTGTTGTTGTTGTTGTTACTGCTATTTCTACCATTGTGGTTGTTACTATTATTATGTTTCTTGTTTTTGTTGATGTTGCTACATGTACTATTTCCATTATTACCACTGTGGTTATTGTTGTTGTTGTTGTTCGTATTGTTACCGTTATTACTACTGTGGTCACTGTTGCTGTGTCTGTGGTTAACGTTTCTATTATTATTATTATTGTGGTTGTTGTTGTTCTGTCTATCGCTAGTATTATTGCCATTATCAGGCGGTGGATTGGCAGTATCCGTGGAGGGTCGGACGCCATGCTTTGCAGCATAGTTACGTCTCTTTACGATCTGAGTTCAAATCCCGCCGAGGTTGACTTTGCCTTTCATCCTTACTGGGTCGATAAAATAAAGTACCAGTAGTGCACTGGGTAATTGCTGGCCTTGTGCCTAAAGTAGAAACAATTATCACTATTTCTCACTTTCCTGCCATTGTTATGGTTATGGCTGTTATTTCTACACCCAGAGTTATTGTTTATATTACTACTACCGTTATTATTGTTGTTGTTGTTTACCTTTGCATTCTAACGTATTTTTGTGAAACACTTTTCCAGCTCCGTTTTGCATTCCATAGGGTTAATCTTTTTGTAGATGGCAAATTTTGGTGGTAACTTTAGGATTTGTTGTTCTTGTTCACTGATTAAAGTGTTCCCATAGATATTTACTGTGTGGTCATTGGTAAATTCTTCCGGTAGTTTTACATCAGTCATACGGATATTGTCGATGTTATCTGGGTATTTTTGAGAATATTCGATTTTCCTTTCTTGTAGTTTTTTCTTATTCATCCATTCTAATTTCTTCTTGAAATGCCTACAGCATTCGTTTTGAGCATATTTCGTTTCGCGTCGGATGACGCTCATGAAGTCATCTCTCTCGTTTGCTGAACTATTTAAGTTCAATGAGAAAATCTACACCCAAAATGAGGGAGCAGCCATCGGCGTCAGCATAGCTGGTGATGTTGCCAACCTTTTCATGGTATGGTGGGAAAGGAGACTTAAAGATCTCCTTAATGAAAGCTCCATAGACCTCATCATGTACTCTCGTTATGTAGACGATATCAATATAGTTATAAGAACACCCCCACTAGAGAGCACTAACAAGTTTGATTTAGAACGTAGCACGATGGAAAGCATCCAGCAGATAGCTAATTCCATACACCAGAGTATAACTGTAACTATAGACTTCCCTTCCAAACACCCTAACAATAGACTACCTGTATTAGACACAGAACTCTAGATTAACACTATAGACGAGAGAGCCCAAATTCTCCACTCACACTATGCTAAACCCATGGCCTCCAAATACCTGATACTCAAAAACTCAGCAATGTCCAGTAGTGCTAAGTTTAATATTCTGATCGCAGATTTGGTACGAGTGATGAAGAATGTGTCCAGCATGTGCGACCCAACAGAAATGGAAGGACACATCCAACACTTCATCAACCGCATGCAGTTCTCTGGCTACAACCAAAGAGACAGAGTCAGAGTATACGAAGGAGCCATGGAAAAGTATAAGACCCTCATAGAACTGGACATGAAAGGAATTTGCCCACTATACAGGAGCAAATCATGGAATAGCTTAGATAGGGCTAGACATAAGATAGGGAAGGCCACATCATGGTACGACAACCAGAGATATCAGAGTGTCATGTTTGTGGACGCCACCCCCTGGAGGGAAATTAGCTAACCAGTGTAGAAAGGCCCTGAGAAAGACCCACTTAAAAATAAAGGTGGTAGAAAAGCCAGGAACCACCATAAAATCCCTGATCAGCAAAACCTACCCTTTTAAGAAAACCCACTGAACCAAAAGGAAATGTATCATATGTAAGGTGAACCCCCGGATAAACTGTAAAACTAGAAACGTAGTCTATAGCATAAGATGTACAGAGGGTACTTGCAGAAACATGACAACAACATACATAGGTGAGACAGCTCGTAGCATAGGTGAAAGGATAGACCAACACTGGGGGGAACTAAAAGGACGAAAAAACGGGTCAGTACTATACGAACATGCTAGACAACAACATGACGGTAACATAGACAACATAGAAATTAGAATAATATCTAAACATAGGAATGACCCAGCAGATAGGCAAATCAGAGAGGCCAGTGAAATCGAAATTAGAAGACCAAAGCTAAACAGAAAGAATGAGTGGAACAACAGCAACACCCAAACAAACAACACTGACCTAAGAGAAGTATAAATAAGTAAATAAAATAAAATAAAATTAAATAAATAAAATAAGATAAATAAATACATACACAAGCACATAAACACACACTAGTCACCCAGCAGACGCAACACTATACACACTAGTCACACATCACACATAACACTATACACACACGCAAACGCATGCGCAAAGAAGACAAAATAAAATAAGATAAACAAACAAGCAAATAAATAAATAAATATATAGACAGACTGAACAAACAAAAAAAATGGCGTAGACATACAACACAACAGGAGGAACAATGAATATAACACCACTGACGATGTTGCAGATGTGCAACGAAAGATTTATGTAAATTATGTAAACTATATATATGTGTTTGTGTCTATATTGTATCTGTATTATTTTTGACCGCCGGTCAGTCAATGGCAACATTGAGGACCGAGTAAGTTAGATCGCAGATATATATATATAAAAGACAGGGAGAAGCGAAAACCAACCAAACAGTGAGTGTGTTCTGTTATTAATTCTGGCAATATTACGCAAATATGACCCTCCCCAAATATAACAATATATATATATATATATATATATATATATATATATATATATATATATATATATATATATATATATATATATGATCTAATGCTCATATGCTCATAGCCGAATCAATGACTGAAATAGAGAAGAAATTCCAAACATGGAAGCATGGCCTAGGTTCAAAAGGCCTTAAAGTTAACTTGTCTAAGACTAAAGTACTAGAATGTAGGAAGGAGAATAGGGCACTGGTCCCATCTGGGAAATGGCCATGCTCAGTGTGTAGGAAAGGAGTAGGCAGAAACTCCATTTTATGTCCCAAATGCAAAGTATGGGTGCATAAAAGATGTAATGGGATCACAGGTAAGCTAACTAAGAATATAGATTTTATATGTGGCCGGTGCTATGGTGCAATAAATAGCAGCAAATGCCCACAGAATACTAGCTCATTCCATTGCCCAGATGGTTCTATAGAAATAGTGGACACCTTCCGTTACCTGGGTGACAAAATCAGCAGTGGTGGAGGGTACTCCGAAAGTACTGTAGCTAGAGTCCGAACGGGATGGAAAAAGTCCCACTACCCCCACCCCATCCACACCACCCCTTTAAATGTGAAGTTATATTGGTACCACAGCATCCAGTCTGAAACAAATGAGGTCCGAAACAAATGAGGTCGTAACAAATGAGGTCCGAAACAAATGAGGTCGTGTAGGTGTCACAACAAAAAAACACACAGTCCACGCTGTAATGTTGACATGTCGTTAACACGGTAAAAACATCCCAGTCCACGCTGTAAACGTGGTTGGTGTTAGGAAGGGCATCCAGCCATAGAAAACCCACCAGACAATCCTATACGAGCAGGACAACAAATCTTGCCTCAAGTGGGAAACCTCCCGTCCAAACCCATGCAAGCGTGGAAGATGGACGTTAAACGATGATGATGATGATGATGATATATATAATACTAGCAGTAAAGCCCGGCGTTGCTCGGGGTCGCTCAGTAGCTGTGTTAAAGTTACAATGTTAAGTTTCTTTTTTGGCTTAAAAACTGTAGTGTCTACTGTGCAGACTTGCATGTGGTGTTTTTGATTAATATTCCCTCAACCAACAATATGCCTTATGAAGTTAAGAAAACATAACGATAACCCGAATGTTATAACAAAAGAGGATGCTGGGGATAAAAACTGCACTGGTTATTTATTAACAAAGATCGAAAATGTAAACACTGCAACGCAGAGAAAAACAATGTAAGACGCTCAATGTAAACAGAACAAAGGGAAATAACTCGTCACTTACGCTCAAAAATCGATACATTAGATTCGATTTCGTCACATAGGGTGGGTCAATTTAAAATATTTTTTTCCGATGTCTTCGCTAGGGCTCAATATACAAGTATAGCAATTTCGGTGCAATTCCGTCAGAGATTCTAAGAGGAGATGTGTGCCAAAAATCGATAGACAGACAGACAACCACAGCTTTATATATATAGATGACATAATCAAAAACAAGAACTTATTTGAAAATTTATTTGACCGATGGTTCCGCCGGACCTTCATCTATAAGTGTAGCAATTTCACCGAAATTTGAACGTACGGTTTAAGAGGAGATGTGTGCCGAAGGTTTTAGTAGACAGACAACCTCAGTTTTATATATATAGATAATCAAAAACAAGAACTTATTTGAAAATGTATTTGACCGATGGTTCCGCCGGACCTTCATCTATAAGTGTAGCAATTTCACCGAAATTTGAACGTACGGTTTAAGAGGAGATGTGTGCCGAAGGTTTTAGTAGACAGACAGACAACCTCAGTTTTATATATATAGACTAGCATTAAAGCCCGGCGTTGCTCGGGGTCATTAAGTTACCAAAGTTAGGTTGCAGCACTTTTTTGTCTGCCAGGCACTGGGTGAATGAATTGCAGACCTGGAAGCATGAGCTGCGCCAGCAGTGACAATTGTAGTTTCGCCTATGGATATTATCTCTGTGCAAAAAAGTGTTGAAATTTATTGTTTCACAGTACTTGCGCAACACGCGAGTAGACGATGCCAGCCGAACAACAGACCTGCGATGGAGTTGTTCTGCATGGTTGTCTGTGTGTTTTCTAAATTTAAGACAGTAGGGAGGGTTGTGATATGAGGGAGAGTTAGCTGTTGTTTCTAGCAGGTTTAGTGACCTCATAGAGGATATGTGTTTTCTAAATTTAAGACAGTAGGGAGTGGTGTGATATGAGGGAGAGTTAGCTGCTGTTTCTAGCAGGTTTAGTGACCTCATAGAAGATATGTTTTCTAAATTTAAGACAGTAGGGAGGGGTATGATATGGGGGAGAGTTAGCTGCTGTTTCTAGCAGGTTTAGTAACCTCATAGAGGATATGTGTTTTCTAAATTTAAGACAGTAGGGAGTGGTGTGATATGAGGGAGAGTTAGCTGCTGTTTCTAGCAGGTTTAGTAACCTCATAGAGGATATGTGTTTTCTAAATTTAAGACAGTAGGGAGTGGTGTGATATGAGGGAGAGTTAGCTGCTGTTTCTAGCAGGTTTAGTGACCTCATAGAGGATATTATTGTTTATCATCTATATATATAAAACTGACTGCACGCCTAACGAAATTTACAGATACATATATTTTAAATAAACTTATATAATTTTTGCTTTTTTTTACGAAATATTTGCTTGTTTTACGTAGTCTTTAAATAGACTTGTTTTCAAGTAAAAATGATTGTGTTAATGTCATTTTAAACGCTAAGAAAGCCAGCGTAATTTTTTTAATTTTTGCACGCAGACGCTCAATGTAAACAGAACAAAGGGAAATAACTGATCACTTACGCTCAAAAATCGATACATTATATTCGATTTCGTCAGATAGGGCGGGTCAATTTGAAATATTTTTTTTCCGATGTCTTCGCTAGGGCTCAATGTACAAGTATAGCAATTTCGGTGCAATTCCGTGAGAGATTCTAAGAGGAGATGTGTGCCAAAAATCGATAGACAGACAGACAACCACAGTTTTATATATATAGATGACATAATCAAAAACAAGAACTTATTTGAAAATTTATTTGACCGATGGTTCCGCCGGACCTTCATCTATAAGTGTAGCAATTTCACCGAAATTTGAACGTACGGTTTAAGAGGAGATGTGTGCCGAAGGTTTTAGTAGACAGACAGACAACCTCAGTTTTATATATATAGATGACATAATCAAAAACAAGAACTTATTTGAAAATTTATTTGACCGATGGTTCCGCCGGACCTTCATCTATAAGTGTAGCAATTTCACCGAAATTTGAACGTACGGTTTAAGAGGAGATGTGTGCCGAAGGTTTTAGTAGACAGACAGACAACCTCAGTTTTATATATATATAGATTAGAACAGTGGTGGGTTATATCCATTGTAGTAGAGCACTCCATGGGACGAGTTTGGTGGGAGTAATTCCACAGCAGTTAATTCACCGTTTCTGAGCTGATGATCTGACTAAATATGTATATATATATATATATATATATATATATATATATATATATATATATATATATATATATATATATATATATATATATATATATATATATAAGAAGAAATTAAAAGATGGTTAAAAAGTTCCATGTATTTTATTATGCGCATTTCAAAAACAAATATCATCCAGGGACGATATTTGCGTCCTCATCAGATAAAATAGGGAGACATGATATGAAGCTTAAAAAAGACACTTGTGAGCAAGGTAGTGTCTAAACAACATATATGTATATATATATATATACTCTTTCTGAGCAATGTAAAGAACACTTTTGATTATTTATGCCCTTGAGAAGCCCAACCGGGCGAAACGTACGTAGGTGCTGTTTTAAATAAACATGTTTTAACGGTCTATTCTCCGATTTCTTACTTTCCCATGTATATATATATATATATATATATATATATATATATATATATATATATATATATTCTTGCTGTTTCAACATCTGCCTATGTGTCTGTCTATGAAACCATATGTCCCTCTGTCTGAGTGTGTGAGGGAATAGCTACCTACATACTCACCAATCTACCCAAGGCCAGCCATCCACCCACTTACCTACCTATTCATCTATCTACCCACCTGTTTACCTACCTACCTATCTATCTACATACATGTCTATCTATCTATCTACCTATCAACCTACCTAAATGACCATAATCTTTCTTTTTCCATTCCCCCCTACTCTCTCTTCTGGATCTCATTTCTAGCTTGCTCTTTCTTCTTCATCTTCTCCTCTTTTTCTCTCTCTCTCTCACCCACCTTCATCCCCTCCCACTCACCATGACAACCTGATTCCCACCTACACAATGTGATTACTAGTATCAATATGCTAATATGGAACATTAGGGGAGAAAACAGTAAGAAAACAGAACCAAATATATATTTATATATATATATACACACACACAAACACATATATATGTATATATATATATATGTGTGTGTGTATATATATATATATATATATATAAAATGACGGATTCATGTTGTGAATAGTTAAATATAGCAATGACAGTGTGACAATGATAACGATGACGGTGTGATTACTATGACAGAAAAAAATGATGTGAGCACACACATGCACACACTCACACACATACTCATACATGCACATGCAGACACACACGTGCACACATCTCACACACACTCATACTCACACGTATACACACAATTCACTCCTCCTATACTTGCTGACATGATATGATAAAGATATATTTCAGAGATACACCACAGCAAGAAGTGAGATAAAAGGCAAACAAATTAAACAAATTCATGAACAGTCAGTCACCTTAAAAAGCAATGGTGTTGATATAAAAGATCACAGACGCACACATGCATACGTGCACACTTATGCACATACACACAGACATATATACAAACATGCATAAACATATATATACTTACACACACATAAACCACTCCTATCAATGCTGATATAGTAAAAAATATATTTGAGAAACAAATCAGCAAAAAGGTAGAAGAAAAATCTACAGGTAATACTATGAAATTGCACCTTAAAATGTGATGACAGTATTGTTGACACATTTATATATATATATACATATGATCCACAGGTGATGATAGTAATGATCACACACACACAGAGGAACCATTCCTATCCTTGAGAGCTATCATCATCATCATCATCACTGTTTAACCAGCTATTTTCCATGCTTGCATGGGTTAGATGGGTTGTCAGATTACGAGACAAATTAAGTCAGGTGACCATGTGCTCATACAGAACTATATCTGGCTTGGTTTCTATGATTGGATGCCCTTCCTAAGGCCAAACATTTTACAGCATGGACTAGGTGTTTTTTTTAGCATGGCACCAAAACGACCATCTGACAGTGTGGAATGACTGCTTTTTAATCGTGATACCAGCACGACAATCTACAGGGTGGACTTGGTGCTTTTTGTAGTGTCACCAGCATGGCCACCATTACAGAGCGCACAGCAAAATTAAAGAAATTGATAAATCTTCATAATTTCAAAAACTGGCACCTTAAAAGACTCTTATGTCTGGAGGGGGGTGGCAGGACCATGTTGGTTATTTCTTTTTGCAGTTTTATAGGAAGTGGACTAGAATAAGATTGAGTGATATTCATGTCTAACTCAAAGATAGGCATATCTTGCATTTTGTGTTCAAATCCTGCTGAGGTCAAATTTACCTTTGATCTTTCTAGAGTCAATAAAGATTAGTTTAAGCTGGTGGACTAGAGAGTCAGAGTTGTTAGTTATGTTAAATGGGAAGCCTTGCCATATTTGTTTCAGTTCTTTATATTCTGAGGTCAAATCCTCTTATTGCTTACTTCGGTGGTAGACTTAATCCATCAAGTTCTTTAACACCATTAACACCTGACTCTTGGCTGCCTTTAGGAAAGTTCACTTTATTGCACACATTCAGGCAACGTGTTTGGCTTAGACATACCATCCTCCATCCCAACAATCCTGAAGGCCTTGAAAAGGGTCATAGATACGGCCCTTTCCTCATTAACTGAGCAGTAAACGTGATGAAAAATACTTTAGCTCTTTAGCCCTTTTGATACCAAACTGCCTGAAACCACTGCTGGTGCTACAATATTGTTTGTTTTAAAATGTTTATGTTTATCTAAAACCCTTCCATCATAATTTCATGTTAGACTCTTTATGCTATGTCCCAAATACCTGTTGAATAATAAGAAAGTTAGTTATATGACTAGGTACCTTGAAAGATTTTGTTATTTGAAAATCATAGACAATGTTTTTAATTAGAAGTATGCTAATGAAAGGTTTAAGGAGAGTCAAATCAGACATCAAATTGGAACTAAATGGAACTTGACTCTTAGGGGAACAAGAGGCTCAAGAATGCAGCTCAGAGAGAAAAATCTGCAAGCTGAAACCAGAATATTTGGTACTACATAACATAATGTAACATTCAATGGAATGGAACTTCTTAACTACAGAATAGAATGATGAAGAAAGAAAGTATGAAGAATTGTGTGGAATAAATTCTATGATTGATTAAATGTCATGTGTTAAAAAGCTGACATCAAAAGATGCCATCAATGTTGGCCATTTCCTGGCAGAATACCTCGTAATAATATACACTTATATATTCATTGCTCCATATTCATATATATATATGTAGGTATGTGAATGTATATATATATATATATGTGTGTGTCTGTGTGTATGTAGATGTATATATACATACATAAAAACAGCTACATCATAGCCACACATATACACATACTTATATATATAAAATATTTACGACTGGGAACAAGATGGTAAAAATCGTGACTAGAAATTCATCACCACAATGATACTAATGCTAATATGAATACAACTAATAATAACAGCTACAACGACAATGATGATGATGATAATAATAATAATAATAATAATAATAATAATAATAATAATAATAATAATAATAATGATAATAATAATAATAAGTGCTGTTATCATTATTAAGATTAAAATTGCTATCTATTATTATAATTTTCTTTATTTTTATATCTATTTACTATTTTTTATTTTATTTTCTCTTTATTTTGGTTTCTTAACAAGTGAAGTGGAGATTGGAAAAATGCCATGAGAGCGAAGAGTAGACTTCTCAATGTTCGAATCTTTTCTTGGCCTTCTCTTGAGGTTCTCATGTTTTGTTGGCTCTCCTTGAAAATATATGTATAATAACCTGAAGGAGAAGAGAATAATTGTTGTTTGGGTGATTGGGAGAGAAAAGTTTGGGTGTTGGGGTGTTGGTCCTGTTATGTTTAAAGTTTTAGCTGTTTTACTCTGTGTGTGTCTATGAGTGGATGTGAGAGAGAGATAGAGAGAGTGAGTGAGTGTGTGTGTATGTGTGTGTATGTGAAGATAATTAGCATTCCAAATCATTGTTGGCATTATGATTTATGACAGGCTCTTTGATGAATGAAGAATTCTTCACAGAAAACAGTTTCTTATGCTCACTCCATAACCACCCCAAGAAACCAACCTTGCCCCACCCCAAATTACCACAACTCCATCCACCACCATCAATTTAGCAGATGCCAATGGTCAAGGTTCCAATATTATAAATGAATGAATGAATAAAATAATGGTGAGAATGAAAGCAGACAAGAATAAAAGAATGGCAAGAAAGAGTATAAAGTATGTGTAAGAATTACTTGAGAGTGTTTCTGCCCACTTAACTTTTTTGTTTAATGGTCGTGACCTAAATATTTTATTTGCTCACGAAAGATGTATCTATGCATATGCATACACACATACACAAACTATATACATTTAAATATATATATATATATATATATATATATATATATACATATATATATATACATACATATAAATCCATGTATATATACTGTATATGTACACATGTATATGCATACCTATATATTAAATGTGTGTGCATATTTATACACATGGTGCTGTTACAGTTACACTGTATTTGTACAGAACTTTATCATACACTTCAGCTGCAAGCACACATCTAAATATATATGTTAATTAATTACCAAAACATGAGCCTTAATTATATGCAAATTAGAAAACCCATTTCAGAATAATACTTGTTTCTACTTTAGGCACAAGGCCAGCAATTACCCAGTGTATTACTGGTACTTTATTTTATCGACCCCGTAAGGATGAAAGGCAAAGTCAACCTCGGCGGGATTTGAACTCAGATCGTAAAGGGACGTAACTATGCTTGAAAGCATGGCATCCGACCCTCTACCGATAAGCCAATCCACCCAGAATAATACTAAGAGTGAATGGGTATAAATACCTATCAAATACATGCTTCTGATGTGGTCCAACTAGATCCGAAACTTGATTAAAGATGTTTATCATTTTTTCAATTTATAGGTAAATTAGTATTTCCTGGCACGTTTATGTACCTACATATCAAATATGTGTATATTTTTATACTCGTTGGTGCAGTCTCTGTTACACACTCTGTAGTTATACAGATATAAGATTTTGGCTGCTAATGCACTTCAAATTATATACATATGTATATATGCATACACCTATACATTTCATCATCATCATTTAACGTCCACGTTCCCAGCTGGCAAGGGTTGGACATGCCACCATAGTCAATACTGAGGTAGGGCTACTGACCTCCCAGACAAGCCGAGGGGTCTGTATCCTGCTTGCACACAGTCATATCAAGTACAGAGTAGAAGTTGTGGTGTCTGTTCACACACACTGAAGAGTCCTCCTACCCCTTTGTTTGGAAAGTTTTCTATGGCTGGATGCCCTTCCTATCACAAACCACTTTAACCATTTAACATGTAGGCAATGAACACTGTTGTGTCTTTAACAAAATTAAAAGGACCTCTCAGCCCTTTTAGGCATCGTTTCTACAGCAGGATGCCCTTTCTGTCATCAACCACCCTTATAGAGTGTACTGGGTACAATTTCATAGTAGCATCACAAGAAAGGTTGTTCATCATAGTTCCAAATGTAGAGCCCTCTCAGATCTGGTGAGTGGAGCAATATAGGAGGGAGATTGGAAAGAGGGTATGATGGAGTAAAGGGTAGTATTGAGGAGGTGAATAATGGGTAGAAAGAGTAGCTACTTGGCTGCAATGGGCAGGTCTCCAGTCGGATGGTAACTATCCCCCCACCTCTTACTCACTATTCTCAAAGGCCCTGGTAAAGGTCATGTGCATTATCCTCCCTCATGACTATGCAGATTTGCTGTCAAATTAAGTTGAATTTCCAGTGAAACAACAGTGATAACAACAACACTGGATTGGTTCCATCTCTTCTTCTTCTCCTCTCCTCTTCCTCCTGAGAGGGTCATGTGGGCAGAATTCTCAAACACTCCTTCCAGAGGGTCCTGTCAGAAGCAACTGCTTCCAATTGACGCAGCTGAATCCCCAAGTGGGGCCAGCCGAGTTCATGGTTGTTATCCAACAATTTTACTCAGGGTCTACTCCTGGGTCTTCCACCAGTTGGATTTTGTCTGTAAAATCTGTCCAGTGATTCTTTTCTGAGATTTTTTAACCACATACCCATAATATTAGAACTGTGATCACTCAACTCGGAGAAGTAGCGTCTCTACCTGGAGTGTCTCTTTGATCTCCATGCTATGCACTCTATTGAGTAACATTCCTACAAAACTCTTCAGAGGAACCCTATTTCTGCCTCTTGTATTCATGATCATATTCTTACAGTCATTACCCAAGATTCATGATCGTAGGTAAGGTGTAGTATGAAAACCAAATTGAAGATAGCAAGTTTTGCTTTGACATCTACCAGCCTTCTTCTGAATACCAACTCACAAAATTTATACTTTGATATGGACTTACTATTTTGATAGAGTAGAGAATATATTTATAATAAAGTTGTTAATAATTCCTCAGGCAATAATGGGAGGGGGTATTTCTCTTCAATATTAGACAATGGGAAAGTCATCGAAAATAATATAATTCCACATATAAGTTTATTTTGTCTGTTGGAATATAAATTCCTAGATTTTATAACTTCACATCGTTTCACTTTCAGCTTCGAAATAAATTAATTCATTTGTAATTTTATATCAAATTTCACTGCAGATTTTCAACTGCAAAGATACTATCTGTTTCTTACATATACATACACCTACATGCACATACATTCATTTCCTATGTCTCTCTCTCTCTTCCCTTATGTTTGTTTGTTTCTTCCTTTCTTTTTCTCTATTTCTCTCCATTGCTTTTCTTCTTTTTTTCGCTATTTCCCTTTCTTACCCTCAGTTTTCCTCTATATTTCTAATATTCCTCTATATATCTATTATCTGCCTCTCTATCGATTTATATTCATCAGTGGGATTTCTCTCTCCTTCTCTCTTTCTTACTCTCTCTTTCCCTATATAATTCTATTTCTTGTTTCCCTCCCCAACTTTTTCTCTTCAGAATATACACTATCATGAGCACCAGTAATAATCCATCTCTGTCTACACTATATTACACTCTACCCAGTGTTGTTACTTCAATCTTAGAAGTATCACTTCCTTGAAATAGAAACTCTAATCAGAATAATAAACTATTCTCCACCCAAAGATTGTCACTATTTTGTTATATACATTAATCTAACTTTCTATGATGGAACTTCTATCTTGTCGCAATGACTGATAGAAATAGCAGACAAATCTCCTTCAAAATTCTGCTTCTTTACCTTCTATTGCTTCAACTTGAAGTCATCTATACCAAAAATGTTTAAAGTTATGAAAGTGACAAAGAGTAATAGTACAGCATATTAGGGAAAAAGTCAAATTAAACGAGATGCAGTTAGGTTTCATGCCTGGAAAAGTACTACAGATGCCTTCTTTTTAGTGAGGCAACTACAAGAGAAGTTCCTAGTCAAGAATAAGCAACTATATTCAGCTTTTGTTGATCTAAAAAAGGCCTTTGACAGAGTACCTGAATTTATTATCTGGTAGTCCTTAAGGAAATTAGGAGTAAAAGAATTACTTGTGAGGCTGTGCAAACCATGTACAGAGGAGCTGTTGGTTAGAGTAGGAAGTGAGTTAAGTGAGGAATTCAAGGTGCAGGTTTCAGTTCTTAGTCACTGCTATTCATCATAGTTCTCCAGACTATAACAGAAGAGTTTATGACTGGCTGTCAATGGAAACTTCTTCACGTGGATTATCTGGTCCTTATAACTAAATGCATAAAAAGAACTAGAGAATAAATTCCAACTACAGAAACAGAATTTGGAATCAAAAGGAATGAGGGTAAACTTAGCCAAAACTAAAGTGGTTGTAAGTAGAAAAGAAGGTGGGAGGACATATGTAGACTGGGGAGAAAGGAAGCAACCATGCTTCGTTAGATGTGCAAATTAAATGTGAGAGAACAGCAGAGCTTGGATGAACTGAAGGAGAAATTGGGTTTAAAAGGAATCCGAAGTGGTGTGCAAGAGAGAAGACTGCATTGGTATGGACATGGGTGATGATCACTGGGTGAACAAATGCTAGGAAATCCAGTAGAGGTAGACCAAGAAAGATCTGGGTAGAAGTAGTCAGAACAGATCTCAAGTTGCTGAGACTCACAGAGATGATGAAGGAATGCAGTGAATGGAGAGATGCTGTGCTGAAAAGGACCCATCCAACCCATGAAACCATGGAATAATGAACATAAAAATGATGATGATGATATATATATATATATACATATATATATAATAATAATAATAATTGTGAAGACTAAACTTTAATCTGTTATTTTAATATACATATATACAAATATATATATAAATATATCATCATCATTATCATCACCGTTTTACATCCATTCTTCCACGCTAGCAAGGGTTAGACGGGTTGTCCTGTTGTGGGCAGTGTCCAGTCGGCTGACCTTGTCTTGCTCATACAGGAACTTATTCTGGCTTGATTTCTACAGCTGGATGCCCTTCCTAACACCAACCTCATTTACAGTGAGTGCTGGGTGCTTTTTTTCTGTGGCGCCTACATGTTTACTTTACAGTGTGGGCTGGATGCTTTTTTGCCGTGGCACCTCCATGACCACTTTGCAGTGGGAGGGAGTGGGGGCATATTGTCTATATGCTTCAGCTTCGGCTTGTTCCTGTGGGAAGTTAGGTCTTCTGTATTACTGCATGATGCCAGAAGTTACGGTCGTGTGTCATTGCCTTTGAAAGGTGCAATTGGGTAAGGTCGGCTTTTATCACCTCATCCCAGGTCTTTTGGGTCTCCCCACTCCGCGGCTTCCATCAACTTCTAGTGCTTTGCACCTTTTTATGTAGCTGTCATCCTACATATGCATCACATGTCCATACCAACACAACCTCCTCTCCTGTACACAGCATTTGATTCCTCTTATGCTCAGTCTCTCTCTAAATTCGTTTATGCTTTGCTGTTCGCGTATATTACTATTACATATCCATTGGAGCATGCAAGCTTTATTTATTTCTAATCTGTGCAAGTCTTCTACAGACAGCGCCCAGGTTTCACTACCATGTAACATTTCTGTTCGTATACGTGCATCATACAGTCTGCCTTTCATTTTGAGAGAAAAGCCTTTTGCAGCTAGCAGTGGTAGTAGTTCCCTAAACTTCTTCCATCCCGTTCTTACCCTAGTTATTGTACTTTCTGAACACCCACCTCCCCTGCTAATTTGGTCACCTAAGTAGCAGAAGCTGTCTACTGTTTCTACAGAGCCCTCCCAGAGATTGGTGGTACTTGTTTCCTGTGGCTGTTTGCTGCTTGCTGTCCCAGCACAGCTGCTACATGTAAAGCCTACATTCTTAATTAAGCTTCCTGAGATCCCGCTACATCTCGTGTACCCATTGTTTGCATTTGGGGCAGAGAATGGCTTTCCTATCTACACCTTTCCTACATACTGAGCAAGGCCATTTCCCTGAGGGGATCTGGGTTCTGTTTTCTCATCTACTTACAAGGACCTTAGTCTTTGTCATGTTGACTTTGAGACCCTTTCTTTCTAGTCCCTGCTTCCATGTTTTGAATTTCTTCTCTATATACATATATATAAATATACATATATATAAATATATATACATATATATAAATATACATATATATATAAATATATATACATATATATAAATATATATACATAAATATATATACATATATATAAATATACATATATATAAATATATATACATATATATAAATATATATATAAATATATATACATATATATATATGTATATATGTACATACACACATACACACACACACACACACATATATATAGGTTTATCCTGGGTTCAATTGGGGGTAACCACAGTAAGTAAGGTACTCAATACATAGCAGAGTATAAATATTTAATATAGAAATGGCTTCTACAGGACTAGAACTGTTTCATTCAGAAGAAATCATCAAGAAGCCTTGATGATTTCTCCCGAATGAAACAGTTCTATTCCTGTCGAAGCCATTTCTATATTAAATATATATATATATATATATATATATATATATATATATATATATATATATATATATATATATATATATGGAGAATAGGATGGCTGTGTAGTTGCTAGTTAAGTTAGGCTTAATGGAATGAGAATAAGAAGAAAGCAAGAACGGGAGGGGGTTTCCTCATCAGTTGTCTAATGGGGGTCTCGGATATTTCAACGCTTTAAAGACAATATCTCTACCCCCAGAGCATTCAATAACTGAGTAAGTTATTGAGAAAACTGAGGAGGGAGAGAAGGAAAATAAAAGGGAAAAGAGAAAAAGGGAAGAAAAGAGAAAACAGCAAAAAAAACAACAAACCCAAGAATGTGCAGCGACTGAAGGCAAGAGAAGCCAAGACCACAGTGGTAACAGAACTTAGGTTCAAAAGTGTGTGATCGAACGAAAAGACACGACTGACCCAAGCGAGTGTAAAGTGAGAAAAGGACTGCTAGAAGGTCAGGTGAGGGAAACAATGAGGTGGCAGGTAGAGAGAGGGTGAGTGAAAGTGAGAGGGAGAAAGGGAGGAAGAGTAGATAGTAACGAAATAGTAAGGTAGAGGGGGAGAGAAGACGGGTTGCAGCGAAACATGATAAAATATATGGAGAATAGGATGGCTGTGTAGTTGCTAGTAAAGTTAGGCTTAAAAATGGAATGCGAATGAGTTGTCTACTGGGTGTCTCGGTTCTTACTTTCTTCTTATTCTCATTCCAATTTTAAGCCTACTATCTACTCTTCCACCTCTTTCTTCCTCTCCCTTTCTCCCTCCCTCTACCTGCCATCTCATTGTTTCCCTCACCTGACCTTCTAGCAGTCCTTTTCTCACTTTACACTCGCTTGGGTCAGTCGTGTCTTTTCGTTCGATCACACACTTTTGAACCTAAGTTCTGTTACCACTGTGGTCTTGGCTTCTCTTGCCTTCAGTCGTTTACACATTCTTGGGTTTGTTGTTTTTTAGCTGTTTTCTCTTTTTCTTCCCTTATTCCATTTTCCCTTTTATTTTCCTTCTCTCCCTCCTCCGTTTTCCCAATAACTTACTCAGTTATTGAACACTCTGGGGGTAGAGATATTGTCTTTAAAGCGTTGAAATATCTGAGACCCCCAGTAGACAATTGATGAGGAAGCCCCCACCCCCCACGTTCTTGCTTTCTTCTTATTCTCATTCCATTTTTAAGCCTATCATCATTCAATATATATATATATATAAGCACTCAACCATAAGGTTGTGAGTTCTATTCCTGGGCTGGAAGGCATATTGAGTCTTTGAATAAGATGCTTTATGAACTGCAAAGTACATTCACATACACAATTTTCATTGCATTTGGCACTTTAAACATAAATATTTTTTAAAGTATAGCAGGAATATTTGTTCAGCAGAATCTATTCCAAGACTCCATAAACAAGAGTTTTGAGCAATATAATTCAATATATTTCGCAGGCTAACTGAATAACAACAGTTTATGTTTGTTTATTAAAAGAAAGAAAAACAATTTTTATCCCAGTAAAATATATATAATATATAGAAATTTAACATAATATATCATGTGAGTATATATGTATTTGAAATACCTTCCAAAGCCATTCTATGAACAAACATTTAAGTTATATTCCAAACACTAATTCAATAATGGATTCTGATTTAGAGCACAAGACCAACAATTTTGGGGGGAAGGAAAAGTCAATTAAATCGACTCCAGTGCATTGCTGGTATTTTATTTTATCGATCCCATAAGGATGAAAAGCAAAGCTAACTTCGGTGGGATTTGAACTCAGAATGTAAAGGACCATAACTCTATGCCACAAAGCTTGTTTTCTGATGCTCTACCAATACTGCCAAACAACCAGACTAAACACTAATTTAATCATTTAGCATTTACATAACTCTATATATACTATTGTATTTTTGTGGTCAAGTCTTTATCTTACATAATTATCTCACATAACATCTAATCTCCAAGATTTTGATGTTATTTATTTTGAGAACAATACTTTAACATCAGTATGAACAGCCAGTTACAATCAGTTTAAAAAGAAAGAGTTGAGAGAATTCTGGCCAGATACGGCCAGTTTAAATGCTAAATGGTTAATAATGAAAAAGTTAGTTATATTACTAAATCAATACAAATTTTTGACAACTTTCAAAATTATCTGAAAAATCATAGGCAGTGCCTTTCATTAGAAATATGATAACAAGTGAGTTAATAAGGATTGAGAGAGAAACTGATAATGTGTTTATATTTATGGAAACTAGCCATAAATATTCCTAGAGACATTTCTGAAGAAGCATTATCTAATTGCCTATTCTAAAGCTGACAATTTTATTTGAGTTGTCTCCACCTGGATTATTTCTTGTTACTATCAGAACTATCAGAAGCTATTTAGAAGTATTGGCAGGTTCCACCATGTACACATTCTCCTATTGCTTTTCATTTACTTCGTATTGTGTACCCTATATCCTGTTTGTTCTAGCCATCCAAAGTTATTATATATATATATATATATATACATACAATAAGGTAGACAACCAGTTAGGGTATTGTAACTGATAGATCTTGAAGTATCTTGAGGTAAGGATACAACCTCCTGAAGCATACCAGACTACATCTGCTGGTTTAGGCAGAGTATCATCATCATCATCATCATCATCATCATTTTACGTCCGCTTTTCCCTACTTGGAAGGGTGGGACGGGAACTAATTCTGGCTTCATTTCTACAGCTGGATGCCCTTCCTAACACCAACCTCATTTACAGTGAGTGCTGGGTGCTTTTTTTTCGTGGCGCCTACACGGCCACTTTATAGTGGAATGATAGGGACCCCAGTCCCTATCATCTCATTTCTACAGCTGAGTAAACTGGAGCAATGTAAAATAAAGTGTCTTGCTCAAGGAAACAACACATTCATCACTATATATGTATATGTGTGTGCATCTTGGATTTGATTTGTGGACTAGGTGGCATTTGTTCTTGAACAAAATACTTTATATTATATTGCTCCTTGTGCCTAGAGTTCTGACCAACAGATATAGTATTAGCAATCAAATGACCAGTAGAAAGATAGTTTGCTCAGGCCAATCTGATGATTAGCGTTTATTCATTTCATATATATAAATGGTGAAGTTGATATATATATATATAATAGAAATAAACGAGGAAGTTTATTTTAGATATAAATGTCACTTATTTAAATGTCACTTATTTAAATTTACAATGTCACTTATTTAAATTTTCAGCAAACAGGGGAGATAAACTGACAGAGCCCTGTTTCGTACTTTTTGGTACTTATCTGAAAATTTAAATAAGTGACATTGTCACTACTTTAAAACAATAGCGTATGGTCTTCAAAATGCTTTTAATTAAGCATACAGTGTATTGCAAAATACACTATATATATTTTCATATATATATATATGTGTGTACATGTGTCTGTGTGTATAATATATATATATATTAATTATTAACCAGCATGACCACTAATTATATGCAAATTAGTACTTCCATTTCAGAATAATAATAAGAGTAAGTGGATATTTAAACCCATCAAATACATGTTTCTTTGTGGTTGTTTGAATGATATACATGCCTTCTGATGAGAGTCCAATTAGATCTGAAAATCGATTAGATATGTTTATCATTTTTTCAATTTACAGAGAAATTTGTATTCTCTGGTATGTTTACATGCCTACATATTAGATATGTGTATACTCACACCTATGCTGCTTTCACCAACATTTACCAAAAAGTCAGTAGAAGTGAATGAAACTGGTATTTAAAATTGGGATCAGCAATAACACATGCGTTCATTGTCCCATAACACCTGAGGGAATAAGAGACATATTGTATTGACATACGGCTTTTATAGGATATTTTAAAACCTGGCAAAGCCCATATCTGCTCCAGGTTTGAATACAGTATATTTTTTCCAGAGAAGGCTAGAAATTAAGAGAAAGAGATATAGATGAAGTACTTGAAGGTACTTTATTTTATCAAGCTCAAATGGATGAAAGACAAAGGTAACCTCAATAGAATTTAAACTCAGAGAACAGAAAGCCAAAATGAATACCGCAAAGCATTCTATCCAATGTTCTAATGACTCTGCTAATTTACCATCTTCCAACAATTATGAGGAATATATAAATCTAAGTTGGTTTTCTTTGATTTACCAAAATGATTTACTAAATGCTTCAAAATATGTAAATTATGAAAAAACCCTTCAATTTTTTTTGTTTTGCATTTCTATTCTTAAACAGTCGTTTTGGATTCAATATTTTGAATGTTCCAAGTTCTATTTGTGTGGACAAAATTTTCAAAAAATGTTTTTTCCCTCTCCTTCCACTGACAACATATGTAACAATGGATATATTGTATATATAAAGTTGGTAAACAATTGTTGAAACAAAACTAACCCCAAATTTAATGCCCTTCAATTTTGACAACAGGCATTTTTTTTTAGCATATGTTATTCAATCTCATAAAGCTGCTACGGGAATAAATGATAAAGATGTGAACAAACCCCTACCATCAACACCATACTTTGCTCTCTGTAGATATATCTCTCTATATCAATGTATTTAGATCTTTCCATTAATATGTTTATATCATTGTATCTCTCCATCTCTAACATTATCTACATGTCCATTTTCTCTCCCTCTTTCTCTGTTTGTGTCTATTATTCTGCTGTTTCCATCAAACAATCTCTCTCTCTCTCTCTCTCTATATATATATATATATCTTTCTCTCTCTCTCTCTCTCTCTCTCTCTATATATATATATATATATATATATCTTTTTCTCTCTCTCTCACTAACATTATCTACATGCTGATTTTCTCTCCCTTTTTATCTATCTCTGTCTATAATTCTGCTGTCTCCATGAATCGATCTCTCTCTCTCTCTCTCATCCCTTACCTTTCTCTAGAAAGTGGAAGAATGGCAACAATTGTATGGCAAAGTTATGAAATTTTTCCATAGACATACGGAAGTATAAACAATTCAATTTGAAAACATTCTTGCTTTATAGCTCCAAATAATATTTCAGAAACCAACCATGCCAACACGGAAAATGGATGTAAAGGGATGGCAATGATAATGATGATGACAACCCTTACTTAAGCGATGGATAACAACAACAACAAAAACCACAACAACAGCAGCAATAACAACAACAATAACAATAATAATAATAAGATAAATATTTATACTAGTCATATATATGATTATGTGGGTGTTCGTTTTGTAGTTTCTGAATACACACTCACAAAAACTTACATTTATGTATATAGATTAAATGATATTCACCAGTGACTTATAATGTTTTCTACGACATTTTCTTTCTCTTGTCCAATAGACGAATGTGAATATACATACATACATACATACATACATACATACATACATACATACATACATACATACACACACATACACCCACCTCTATATAGAATATTACAGAAATAATATTAAAACACCATAATATAATGTATATATAAAATGTGTGTATATATACATATATACATATGTGTATGTATATATATATATATATATATATATATATATATATATATATATACGTATGTATTTATATATATGTATGTATATATATATATGTATGTATATATATATATGTATGTATATATATGTGTATATATGTATGTATATATATATATATATATATATATATATATATGTATGTATATATATGTATATATATGTATGTATATATATATATATATATATATATGTATATATATGTATATATATGTATGTATATATATATATATATGTATGTATGTATATATATATATATGTATATATATGTATATATATATATATATATATATACACATATATATATGTGTGTATATATATGCATATATATATATATATATATATATATATATATATATACATATATATATGATATGTGTATATATATATGCATATATATATATATATATATATGTATATATATATATATATATATATATATATATATATATATATATATATATATATATATATATATATATACTTAAGTATTATCTATACATATATACACACGTATATTGTATATAATCATATTATCAAGCAGCTGTTATATAACATACTATCCATGTTTAGAATGAGATTGAAGAGATACTCTGCTAAAATGATTATTTCATGTGGTAATATATCCTATGCTTATGACTTTAATGGGGAACTTTTGTCATTGTGAGTGGGCAAATGTATTCATACACACATACCTGAAGGTATATAAAGGGATAAGTAATGGGAGAGATATGTGTGTGTCAGTGTATGGACAAATATATTAATTTTAATATATATATATATATATATATATATCAATCAGCCTCCCATCTCATAGCTATCAGCCATATGCACTGATACGGACATGTCCTCCTTCCACTGCCAGATCATCCTTACAGGGCCTTACTCTCATTTGACGCAGCAGTTACAGGCTGGAAGAGGCCATGAGCAGGCCCTGCACCAACTGGCTGGATGTCCTCAAGGAAGATCTCCAAAGGCTCAACATCACCTTGGAGGAGGCAAAGATTTTGGCATGTGACCACCAGCAATGGAGGGCACTGGTAGAACTGGTTGGCTCTACATACAGTGATGCCTCTTGAATCACTTGCCTAGGATGTCCCCAGTCTCTTCAAACAAGAGCAAGAGCACATATACTAATACAATATGATACAATCACCACCCAGAATTATCTGTCTATAGATACTTGACCAAAATATAAATACTATAACAAAAGAAAAATTCATATTGGCCTGAAAGAACTGGCATATGAGATACATATTTTGGGTATCTCTGAGTAGCTATTGCTTACCACATTATATTGTACAGTATGTTCTCTCTCTCTCTTTCTCCCTTCTCTCTTGTGGCCTAGTGGTTAGAGAATTGGATTCACAATTGTGAGGTTGTCAGTTCGATTCCTGGACTGGGCGATGTTGTTATATCCTTGAGCAAGACACTTTATTTTGTGTTGCTCTTTCTGCTAGGTGTTTTGACTGGTAGATTGTGTCAACAATGGAAAGAGCAATGGAAACATTGATTTGATTTGACAAGTTGCACTCCAGTCAGTAAGCGAATGAGGCCTGGGATCTTGTTGATACCTTTCCTTATATATTTATTTCATTGAGATATCTCCTTATTCTTGTTAATAAGCATATAGTACACTCTGTAAAGTGGTTGGCATTATGAAGGGAATCCAGCTATGGAAAGCATACCAAAATATGGAACATATGAGCAGGACATAGTTCCTTGACTGTGCCAACCTCTTCAACAATTGCTTGTTTAGAAAGAAGGAACAAAATGATGATGAGGGTGTTATTTATCCCTCCCCCATGAAGAATGCACCTCCCAACATAGACTGATAATTAGCGACCTCATAGTCAGGACGAGACGTACTCGACAACAGAAGAGGACTATCCTCAGGAGGAAAATATGGAAGCTAAAGGACCCCACAGCCAGGAATAAATTTCAAAGCATATTACTTGATGCTTTCGACAGTAAGGAAGAACATTTAGAGTCGGACAATATAGAGGGAGAGTGGGAATTTCTGAAAGCAAACCTGCTGTTGGCGACAGACGAAGTCTGTGGCTGGAGCAGGCCTGTAGGCAGGAGGAGAGTAACATGGTGGTGGAACAGTAAGGTGGAGGGGTCAATTAAGGCCAAAAAGCAGGCTTGGAAAGTATGGCGGGATGGGGGAAGTAGAGAGGACTATCAAGTGGCCAGGAGGGAAGCTAGGAGACAAGTGTACTTAGCAAGAAGGGAAGCTGAGGAAAGAAAGTTCAAGCATGTTCTACAACGCGATGACCAAAAACGTGAGGTGTTCAGGATTGCTAGGCAATGCGTCAAGGAAAACCGTGATATTGTCGGGGAGAAGTGTGTACTAAACGACGATGGCACACTTGCCATCACCGACGCTGATAAGAAGGTAGCTTGGAAGTGTCACTATGAAAGGCTTCTAAATGAGGAGAATAATTGGGAGAAAGGCAGTCTCCCCCATATCGACCCAATAGAGGGACCAGCAGTGTTAGTCGAGGGGAGTATAATAAGTAAGGCAATCAAGGATATGAAGACTGGTAAGGCGGCTGGGCCTTCGGAAATAGTTGCTGAGATGCTGAAGGCATCTGGCACGGTGGGACACACCATGGTCACCCGCATAGTTAACCAAGTCGTACAGAATGGGGTTGTTCCGAAGGACTGGCATAGCAGCATCATCGTTAACTGTTATAAGGGTAAAGGAGACGCCCTAGATAGGAGTAACTATAGAGGCATTAAATTAATCGACCAGGTCATGAAGGTCACGGAAAGAGTAATAGCGCAACTAATCAGAGAGAGAATTGACCTAGATGAAATGCAGTTCGGGTTTGTGTCAGGCAAAAGTACCACAGACGCTCTTTTCATAGTACGACAACTACAGGAGAAGTACCTAGCTAAAGGTAAACCCCTCTACTTAGCTTTTGTCGACTTGGAGAAAGCCTTCGACAGAGTCCCCCGCTCCATTATCTGGTGGGCTCTTAGAAAACTAGGCGTTGACGAATGGCTTGTGAGGGCTATACAAGCCATGTATAAAGAAACAGTCAGCAAGGTTAGAATTAACAACGAATATAGTGAAGAGTTTAGCGTAAAAGTTGGCGTCCATCAGGGCTCTGTTCTCAGTCCACTACTATTTATTATTGCCCTTCAGGCTATAACAGAGGAGTTCAAGACAGGCTGCCCATGGGAACTCCTATACGCAGACGACCTGACACTCATAGCGGAATCAATGGCCGAGCTAGAGAAGAAATTCCAAACATGGAAGCACGGCCTAGAGTCAAAAGGACTTAAAATTAACCTGGCTAAGACCAAAGTGCTAGTTTGTAGCAAAGAAAACAAGGCGGCGGTCCCTTCTGGGAAATGGTCGTGCTCGGTGTGTAGGAAAGGCGTAGGTAGAAACTCCATTTTATGTCCTAAATGCAAAGTATGGGTGCATAAAAGATGTAGTGGGATCACAGGTAAGCTAACTAAGAACATAGATTTTACATGTGGCCGGTGCTCTGGTGCAATAAGTAGCAGCAAGTGCCCACAAACTACTAGCTCTTTCAATTGCGCAGAGGGTTCTATAGAAATAGTGGACAGCTTCCGTTACCTGGGCGATAAAATCAGCAGTGGGGGAGGGTGCTCTGAAAGTACTGTAGCTAGAGTCAGAACTGGTTGGAAAAAGTTCAGAGAGCTTATACCACTATTAGCTGCTAAAGGGTTCTCACTAAAAATGAAAGGCAGGTTGTACGATGCCTGCATACGAACAGCAATGCTGCATGGCAGTGAGACCTGGGCATTGTGTGCAGAGGATATACGCAGACTAGAGAGGAACGAAGCTTGCATGCTCCGCTGGATGTGTAACAGTAATATACGTGAACGGCAAAGCATAAACGAACTAAGGAAAAAATTAGAGATAAGAGGGATCAGATGTTGTTTACTCGAGAGAAGGCTACGTTGGTATGGACACGTGATGCGCATGAAAGTCGATAGCTGTATAACAAAGTGCAGGGCAATAAAGATAGACGGTAGTCACGGAATAGGCAGACCTAGAAAAACGTGGGACGAGCTGATAAACTCCGACATCACACACTTACACCTCTCCAAGACAATGTCACTGGACCGAGACCTTTGGCGGTACTCAGTAACAGAGAAGACCCGCCTTACCTAAATATATAGTAAAACCTACTCCAGCCAGTAGGCATCTCTAACAAAATACACCCCGTCCCACCACCCCCACCCCCACCCGATCCACACCACCCCGTTCTATGTAAAGTTATGTTGGTGCCGCGCCTTCGAGGCCGAAACAAATGAGATCGTGTAGGTGTCACGACAAAAAAACACACAGTCCACGCTGTAATGTGGCCGTGTAGGCAACACGGTAAAAACCTCCCAGACCCACACTGTAAATGTGGTTGGTGTTAGGAAGGGCATCCAACTGTAGAAAACCTGCCAGACAGTCCTATGCGAGCAAGACAATCACTCTTGCCTCAAGTGGGACTACCCCCGTCCAAACCCATGCAAGCGTGGAACACGGACGTTAAACGTTGATGATGATGATGATGATGATGATGATATATATGCTTGGTTCATTTGTGAGTTCAGTTACCAGACCAGGTTGTGTGTTGTGTCCTTGAGGAAGACACTTTATTTCATCTTGCTCCAGTTTGTTCAGCTGTAGAAAAGAGTTGTAACGTTACTGGTGCCAAGCTGTATTGACCTTTGCCTTTCCCTTGGACAACATTGGTGACATGGAGAGGGGAGACTGGTATGCTTGGGGCACTGCTCGTCTTCCACATAAAACCTTGCCCACACTTTGTGCCCCAGAGGGGAACTTTCTAGGTGCAAAGCCCATGGTCATACAAAAACGAAGGGAGTTTCCATATCTACTGCTACAATCTTGGTTGAAGTAACTGGAGAAGCAATACTCAATGGATGAGTAGAATGATGTTTATTTTACTACAACTATGAAGACATACCAGAGAAACAAGAACCTGGATTTTCATACAGTATTTAGTTCTGACTCTTTATATAAGAATTCAAACTCCAGGGTCAATAAAGTAAAGTACCAGTCATGTACTGGGATTGATTTATTTGGTTAAACCCTGCACCCAAACTGCTGGTCTTATGCCTAAATTAGAAACCATTATTATTAATATAGGCAGTGGATTGGCAGTATCGGTAGAGGGTGGGACGCCATGCTTTCCAGCATAGTTACGTCCCTTTATGATCTGAGTTCAAATCCCGCCGAGGTTGACTTTGCCTTTCATCCTTTCGGGGTCGATAAAATAAAGTACCAGTAATGCACTGGGTGATTGCTGGCCTTGTGCCAAAAGTAGAAACAATTATTATTAATATTGTTTCTGTTTTTCCACTTCCTTCAGTTTTGTTTCCATTTCTTGCTGATACCTAGGGCAGAAAAACTCACAGCATACATTGATAAGCCACAATAATAAACAATTCCAACAATTTTTATCCTAGTATGATGGATTTTTTTATTTACTCCCCAAAAACAGGAAAGACAAAGTTTATGTCGGAAGGATTTGAACTCAGAGTGCAGAAATAACAGATCAACATTTTAGTTTGAAAGGTACTCATAAATCAAAACTTCAACAACAAGACTTCACCCATGCTTCAAAGTAATGTTATAAGTTGTAAAGGTGGGGGACTCTTCAAATACAGTGTAAAGTCAAGGAAGTTGAGGACTGTAAAGATCTATACTGAAAATATGATGCATAGCAGAATTGGTAGAAATAACTTGCTGGATTGTGTTATATGTTCTGAGTTCAAATTTTGCCAAAGCTAATTTCATATTTTATCCTTCTTTATGGGGCCTCAATTACACATTGGAGTTAGGAAGGAGAGCATCCTTAAATAAGAAATATAGCCCAAACACTTACAACAAAGTGAACTCATTTAAAGGCTACCATGGGTCAGGTGTCAGTGTTAAACTAGGCAACAGATTAAATCTACTACCCAAATAAACCACAGTGTGATTTGAAGTCAGAACTTAAAGAATCAGAATGAATACTGCAAAGGAATCCTATCTGGTGTTTTAATGACACTGCCAGTCTCATGTCTTTCCAATTCTCTATTGCCTCTGCTTGTAAATGGTGGCTTCAATAGAAAAGGAGTAATAATAATAATAATAATGTTGTTGACTGCTGCCTAACTGAAATATCTAGGTTGTTTAACATCCAAGTGTCTGAAATTTACAAAAATGAATCATAATAATAATAATAATAATAATAATAATAATAATAATAGACAATTTGCAAGAAATGGAAACAAAACTGAAGGAAGTGAAAAAACAGAAACAATAATAATAATAATAAACAGGCTTCTTTCAAAAATCTAATTATGCACCACAAATCAGTAATTTACAAAGAATTTTTTTAAAATTAATCTGCGAGAAAATTGTGTTATTTGTTGTATGGTAGTCAAATTGTGGCACCTCACCTCTAGATAATATTTCATGCAGAAATTCTTAAGGATATTTTTCACACAAATCCATTTAATAATCTAGTTTACTGTGTAATATGGCATTGGTTGCAATATTTTCTGTTTTGCTTTTCCTAAGAGAAGCACTAGGAATAACTGATAGCTAGGAAAAACTGAAGATCTAGAAATGTTGTTAGTCTGATATAAATAAGGAATCTCCATCACTTTCAAAGATGAGTGTTGCAGTTGTTTGGTCAACATAATAGCCTACTCTTTAAATTAATGTTTAATTAATTGAGTATTTTAAAGACATGCATGTTTAACAAAATTCTTAGAGGGGGGATTCAGCATGTCCACAGTGCAAGTCCCTAAAAAAAGTGTTTCGAGCCCTGAGGCTCATCAAGCTGGTGCTTTTTCTGGTTTCCTTGGTGTGAAGCAACTGAGAGTACAATACTCCTCCCTGGATAGTATGACAGTCAATCACAGGGTTAAAGCCCCAGCTATTGCTGCTATCCATTTTCAGCTGAGTAATGTGTATGGGATATTTATGTATTAAAATGTTCAAACTATAAAGATTTGTTGGAAATATTTTCAAGGGAATGCATAAATAACACCAATGATAATGTTAAAAAACAGTGTTTCATTGTAAAATAATCTTTCCAGATATTTTAGCACATTATTTATGTAGAATTTTATGCTGGTGTAAATCGGTAAAATATTGACCTCGAATATAACCTAACCTCACTTTTCCATCAATTTTTTTATCACATATTTCATAGCTTATATCCGGGTATATATGATAATTGGTTCTCTGGTTTACCATCACCTGGTTTTGGGGTTACTTTAATGAAGTTCACTCTATTGCAAACATTTGAGCCAAGTTTCTAGTTTGAGGAGAGTTTCTTTCCTTCAGGCATTATGCCTGGCAGATAGTATCAGCTGTTGAAAGACCAGTTCCTTTGCTTGATCAATTCCATTCTTTTTTCTTCCTTCATTTTCCTGCCATTCCATTCCTGACTTACCTCAATCAGCACAACCCATCCAAGCCATGCTAGCATGGAAAATGGCTGTTAAATGATGATGGATGATGATGATATATATATATATAGAAGTAGTAACACAACAGTTAGTTCACCATACCGAGAACAATTGTTTCACCTCAGCAGATCTTCAGCTCGGACTCAGAGTAGTGAACAAACAAACAGACAAACAAACAAACAGACAGGAATACAACTTTAGATATATAGATATACATACTGAAGTAAAAGTTGGTGGAAATATCCATAGGACGAGTTTAGTATAACCCAACGAAACTTGAGTACCTGTTTATGTCACTGTTGTAATTATTTATATATATATACATATGCATATACATATATATATATACAAATTAAAATGAAGAATTAGAAATAGGAGCCAGGACTATCCATTATCAGTGGTCTACTAGCCATCATAGGTATTTCTTCGCATTAAAGACCAGATACCTCAGGCTAGCGCGAACATAACTAAAATAAGTTATTGGGAAAAAAAGAAGTGGGTGGAGAAAGAGAGACAGGTAAACAAACACGATATATACATATATATATATATACTAGTAGTGGTACCCAGCTTTGCACGGGATAAGGTATTTTGGAACGCAGGACACCAACAGACCTAATCGTGGAAGAACTGTATGCCTGGACAATATGTAAATAAAATAAAATGAATACTGTGATGGCTGGATAATCTTTAAGATTTTCCTCGATGAAGCAGGAAAAATACAGGTTTTCACCAAATGCAGGCACTAGGGGATCAAGAAAATGAATTTTTTTAATGTGCATAATATGCCTTTAAATTTCGGGAAAATCGGCTAGACGTAACGCCTCCAAAAAGCCTTAAGAAGCTGAAAAAAATGAAGTTTTTCACTTAATGCGGACCCTTGGCCATAAGAAAGTTGGATTTTCTTTGCTTACGGTATGAAGAAGAGACTGACTAATACATAGTTACAATAGCAAAGAAATCGGTCGGACGTAACGCCTCAAAAAACCCCTAAAAATCTTTAAAAACGCAGTTTTTCACAAAATGCGGGCCCTAGAAGATAAAAAAAGTGGAATTTTCTTATGTGCATAAAACTACCTGAAACATAAGTAACACACATGTAAAGTTTGAAAAAAATCGGTTAGGCACTTCTTGAGTTTTAGGGATTCAAACTCTCACACACACACACACACACACAGACAGACATTTTCAGGGAGGTGACGTAATGCAGACAGCCAGACATGCAGACAGATATTATAAGGGCGCGACGTTATATGTATGTATCTATCTAAAAAGAGAAAGACTAAGAATTATAGAGCGAGATCGCTAAATCGCATAATGCGGTCCCTAGGGCATAGACATTTTAAACATTATTTTTGCTCAGAACACTCCCTGAAACATAAGTATTACGTGTGTAAAGTTTGAAAACAGTTGGTTTGGTGGTTCTCAAGTTTTAGGGATTTGAACTCACACACACACAGACAGACATCCTCAGTTTTATATATATAGACTAGCAGAAAACCACCCGGTGGGCGGTTTTCTGCTAGCAAATCTAGTGTATATACTGATATTGTTAAGATTTGGATGAGAAATGTTTTCGGCACCACATGTTCACCGTCTCTCGGTGTGTCTTTTATGCATGTATAAATATATATGTTATCTATACGGTGAAATCTTTGAAATAAATATATGTTAAAACGAAAAAAGAGAAAAAGAGATTAGTGACGGAAATATAAACGTTATGATACATAAACGTTATGATATAACGATGGAAATATATAAACGTTTACGATAAAACGATGGAAATAGAAACGTTCATATATAATGATAAGCCGAAACACTCGGAAGCCGAAACACTCGTAAAGCGAAACGTATAAATAAAGATTAATGTAATGAATTTGAAAAGCATAGAGATTTGAAACCGCGTCTATTTGTTTCCTTGGCATTTTTTACAGACGGACAGACAGACAAACAAACAGAGAAATACCCATTATATATTATAAGTAGACTTGGCATGGTGTCAAGTCAGAACCGCCTCGAACTGGTTACTTCTGGCTTGTGCAAGGTGTCTCTATAGCAACCAGCGATTCCCTCGGCCTCAGTGACCAAAGTCAGTGGAGAAGGGAAGGTAATGTTTCTATAGCGACAGTGTTTCTCTTGGTAGTACCAAAGTGGAGAAAGGAAGGAGAAGGTAATATTTCTGTAGCACCTACATTTGAGTTTTAGGGAAGGACAGACAGACAGACAGACAGAGAAATGCCCATATATTTCTGTGTGTGTATATATATATATATATATATATTACACACACAGAAATGTATATATATTTCTGTGTGTGTATATATATATATATATATATATATATATATATATTACACACACAGAAATGTATATATATTTCTGTGTGTATATATATATATATTACACACACAGAAATGTATATATATTTCTTAGAACAAAATTATTATTAATGTTTTGCTGTTCATAACAATTGGAATTGAAAAATTACTTTTGAAATTATTAGTTATTTTACTAATGCTTAGATATGTAAAAATGAAGCAATGTTTCTAATAATTGTTTCTACTTTTGGCACAAGGCCAGCAATTACTCAGTACATTACTGGTACTTTATTTTATCGACCCCGTGAGGATGAAAGGCAAAGTTAACCTCGGCGGTATTTGAACTCAGACCGTAAAGAGACGTAACTCCATGCTATGAAGCATGGTGTCCGACTCTCTACAGATTCTGCCAATCCACCGCCCTAATGTCTGTATGTAATGAGGGAGTGAGAGGGGAGAGAAAGAAAAGCAGAGGTGAAGTGACGAAGTGACTCTCTCCTCCTCCATCTCCCCATTCGTCACAGCAATAGAGGGGAGGAATGTTAGTGTGTTACAAAGAGAAAGAGTGAGAGTGAGAGAAACAGACAGACTAAAAGAGTGGGATAGCTGGAGAGAGAGAGAGATAGCAACCACGCGCGCACGTGTTTCCACTGTCAGACAGACAGACAGAGAAATTGCTGGTTATATATTATAAGGAGATCATCTTCATTTAACGGCTATTTTCCATGCTAGCATGGGTTAGATGGGTTGTGGTGATTGAGGCAAGTTGGATCAGGTGACTTTGTCTTGCTCATACAGAACTGTTTCTGGTCTGGTTTCCATGGCTGGATTTCCCCCTTAACGCCAACCACATTTACAGTGTGTGCTGGGTGCTTTTGTCATGAGACCTACATAACCACTTTACAGTGTGGGCTGGGAACTTTTTGTTGTGACACCTACACAACCACCTTACAGTGTGGGCTGGGTGTGTATATATATATATACGGGATGTAGTGGGATCTCAGGAAGCTTAGTTAAGAATGTAAGCTTTACATGTAGCAGCTGCATCGGGACAGTAAGCAGCAAACGACCACAGGAAACAAGCACTATCAAACTCTGAGACGGCTCTGTAAAAACAGTAGACAGCTTCTGCTACCTAGGTGACAAATTAGCAGCGGAGGTTGGTGTTCTGAAAGTACAGTAACCAGGGTAAGAACGGAATGGAAGAAGTTCAGGGAGCTACTACCACTGCTAGCTGCAAAAGTCTTTTCCCTCAAAATGAAAGGCAGACTGTATGATGCGTGCATACGAACAGCAACATTACATGGTAGTGAGACCTGGGCGCTGTGTTTAGATGACTTGCGTAGATTAGAAAGAAACGAAGCCTGCATACTCTGATGGATGTGTAATAGTAATATATGTGAATGGCAAAGCATAAACGAGCTGAGAGAGAGACTGAACATAAGAGGAATCAAATGCTTTGTGCAGGAGAGAACGATGCGTTGGTATGGACATGTGATGCGTATGAAGGATGACAGCTGCTTAAAAAAGGTGCAGAACACTAAAAGTTGATGAAAACCATGGAGTGAGGAGACCCAAGAAGACCTGGAATGAGGTGATAAAAGCGGACCTTGCCCAATTACACCTCTCAAGGGCGATGACACAGGACAGTGACCTCTGGCGTCACGCAGTAATACAGAAGACCCGACTTCCCATGGGAACAAGCCAAAGCTAAAGCATATAGAAAAGATGCCTCATCCCCTCACTGCAAAGTGGTCGTAGAGGTGTCACGACAAAAAAGCACCCAGCCCGCACTCTAAATGAGGTTGGTGTTAGAAAGGGCATCCAGCTGTAGAAATCAAGCCAAAATCAGTTCCCGTATGAGCAAGACAAGGTCACCGAACCTAACATTGCCCACAACAGGACAGCCTATCTAAACCATGCTAGCGTGGAAGAATGGACGTAAAACGGTGATGATGATGATATAATTTGATTAAAAAAATCATCAAACTAAAACTTAGTATTCTTCATCAACCAACTGGGTAAAATTTTCCATTATTTATTTACTACCAAACTACCTGAAACTGACCCTGGTTCTCTGATACAAAGCTGTTTATTTTAAAGTATTTATATTTATTTAAAAAGCTTCCATGATAATTTTGTGTGAGGACCTTTGTTATGTTATGTTCCAAACACCAACTTATTTATGAGAATGTAAGCTATCTTATTAAATTCTTAATATTCTTGATCATTTTCAAAATGATTTGTAAATCATAAGCCATGTCTTTTATTATATATATAGTTTCAAACAGGTGAAAGCCCACAATGAGATAAGGTATATGGTCGATGTGTATGTGATAATAATTTCTTGTTAAATTATATTGAAAATAGGACATTTTTAATACTTAAATGGACAAAATTACTTTCAGTGAGTGATGTCAGTTAATTTTAAATAATTACAATTCATTTAATTATAATCAAAAGTTTATTGAAAGAATGTAATTAACATTTCCAGTTCTTTATGAGCATTTACAGTCTGTCTGTATGCCCCCCCCCCCCCACACACCTCCCACCTCTCTCTCTCTGTATATATATATACATTCTATATGCATGTAAGTTATAAATATATATATAACCCATGCTAGTGTGGAAGCTGGACGTTAAACAAAGATGATGATGATGATGATATATATATATATTGAGTATATGTTGGTTGTTTACTGACACCTCAGTATACAGATTGGAACACTCGACGAAGTACGCGAGTTGGTTTGTTTACTCCGGAGTAATGTAAAGTAATTAAATCAAATAGGTAAAATTTCGCTTTGTTTATTATAAATTATAGATATACTGCTATATATATTACGGTGACAGCCATCATTGGCTGTGACCTCTTCAGGCAGTCCGAATTGGTGTGGTAGAGACAGGTACACGTGTTGTTGAAGTGTGTTTTACTCCGTCAATACTCCGATATGTCCAGCTCCTGGTTGTGTTGTTATTTCTCTGAGGAACTGGAATTTATAATAAATGAAGCCAAATTTTACCTATTTGACTTAATTATTTTACATATATATATATATATACAACCCTCATGGTAAATAAAGAAACATATATATATACATACAACCCTCATGGTTAATAAGGAAAATATATATATATATGTGTGTGTATGTGTGGGTGTGTTGTGTGTGTGTATATATATAAATATATATACATATACATAAATACACCTCTCTCTCTATATATATATATATATATACATAGGCACACACACAATTGTATGTTTATTTATATGAACAAGGTTTACAGATGCAAATTATATAAATGGGTGTGGGCATGTGGACGATGTGGGGTGATGCACTCCAGAAGTGTCTCAGTTGAAATGATTTGTGGCATATGGCACCTCTTAGAACCAGTTTTATTCTCAGATCTTTCTAAATCTGAACCTAGTAAAGTGGTAACCCTGAGTGCCCACTCTACCAGGGTAGACAGTGGAACATATTCTGAGCTCATGTAGAGTAGCACCAGCCTAAGGAATATACACCTGGAGGCACAGTTAAGTGCTTAAGAAGAGTATACATGTGATAAGTACTGCCAAAGGGAAACCCATAGTACCCAGTCTTTAACAACATTCTATATGGCTGGAGGCACTAAATTAGGAGCAGGACCAGCTATGCCATAAATGGCATGAGAGTGGAGTCTTCTGGGTGGTACAGATGACTGGGAGTGCACAGCAGACCTCCCAGGATCAGCAAAACAACCAGTATTCATCAGGCAGAGTGGCTTGAGGCTGGATATCTTACTTCATTGCAGTTCATCAAAACAGTTGTTTTTGATTGAGCTCGCTTTACTATTTGAAGATAGAATAGAAAAAGCACCTGTGTTCAAGACCATTTTTTGTTAAACACCTAAATTACTGATAATTTTTTTTTGTATTTTTAACCATACATCCTTCACCATTATCATTTTACATAGACTTTCCAAATTGGCATGGATGGGGCAGATTGGAACAGTCTAAGTCAGTTATTATATAGAGTCATTACCTCCCAAGATATTCTGAGAGACTACACCATGCTTATGCATTGCATCTTTGGCACAATTTCTACAGCTGAATGTTCTAATCATTTTACAAAGCACACTGAGTGCATTTTGTCATGGCACCAGCACTTGAAAGATTGTCATATCCTTAGCAAAATAAAAGGGTCCTTTCGATTTGATATTTCTCCTATCCCATACTTCCCTATACAATTTATAAGACAATATTTCAATTGTATTAGCTTCAAATATTTAAAATGAAGTTTGGATGTTCAAACTGATTTCTTCCAAAGAAAAAAGAAAAACTTGATACAAAATAAATTAAAATTTAACAGAGAGATCTGCCTCCATTTTACAGTATAAAATGTATTGTATCTAGTTTTACTAATCTATTCCTTTGGTTTGTTTTTATTTCACAGGTGAGTGCCTATCTGTTGTTTCTACTAAGTATGTAACCTACAAACCTACTGAGATACTATGGATCATTGGTCAGGTATTTTGAAATATTCCAAATATTTGTAAGTATATTTTTTCATTGCTAAAAAAGAATTAATAGACAATATCTGAAAATCTTTGAGCCAATGAGGGAACAATTTTCAGTTGCCTTAACATGCTAGAAATAACTGCCAAATATTTTACTGGTGCTCTGTATGAATAAAAAGTATCCTCATGAGAGACATGGATATATCTCAATGTAGATACCTGTAATAATATAATTTTAAAATATATAATTAAACATTGATAACACACATTAACTTCAGATCAAAAGATATGCAAAACAATTATATAAATGTACGAACACATTTTTTATTGTGAGGGTTGGGGATTAGAGCTGTGTTCATGGTTCTTTCAGGGCTTTTGAGACCATTGGCTGGGAAGGAGCAAGTTATCCTTGAAACCAGAAACCTGAAACAGCATAGACACTACTAAAGTCACCAAAAGACCAGGTGATTGTGTTAAACCAAGCAATGGATTAAGTCTACTGTCCAAATAGTCTACAGCGGGATTTGAATTTGGAATTGATATATATTTTTGTAAGTATTTATATAACATAATGTTAAGCTATCAAGTGAAGGTACATGTGTTAGTGATTAGAGCATTGGGCTTGTAATTAGAAGGTTGTGAGTTTGATTCTTGGAATGGGTGGTGCATTGTGTCCTTGCACAAGACACTTTATTTCCCATAACTCCAGTTTACTCAGCTGTAGAACTGAGTTGCAACATCACTGGTACCTAGCTATATCAGCCATTATTTTTCCCTTGGACAACATCAATGGTATGGAGAAGGGAGACTGGTGTATATTGGCGACTGCTAGTCTTCCACATAAAAAACCTTGCACAGACTTTGTGCCTTGAAGGGTAACTTTCTAGGTGCAAAACCCATGGTCTTTCATGACCGAAGGGGGTCTTTACCCTATTATTATTATTAAGCTATCAAAGAGTCTATACTTGGAATTTAATCTGACAGAAATAGCAGCCAGTTCTTCCTCAGTTTTCTTATCTCTAAAAAAAAAATATAGAAGCATACATAATAAAAGATATAATCTTAGACACCCTACCCTCAGTTTGAATACTTTTGATCATAGGTCTACTTAATCAAATCTTACTTGGGGCTAAACAACAACCACATAAATGCATATTGTAATATATTTCGTATAGAAAATTCCCTCATAAAGATTTATTATTCACTATTGTTGAATAAAAATATCAGAAAATGTAATATTTTTATTTCTGCTTTTATGCCGGTTCCTGCAAATTCTCTTTTAATTTCAAGACATTATTGTGTCTTGGCCATTATTTCTAACTGTGTCATATTTATTTGCATTTTCATGTTTCTCTAATTATTATTGTTTTTTATGTTTAATATATATTGTTTTTGCTATTTCCTATTGTTGCATTTTTATTTATTTAAAATTTTTTAGTTAATTTTTATTTCTGGAATATTATTTTTTTAACATTTTTCATTCTTATTATTTACATTTTTTAATTCTATTTTCAAATTTTTTACACTTTCTTTTATTTTTATTCATACAATTTTGAATTCATTTTTTAAAACTTTTTCATCAGGACAGTAACTCATAACAATAATAATAACAATAATAATAATAATAATAATAATAATAAAGATGATGATGCTGATGGTGATAGCGATGATGATAATGGTGATGATGATGGTGATAATAATAATAATAATTATAATAATAATAATAATAATAATAATAATAATGAAAATATAGATGTTGATGATGGTGATAGTGATGACGATAATGATGATGATAATTCTTACAGTTCATTTGCTGTAATAACAAATATCAAAGAATGTAGTTCATTGAAAGAAATATTAACTGTCAAATGAGGAAAAACAGTCTGTAAATTATTGGTGGCAATATAATTTTAGTCTACTGTCTTCTTTTGTTTTATTTAGGAGAGTTTTATTGTTCCAAGTATTTATGGTTCTAGCCATTATGGAACTAAAATAAATATGGAAGTAAAAGAAGATAAGAAAAGAGTTTACACAGATGATGATAGGAGATAAAGAATAAAATTTGTTAGTTGAAAGATATGCAAATTATACACATGCATGTATGTAAGGATGCATGCATCAATGCATATATAGAAGTGTGTGTATATATATACACATTATATATGTTTATATATATATATATATATATATGTATATATATATGTTCATATATATGTACGTATATGTACAAGTATATATATATATATATTTATGTATATATATATATATATATATATATATATATATATTTATGTATATATATATATATATATATATATATATATGTTTATATATATATATATGTATATATATATGTTCATATATATGTATATGTACAAGTATATATATATATCTATATATATATATTTATGTATATATATATATATATATATATATGTTTATATATATTTATATGTATATATATATGTTCATATATATGTATATGTACATGTATATATATATATGTATATATATATATATATATATATATATATATATATTGATATATATATATATATATATATATATATGTATATATATGTATGTATGTAAAAGGTAAACAGAAGTAACAACACAATTGGTACAGTATATGGAAGTTATATATTAGGTTAACGCTTGATATAGCAGGAAGAGATATATATGTTCATATATATGTATATGTACAAGTATATATATAAATACATGTTTATATAAATTTCGTATTTCTAAAGAAATACGGTTTTAGGAAGCCGTACCTAAGCAAACACTGTGGCTAACGCCCTCTGGTGATATCCAGCAGAAGCAGGGGACAACCGTCTATGCATTTCAGGCTTGACTGGCCTTCGCCAGGACGGTCCCTCCCACCGCTTGCTACTGCTGGACTTGAAAACAGCCGAGAATATATGGTTTTCTTGTATGTGTAAATGAGGTGATTAATCTCATTTGCATATGAAGCTGCATAAGTTGGCTCAACTTACAATAGAATAGAAATAAGATTTCGCTTCAAGCATAACTTTATACAATATGTATAGAAATTTTGTATTTTACCTCATTTACACAGATGAGAAAACTATATATTCTCCATTATTTTCAAGTCCAGCAGTAGTTAGTGGTGGGAGGGACCGTCCTGAGGAAGGCCAGTCAAGCCTGAAATGCATAGACGGTTGTCCCCCCCTTGCTTCTGCTGGACACCACCAGAGGGTGTTAGCCCCGGTATTTTCATAGCTACGGCTTCCTAAAACCGTATTATTTTGGAAATACGAAATTTCTATACATATTGTATAAAGCTATGCTTGAAGCAAAATCTTATTTCTTTACATGTTTATATATTTATATATATATGTATATATATATATATATATATAAGTGTATATATATATATATGTACAGACCGGCTGCCCATGGGAACTCCTATACGCAGATGATCTAACGCTCATAGCTGAATCAATGGCCGAGCTAGAGAAGAAATTCCAAACATGGAAGCACGGGCTAGAATCAAAAGGCCTTAAAATTAACCTGGCTAAGACTAAAGTTCGAGTTTGTAAGAAAGAAAATAAGGCGGCAGTCCCCTCCGGGAAGTGGCCATGCGCAGAGTGTAGGAAAGGCGTAGGAAGAAATTCCATTTTGTGTCCCAAATGCAAAGTTTGGGTTCATAAAAGATGTAGTGGGATCACAGGTAAGCTAACTAAGAACATAGATTTTACATGTGGCCGGTGTTCTGGGGCAATAAGTAGCAGCAAGTGCCCACAAAATACTAGCTCTTTCAACTGCGCAGAGGGTTCTATAGAAATAGTGGTCAGCTTCCGTTACCTGGGTGACAAAATCAGCAGTGGGGGAGGGCGCTCTGAAAGTACAGTAGCTAGAGTCAGAACTGGGTGGAAAAAGTTCAGAGAGCTTATACCACTATTAGCCGCTAAAGGGTTCTCCCTAAAAATGAAAGGCAGGTTGTACGATGCCTGCATACGAACAGCAATGTTGCATGGCAGTGAGACCTGGGCATTGTGTGCAGAGGATATACGCAGACTAGATAGAAACGAAGCTTGCATGCTCCGCTGGATGTGTAATAGTAATATACGTGAACGACAAAGCATAAACGAACTAAGGAAAAAATTAGAAATAAGAGGGATCAGATGTTGTTTACTAGAGAGAAGGCTACGTTGGTATGGTCACGTGATGCGCATGAAGGACGATAGCTGTATAACAAAGTGCAGGGCAATAAAGATAGACGGTAGCCACGGAATAGGCAGACCCAGAAAAACCTGGGACGAGCTGATAAACTCCGACCTCACACACTTACACCTCACCAAGACAATGTCACTGGACCGAGACCTTTGGCGGTACTCAGTAATAGAGAAGACCCGCCTTACCTAAATACAAAGTAAAACCTACTACAGTCAGTAGGCATCTCTAACAAAATACATCCCCCCCCCATCCCCCACCCCTTCTATGTAAAGTTATGTTGGTGCCACACCATCCAGGCCGAAACAAATGAGATCGTGTAGGTGTCACGACAAAAAAACACACAGTCCACGCTGTAATGTGGCCGTGTAGGCAACACGGTAAAAACCTCCCAGACCCACACTGTAAATGTGGTTGGTGTTAGGAAGGGCATCCAACTGTAGAAAACCTGCCAGACAGTCCTATGCGAGCAAGACAATCACTCTTGCCTCAAGTGGCAAAACCCCCGTCCAAACCCATGCAAGCGTGGAACACGGACGTTAAACGATGATGATGATGATGATGATGATTACCACGCTAAAAATTCTAATTTAGTCCAGAAATAGCCGTCGAAACAGCTTCAGCTCTGCCATCGGGGTTAAACATTTTCCTATATATATATATATATATATATATATATATATATATATATATATATATATATATATATATATATGTATATATATATGTATATATATATATGTATATATATATGTATATATATATATATATATATATATATATAGTTAAAAGAATAGAGGTGTAACACACAAGTTATTATATATTGGTAAACGGAATAGAAAATGCTGACAAATTGTTCACAGTTGAAAAATGGTTTAATTAGGAATAAAAGAGTATTAGTGATTGTATGGGTTAGTATTCGGTTGTGGTTTTAAGTTTTTAAGTTTTTACCGGTTGCGCATTTCTAAATGCTTTTCAAAAATAATTTTGAGATAGAGTGTCCGTGCTGTTTGCTCTGATCTGAGCAAACAGCATGGACACTCTATCTCAAAATTATTTTTGAAAAGCATTTAGAAATGCGCAACCGGTAAAAACTTAAAACCACAACCGAATACTAACCCATACAATCACTAATACTCTTTTATTCCTAATTAAACCATTTTTCAACTGTGAACAATTTGTCAGCATTTTCTATTCCGTTTACCAATATATATATATATATATATATATATATATAAGGAAAAGAAATCGAAAATGCAACTGGTGTCTTTTTAAGTATATTCTTTATTTCATTTATTGGTCAGACAGTAAAATTGAGATGGAGGGTTTGTGGTTTGTTTCGCATCTGGTTTGTGTTTGAAACTTCATTGTTTTATGTGGAAAGAGTGGCTCCAACTGTTACCGTTTTTTCAAAAAGTATTTTGCTTTGTCACATGAATAAGTACAATAAATTTCGCGCCACTTTGTGTTCCAAAGTTCTTATTGAATTTGCCTTAAAAAATGTGGCTCAAATTGTCGTTTTTTCAAAAGTGTAATTTGGTTTGTTGATGACTGACACGTGAATAAGTACATCAAATTTCCCAAATTTCGTGTTTGAAGGTTCTTTATTGCCACAATCATATGATTGGCCATAAAATATAGGTGCCAGAAAGGGATGGTTTGTCATAGAAAGTTTTGTGCCAAACAAAAGATAATTGTTTCTACTTTAGGCACAAGGCCAGCAAATACCCAGTGCATTACTGGTACTTTATTTTATCGACCCCGTAAGGATGAAAGGCAAAGTCAACCTCGGCGGGATTTGAACTCAGATCGTAAAGGGACGTAACTATGCTGGAAAGCATGGCGTCCGACCCTCTACTGATACTGCCAATCCACCGCCCTTAATGGTCAAGAAATGGGAGGGTGAGAAATAGTTCTGGTTAAGTGAGTATGGCTGATGTCTTGCTGAGGTGTCAAAATTCAGACTTTCTATTGAAATAAATTGAATGTTTGTGTCCATAGTGGCGGCAGAGGCGATGGTGGTGGCAGCATAGAAAAGAGAAATATATTTTTTTATTTGTGTGTGTGTTGGTTTATCGGCTTATCATCTTGATAATAGAAATAAAAATGATTGTGTGTGGGGATATGGTTAACATGTTAATGTGTTAAAATATTAATGTATGTTAAAGTATACTAGCAGAAAAACCACCACCTGGGTGACCACTTTTTTGAGAGTTGGTTTTGGGTTTGTGATGGGTAATTTGGCATTGGTGAGTAATGTTTTTAGTGATTTAGGTTGTCTTTTGCTTTTGATTATTTTGTGTTTCAAGTGATTTTTTTCATTCTTAGGTCTTGTCTCAATAGTGGAATGTTCTTGTGAATAATGTTGTATGCTTCTGTATTCGTTGAAGTGTTGACATATATGATAGAATATTGGATGTATCTTGAGTTTATTTCGGTTTTTGTATTTCTTCAATGTCTATTGCTTTATCCTTTTCTATTTCATTATCTATTAATAACGGTGGGTACTGTCTTTTGGTCAGAAGTTCCTTTTATTCTTAGAGTCTTTTATTCCGTGTTTCATAATTGGTGACAATTGTGCAAATTCTTCTTGCTAGATTAACAGGGATGTTCGTCTTCGTGTGCTTTGGATGGCTGGAGGGGAATAGCAGGTATTGTTTAGAATCTGTTGGTTTGTAGTGGATGTCAGTTTCAATAATTGTGTCTTTTTTTATGATTAAGATGATCAGAAATGGGAGTTGGTCCTGACTATTCCATTGTGAATTGGATATGGTTATTGATGCTGTTAATTAAATCTTTGAATTCATTTAGTTGGTCGAGTGTGTGAGACCATAGAATAAGGTAGTCATCCAAGTAGCATTTCTATATTCTCTCTCTTACAAGACACTAACTAATAGGAAAAAGTAAACAACTACCAGCAATCCAAAACGATGACCAGATTAAGCGCATTCATTTATCAATACCAGAAAGACTTAACTAAAAAGGAATGCTTTATTCTATGTTCTTAATAAATTTCTGCTCAGAGTGAACACAAAAGATTAAGGAAGAGTGACACGAATAATGTATCCACCAGAAGCATATTGCCACAGTAACACAACATCGATATATACAAGCAGGCTGAAAAAAAAATATTGGGCTTGCAATCGAAAGGTTGTGAGTTCAATTCTCGGACTGGGTAATGTGTTGTTTCCTTGAGCAAGACACTTTATTTCACATTGCTCCAGTTTACTCAGCTGTAGAAATGAGATGATAGGACTGGGGTCCCTATCATTCCACTGGAAGAACGGACGTAAAACGGTGATGATGATGATGATATATATATACTGTATATGTATTTCAATTTATAAATGTGTGTATATATATATATGTATCAAAAGCAGACGTAAAATGATGATGATATATATATATATTTACTATGGATAAAATCTTCCAGCTTTTTAACATATATATATATTTTCAATTTTTGCTGGCCCGGCAACCGCTCTATATAATCAGTTCCTGATAATTACTGGAATTCTATAAGAATCCAACATTAATACTTTTCAACAAACAAAGGGAGTGCTAACCTCTGAGGAATACCAACAGTATGAAACAGAGATCTATCAGCTTATCTCCCTTTGTTTGTTGAAAAAAGAAGTAAGTGACATAGTCACTACTTTAAAACAATAGTGTAAGGTCTTCAAAATGCTTATAATTAAGCATACAGTGTATTGTAAAATACACTATACATATACATTCATATATATATATATATATATATATATATATATATATATATATATATATATATATATATATATAGTGTGTGTGTGGTAAAACCCAGTAGAGCACAAGTGAGTTTGGTATAGTTGGTTTTCCACCCAATGGATTCTCAACTCGAGTTGAGAATCCATTGGGTGAAACACACGTCCTTGAGTATGGTTTGCTAATTTGTTGTGGAACTAACTCTCTCTCTTTCTTTCTCTCTCTCTCTCTCTCTCTCTCTCTCTCTCTCTCTCTATCTCTCTCTCTCTCTCTCTCTCTCTCTATATATATATATATATATATATATATATATATATATATAGGGGAGGGTCATATTTGTGTAATAATATTGCCAGAATTAATAACAGAACACACTCACTGTTTGGTTGGTTTTCGCTTCTGTGTCTTTATATCGGTTAATTTAATTTATTCGGTCCTCAATGTTACCATTGACTGACCAACGGTAAAAAATACAGATACAATATAGACACAAACACATATATATAGTCTAACAAAGTTCTTTCGTTGCACATCTGCAACATCTTCGGTGGTGCTATTATGATTCCTCCCGTTGTATTGTATGCTTACGCCATCTTTATTTAGTCTGTTTATTTATTTATTTATTTGTTATTTTTTGTCTTCTCTGCGCATGCGTTTGCGTGTGTGTATAGTGTTTTGTTTGATATGTGTTCGTGTTTGGGTGACTGTGTATTGGTTATTGTATTCTATCTTAGTTTACTAGTGTGTGTTTATATGTGTTTTTGTTATTGTGCTTGTGTATGTATTTATTTATTTATTTATTTATACTTCTCTTAGGTCAGTGTTGTTTGTTTGGGTGTTATTGTTATTCCATTCATTTTTTCTGTTTAGCCTTGGCCTTCTAAGTTCTATTTCGCTGGCCTCTCTGATTTGCCTATCTGCTGGGACATTTCTATGTTTAGATATTATTCTAATTTCTATGTTGTCTATGTCACCGTCGTGTTGTTGTCTAGCATGTTCGTATACTACTGAACCGTTTTGTCATCCTTTTAGTTTCCCCCCAGTGTTGGTCTATCCTTTCACCTATGCTACGAGCTGTCTCACCTATGTATGTTGTTGTCATGTTTCTGCAAGTACCCTCTGTACATCTTATGCTATAGACTACGTTTCTAGTTTTACAGTTTATCCAGGGGTTTACTTTACATATAATATATTTCCTATTAGTACAGTGGGTTTTCTTAAAAGGGTAGGTTTTGCTGATCAGGGATTTTATGGTGGTTCCTGGCTTTTCTACCACCTTAATCTTTAAGTGGGTCTTTCTACACTGGTTAGCTAATTACTCTCCAGGGGTAGCGTCCACAAACATGACACTCTGGTATCTCTGGTTGTCGTACCATGAGGTGGCTTTCCCTATCTTATGTCTAGTCCTATCTAAGCTATTCCATGATTTGCTCCTGTATAATGGGCAAATTCCTTTCATGTCCAGTTCTATGAGGGTCTTATACTTCTCCGTGGCTCCTTCGTATACTCTGATTCTGTCTCTTTGGTTGTAGCTAGAGAACTGCATGCGGTTGATGAAGTGTTGGATGTGTCTTTCCATTTCTGTTGGGTCGCACATGCGGGACACGTTCTTCATCACTCGTACCAAGTCTGCGATCAGAATATTAAACTTAGCACTACATTGCTGAGTTTTTTAGTATCAGGTATTTGGAGGCCATGGGTTTAGCATAGTGTGAGTGGAGAATTTGGGCTCTCTCGTCTATAGTGTTAATCCAGAGTTCCGTGTCTAATACAGGTAGTCTATTGTTAAGGTGTTTGGAAGGGTAGTCGATAGTTACAGTTATACTTTGGTGTATGGAATTAGCTATCTGCTGGATGCTTTCCATTGTGCTACGTTCTAAATCAAACTTGTTAGTGCTCTCTTGTGGGGATGTCCTTATTACTATATTGATGTCGTCTACGTAACGAGAGTACATGATGAGGTCTATGGAGCTCTCATCAAGGTGATCTTTGAAACAAATAAATAAATAAATAAACAGACTAACTAAAGATGGCGTAAGCATACAATACAACGGGAGGAAACATAATAGCACCACTGACGATGTTGCAGATGTGCAACAAAAGAACTTTTTTAGACTATATATATGTGTTTGTGTCTATATTGTATCTGTATTTTTGACCGTTGGTCAGTCAATGGTAACATTGAGGACCGAATAAATTAAATTAACCGATATAAAAAACACAGAAGCGAAAACCAACCAAACAGTGAGTGTGTTCTGTTATTAATTCTGGCAATATTATTACACAAATATGACCCTTCCCAAGTATAACAATATTTGTTTCGACACGATTTCATATAAAAAACCTCGCAAAACTAATATATATATATATATATATATATATATATATATATATATATATATATATATATATATATATATATATATATATGTATATATATATACATATATATATATATACATACACACATGCGCACACGTATAAGTTGAAAATTCTTCCATAAAAATATGATGTGAAGAGCCAACATTCACTTTATCTACTGGAACTACAAAACTTCAATTCAAAAATGTATCTTACATTATACATGGTGTAAAATGTAGGTTTAACTTATCTACTGGTGCAACATATACACAAGTAAATACTATATATATATATATATGTGTGGGTGTGTATGTGTGTGTGTGTGTGTGTATAATATAATATACATATTAGCATAATACCTGCTCAATGAAAAGAGAAAATTGAATGTGAACAGAAATTCTTGCTCCATGCCTTAATTGAATATTCATATTACTGAAGTTACATTAATAGTCTACAGTAAGTCGGCAATAAATAAAATCATCATGAGACAGTTTTAGTGTGATTATTATTTATCTTTTATAGCAACTTTGTGCAGTGATATGTATACTTTTCTTTAGTCTTCTCATGGTGAGTGTAGTGGTAAATTTACCTAGACATTTGTAGTACTAAATTTATGCTCCTGAAAACTCTTTTACAATAAAATCCAAACCACAAGATTTATGTTCCTAGATGAAATTGAAGAGTTGATAAATTGCCAGTAGTGTAAATTTAATTTATTACTACTATGGCTACCACAAGCTTGCTACAGCTTGTAACTCTCTCTCTCTCTGTATATATATATAGATATCGAGATAGATAGATAGATAGATAGATAGATAGATAGATAGATAGATAGATAGATAGATAAATAGAGAGATTTATTTGCCACAAGGGCGCACAAGAAAAGGGGACCATACAAAGACACATGCTGGGGATTTTACATACAGTCGTGTAAAAATATTGAAACAAACAATTATAACAAACGAAATCTCCAATAGGGGGGAGGCGCCACAAACGGGTTGTTTAATACCCCGTCGATAGAACAACCCTCAACTTCAGGAGCGTGTTGTGCAAGTGCTTCCTTCTTCCTTTTGCTCTCTTCTTTAACCTACAGGCTTATAAACAGAGAAGGCCCAATTACTCGGGTCATTTTCGCTTCATTCACCCACCTTTCAGTAAATTTACTGGGGTGCAGTGCCTGTCTCTCCACTCTGATTCTCCTTCTCCTTCTGATTCTCATTACTTAAAGAAGGGAATCAATTGTTTTCCGGAGAGAAAGGCATCTGTCCTCAGTCCTCTCAATCTCGTCCACCATATAACCTCTTTCACCATAGCCAGTGTACAGAGTAAAACAGCCTCTCTTTCGTTTTTGAAAGAGGCTGGCGGTTTGATCCTTACTATGGACTCGGCAGTCAACTGGATTTGTCCCATACGCGACAGCAGTTGTTCTGCATAGTTCCACAGGTCGCTTACGCCCGGGCAGAGTACAATTGCGTGCAAGACGGTTTCAATGTCCTGCTCACATCTTGGACACGTCCTCTTGGAAGCGTCCGTGCCTGTAGATCTTATCTCGAACGGGTAGAGCTCCTCGGTAGTACTGCCTGGCCAGGCACCCCTGGAAGTTGTCCATAGGTCCAGGGCGGAAAGTCCTACTGAACAGACTGGTGAGCTCGTTGTCTTCGACGTCTAGAGTCTCCCCGAGCACGTCGTCGCACTTGTAAAGTACTAACCCTCTATAGAATGTCGAAGTGGAGTCTCCACTGATTGCTGTGCTCGCTTGACAGAGGACTGTGAGCGCCTGGGCGCATTCAATGTGCCAGGCGCCCATCTTCTTCGGTCCTTGCTTCACCTAGGACTGCAGCTCCGTCAGCGAGACAAGTTGTGGGAAGGCCTGTCTCACAAACGGTGCCCCCACCGTTTGGTCGGTGAGGAGTACCTGGAGATGCCATAGCCTCAGTGCATGTTTGCGCATCATTATCCACGGCATACCCAGCCCTCCGTTGGAAGGGTTTTGACAGCAGACGGATCTCCTCACCAGTGGAGCCTGCTTCTTCCACGGGAACTGGAAGAGCATGCGTTCCGTCTTGGTGAGGTATTCACGGGTACAAGGCCCGACAGTCAAGGGGTAGTAGATGACGGACGCTATGAAAGTGTTTGCCACCTATGCTCAACCTTTCAATGACAGTTTGCACTCTGCCCACTTCTGGGTGAGCACAAATACCTTGGCCATGATCTCGTTCCAGTTTTTCTCCACCTGGATGTCTGGACCGAACCAGACCCCGAGCAATTTCACCGGTCCTTCTGTCCAGCGTCCGACGACGCTGTCGGACGGCATCGGTTTGCCTCTCCACGTTCCGAGTTGCAAACTGAAAGACTTGTTCGGGTTCAGTTTTGTTCCTGTGAAACTTTCGTATTCCTGTAGTAGGTTGCCGATTACCTTGATTTCCGAGGTTTTCGACACCATTACCGTCACGTCATCGGCATAAGCCGACGCCGCTTTTCGCAGTCCCGATTCTAAAGGGATGCTCTGCAAAAGCTCCAACTTCCGCAGTAGTAGCTCTAGAGTCAATATGTATAGAATGGAGGAGAGAGGGCATCTCTGTCGAATATGAACTCGTGATTGCGAACGGCTCCAATAGGTAGCCGTTCACCTTGACCCTCGAGCATATGCTGGTGTCATCGCCTTGATCCAGCCCCTGAAAACGGGACCGAAACTGGTCGCCTTGAGAACCGCTTCCAAGTATCGATGGTCGACCCTATCGAATGCCTTAGACTGATCTAAATTGAATAGAGCCCCACCGAAGCTGGGTTTACACCCCACCTTCTCTATGATGTATCGCATGAGGTGGAGGTTGTCGTGTATGGACCTGGTCGGGATTGCACATGTTTGCGCTTTCCCTACCTGGTTTTCGACGACAAGCGCCAGCCTCGTTGCTAGCACCTTGGCCAAAATCTTTAACTCTGTGTTGAGCAGTGTTATGGGCTTGAAATTGTTTATTTTGTTCCCCTTGTTCTCATCTCTCCTGATCAGCGTTACTATGCACTTGCCTGCAAGACTGGGAATTGTCCCGTTCTGCTGCCAAATGCAGAGGACGCCAGAGAACAAGTCCGGCATGCCTATGTAAAACTCATAGGGTAGACCAACTAGACCGGGTGATTTGCATTTCCCGCAGCGGCCCAGAGCGTCCCGTATCTCAGTGGCTGTGATCAGTCTTTCGCAGAACTCGGCGTCCATGCTTGAGAGACGCGGCAGGCTGTTGAGGTATGAACCAAAGTCCATTGCCCCGTTCGGTGCACCGTCGTTCTGCTCAAACAGTCGCGCAAAATGCCGCTGAAAGGCCGCGCACATCTGTTTGGGGTCAAGTAGCACGCGTTCGTTTTGGTCTTTCAAAGACCGAATCGTGGACTTGTTGCCACTTTTCACTTCCGCCACTCAGGTCCAGCTAACAGCTTTTGCTCCCTCGTTTCCTAGAGCACGCGATTTACTTCTGACTGCGCAGCCTTCGTGTTTCGCGTCCAAGAACTGGTCCAGTGCCGTTCTCGATGCTAGCACTCTAGCTGCGTTGCCACTCCTAAGCGCCTCTTCTACCTTGGCTACTAGTTCTGTTTCTGATTTGTTTTTCTCTAAAGCTAATTATTTACTAAACCCTATCGATTCTACTCTAATTGCTCTATTGAGAGTGTATCACCATCTATTGTTGACGATGGCTCCCGTCAACTCTTGCTTAACTAATCTACTTATCCGTTCACTGTAGGCTTGTCGTGCCGGCAACACCTTCAGCTTCCAGTATCCGGGCCCTTGTCTATGTATCCTATCACAGTTCACTATGCAGACGACTAGTTTTTAATCTGAATAGGCAACCATGTGCATTTGTGGACAGCTTAACATCCTTTTGTCCTTATCTCTAATGAAAAATCTATCCAGATACGATTTAGATGTGCCGCTGCAGTTTGCCTACGTTCACTGTTGTGCAGTCGGGAAATCTAGTCGATATCTATCGACCAGTTGGATTTGGCCGATTAGATTTTTGAGGGTGTTGCAACCCGCTCTACTGGGAGATGCTCCCACATAGTCCCATCGTGCATCTAAGATACCATTCCAGTCCCCCACTAAAGGCAAGGAGTGAGACGTTCCCAGAAAAGACTCTAGACGCTTAAAGAAGTCTGGCCGCGATTGTGATTGCCCGGTCGGGCATAAACGGCCACCAGTCTGAAGGCTCCACCTCCAATACTGTTCACGTCTAGGACTACCAGTCTACCCTCCGGGTCCAAGTGTACTTGCTGTACTTCGAGATCCAGGTTTTTCCGAAACATGACAGTCACTCCCCCTCCCGGCTGACAGAGAGATGCGTAGATCTCAAAGTCATTTAAGATGGGTTTAGTTGGTGCCTGTTGTGGATCCTGGGCTCGGTGATGGCTATTACATCTATACCGTGTGACCTAAGGTTGTTTAAAAGTTGGCCCTGTTTCCAGGACATCCCTAGGCCACGCACATTCATGCTTCCAACTCGTAAGTCAGCCATGTTGGTGGAGAAGAGTTGCCGAAAAGGACGAAAAGGTGCACTTATCTTTTCGTTTCCTGGCGATCGGGTTGTTCAATCTCTATTTCAGTTCTGGTGCGGGTGTTGAGTGGGGTCGGGAAACATTTCAACAGGACACACTTTATTTGTTTTTGGCAGGGGTTGCCAACGTCCTGTGAAAACTGTTCTTTCAATTTCTGATAGGTTTCCATCGAAACCCTTATTAGCTTTAGGTGTGGTTGAGAGTCTGCTTTTACAAATGTTTCCCCCCAGTTTTTACTTTGGGGTATTGGGAGATAGATAGATATTCAGTTGTGTCAAGAACATGACAGTCTCCCTAGTGCTGGTAATCTACATGCTAACCACACCCTGTACACGCTGTAATGGGGTTGGTGAAAGGAAGAGCATTCAGCCATAGGAAGCTTGCCAAACAAAGGGTTAGGAGGACACTTCTGCATGTCATAAACATGACAACCTCTTCTGTGCACTTGATAGAACATATGACTATGTAAGTGAGAAGCAGACCTCTGGCTCATCTGAGAGGTTAGTAACCTTGCTTCAGTAATGACGTGGTCTATGTAAACCCAGGAAATCTTTGATAACAGGGAAAGTGGACATTAAAGGGTGATAATTGTATATATATATATACATATATATATATATATGTAAAAGGTAAACAGAAATAACAACACAATCGGTACAGTATATGGAATGAATATATTACGTTAATGCTTGACATAGCAGGAAGAGGGTCTTAACGTTTCGGACACTAGTCTTTCGTGAGAGGAGAGAATGCGAAATTAAAAGATTGAAGGGATGGGTGGGGTGGAATTGGAAAAAAATGTTTTTAGAGAAAAGTAACAGGGCCAAGAAACTCAATGCTAATCAGTATCCTTGGTCAATGAGCCTAATCTGTATTATGATGTCACTTTTTGCATGTTTGTATCTGGATGCTTGTAATAACATTCACACTCCTGAAGATATATAGAACAGCAGTATACATATTGATATATGGCCAGCTGTCCTACATTGAAACATTTGTAGAGTAAAAATCATGTTATAAGTCTAAACTGGTTATTCATTCTTAATTTATATATATATATATATATATATATATATATATATATATATATATATATATATGAACAAGTAAGACCCCGACGGCTGAGCTCAAGCCGTTTCGACGGCTAATTCTGGACTCTGGACAGAATTAGCCGGCGAAACGGCTTGAGCTCAGCCGTGGGGGTCTTACTTGTTCCTATTACCCACTCTACTACCCTAAGTATTGAGTACTTTGGTGCGTTATAGTCCACCTGGTTCCTTACCACATTTCCTTCGTTATATATATATATATATAAAGAATGAATAATAACCAGTAGACACAGTAGACATCATAAAAAGGTAATTTATTCCGAGTGCTTACAAATGTTTCAACAGTAGTTATACAGCCTAGTCATGCTACTATGTGCAAAGTAATAATTACTAATTTGCACATCGCATGACTAGGCTGTATAACTACTGTTGAAACATTTGTAAGCACTCGGAATAAATTACCTTTTTATGATGTCTACCTGTTATTGTGGATTGACAGTATCGGTAGAGAGTCGGACACCATGATTTGAAGCATAGAGTTACGTCCCTTTATGAACTGAGTTCAAATCCCGCCAAGGTTAACTTTGCCTTTCATCCTTACGGGGTCGATAAAATAAAGTACCAGTAATGCACTGGGTTTGTGCTGGTCTTGTGCAAAAAAGTAGAAACAATTATTCATTCTTTATCAACACTCTGGAATACAGAAGGATCAGAAACTGAGTTTCTTCAACTATTCTTCAATAACTCGTTGAGTAACCCCTCACCGTACGTCAACTCTATCTAGTGTAGTAATTAACCATTACTGCATTCAGGATAATCCTAAGCATTTCATGCATAACCTAATATATATATATATATATAAACTACCATACGGTTTTTTTTTATCCCGTTAGTAAAATAAGTTGGATTACTTTGAATAAATAATGAATGAATATTACATATTTACAAAAATAATTTCGTAAAAATAAATAATTTAAAATTGACTTCTTTTCAAAGTTGCACTTCCAGTATATCGTTGCCACCACCACCACCACTTCAACTACCATATATATAGAAAGAGAGAGTGAGCGATGTCAATACTTCTGGTGGCGATCACTTAAATAAACATACTAATTTTCTGTCACAAATTTTCTCCTAATGCAGTTTATATATAATATCGTCTTTTTTTAATGTATCATGGATTACGTTACTGATTACATAAGACAGTGTAACAACGTCTTCGTTCAATTTCTGTTTATATTGTCAATTACGATTTTATTTGATGTATCATATCTACATGTATATATACTTGCCACCCGAGGGTGGTTTTTCTGCTAGTATATATAATTATGTAATAAACAACACAATACAATTATTCTATTTACCAAAGGTTTCACGAAGACAGGCGAGCTCAATAGAGACGTCTGAAATCGATCATCAGAAAGGAAAATTTAATATGGATATCAACACAATTAAATAGCTCTGTAGTATACATAGAGCACTCTCCCTTTCCTTATATTTTCTATGAAAATAAATCATATTATATTATATATAATGTATATATATATATATATATATATATATATATATATATATATATATATATATATACATCATATATAATATATGATTAGAGCAAACATCACGGGCGCTCTATCTCAAAATTATTTTTGAAAAGCATTAGAAATGCGCAACCGAAAACTTAAAACCAAAACTGAATACTAACCAATACTATTACTAATTTTTACTTATTCCTAATTAAACTATTTTTCACTGGGAACAATTTGTCAGCATTTTCTTTTCCTTTTACCAATATATATTTATATATATATATATATATATATATATATATATATATTATATATGGCTTGCATTACCCGTATAGAAAGCCGAATGATACGCTTAATTACATAAGTAAGCATTCTAACCATCCTGCCAGCATAACCAAGAACCTGGTAAGAAACGTTTCTTTGAGGCTTTCCCGTCTATCTACTAAGGACCATATTTTCTACGACCATTCCACATATTACAATGAAGCTCTTGCTCGGAGTGGATTTGTCGATAAGGTAGCTTATACAGAGTACGAGAATAGACCTAGAAGAAATAGATCCCGACGTATTATGTGGTATAACCCACCATATAATATGGAGGTGGCCACACCATTAGCTAAGATCTTTCTCTCCCTTATTATGAAGCATGTTCCCCCTCCACATAAATATAGGAATATTTTTAATAGAAATACGATTAAAATTTCTTACTCTACGTCTCCTAACCTTGCACATAACATCACAGCTTCACATTTAGCTAAACTACCTAGCCGTAGGAACACGTGCAACCCTGTAGTTAGTACTAACTGTAATTGTAGGAATCGGGTTGACTGCCCCCTATCCGGGAAATGCCTCTCTAGTAACATTGTCTACAAATGTAAGGTTGAAACACCCACGTCCCGTAGGGCCTACATAAGGTTAACCGCCAATAGATTCAAGCAGCGTCTTTACATGCATACCCATTCTTTTCGTTACCCATTAAGAAAGAATATGACGTCACTTTCAGCTTATATCTGGAGTCGAAAAAACAACCACACCCAATATAATTTACACTGAGAGATCCTAGCTAGGGATAGATCGTATAACGGAAATAAAAGACCATGTGACCTCTGCGCCGCTGAGGCCCTGGAAATACTCCACTCCAAAGACCACACCTTCAACAAAAAATCTGAGGCAATTTCGGCTTGTAAACATGAATTGCACAAAACTTTCCTGTATTACAGCCCCACATTATACCCTAACGGATAGTACGAACTATACGCGGATATTTTACGTCTTGATGTGGTAGCTAAGTATATGTTATGTTTATACCATTACTTATTTGTATAGGTAAGTATATATTACCTGTATGTTTTGTGTAGGTACGTATACTTTCTCGTACGTATATTTGATTGTATATGTTGGCGTATATATTATATATTCTGGTACATATGCTTTGGTTATGTGTATACTGGAGTTTTGCGTCTGTGTGTGTATGCGGGTTCGTACGTATGTAGGGTGTGTGTATATGTGTACTTTTTTGTTTTGGTTGACTTTCGTCTCCGAACATATGTGTATTTATTTGTAGGTATGCGTGTGCGCTTGTTATATACGTATTTATATATTTATATACGTTTATTTAATTATATGTATACACGCACACACACACACACATATATATATAGTTTAAATATATATATTCTTTTGTGTATTTGGTGTATACATTCCTATGCGTGCGGGTACAGGCGTTGCGTGGGTTCTGTATGTGCGTGGGGTTTTTTTTTGTGTACGTGCGTGAATTTGTTTACGTATGGCGAGTGTTTCCGCGTATGCTTGTGTATGTACGTATATGGATGCGTGTATGTATTTATTTAATTTCAATTACCTCTGTATTGTATTTTATTTACTTTATTCTTAACTCTGAAGCCGAGAATCATTCGGTTTCCTAGTTAGAATTTTAGTCTACGACTTCAGTTATACCATTTACGTGGTTTTGTCTTTGCGTGCAATTGTTCTCCCCCGCTCTACATATGACGTATTATCTTCGTTTTTTCCGTTCATTGCCACAGAACGTCTCTATGAGCCACCTAATAGAATATTAGTCTACGACTTCTTTTATACCATAAACGTGGTTTTGTCTTTGCGTGTAATTGTTTTTCATCGCTCCAAATAATGACGTATTATATTCGTTTTTTCCCGTTCTTTGCCAGTGAACGTTTCCACGGACTAAAGTATCGTCTTCCTCTCTTCCTCCGGTTGCAACGTTTTTTGAAATATTCACTTCTGCATTTACAGATTGACTTTGTTAGTTTCAGAAGATCCCGTTAAGGGTGAAAGTAGCGATTCTTTGCTTAAACTTTAATCTGTTATTTTAATAAATATATATATATATGTATATATATATATATATATATATATATATATATATATATATATATATATATATATATATATATATATATAATCAAAATAATCTTCAAACATCACATCTTTACAGTTTGCTAGAGAAACATGAAACAGAATATTGTGTATTATGTTTACAAAGCAACGGGTCATGTACTAGTAATAATAGCAACAATAACAATATTATTTTTTCTGTTTTTTAAACCTTAAATTATTTTAAAATACAAATTAAATTTAAAAGAATTCTACCCAGTTTCTCTGTATCATATTAACAAGGTCTTCATTAAATTAAGTGAAATTTTTGAAACTGTGATCACGAGGCAACTGGTAATTAAAATTATAATTATGATTTAAGCAGGAATCTGACAGATCAATTAATGAAATTTTCGATAATAATGAAATTGAATTGGATGAAAAAACCCAAAATATCTTTTGCTGTGAGCAAACAAAATTCTATTAGTGTGTGAAAATATATATGTGTGTGTGTATATATATACACACGTGTATATATATACATATATATACACATATACACACACATATATACACACATATATATATATACACATACATATATATACATATATATATATATACACATATATATACGTACATATATATATGTATATACACACACATATATATATATGCATATACATATGTATAAACATATAAATTAATAAATAAATAAATAAATAAATAAATAAATAAATAAATATATATATATATATATGCACACACACACATAATGAAATTATATGTCAATAATTATATTATATTGTACATGTAACCATATCCAATCTTAGAAAAATAAATTTAAAAAGTGATCAGCCTTAACAGTCAAATTTATAATTGAAGAACAAATGAAAATAATTGTGAAAAGTAGTAGTAGTTCAGCAACGACCTTTAACCTCCAAGGCTAATCAGTAAATACTTTATATAATACATGACTAAATACTCCTTGCTCCAATATCCTCCTTCACCAACACATGATTTCTGGATCTACCTCCTTTTCTATTAGTGTTCACTACATCTATGCACTACTTCTTGCATAAACCTAGGGACTGCTGCATATAGTGAAAGGCTCATAGTACTAATACTGTTTTTCTAAAGCAGTCATGGGCAACCTGTGGCCCACAAAGCTTTCTGAATGGTTCGCCTAAGTCACCTAAGTGAAATATTTCTGATTTTTTTACCTCAACTTTTCAGTCGTAATTTATCTTTCTATCATTTTTATGATTGAGGAAAACAACATGTACGAATTCTGAAGAAACAAATCAAAACAACCTGAGTTACTGCCCTTTTGTTAATGTGGTCACGAATGTAAATTACTGCTTGCAGCCCACCTGATGAAGAGTCATATCCCATGCGGTCCGCTTCTCAAAGAAGGTTGCCCATGCCTGTTCTAAAACCTGTAGTTTCCATGAATCTTCAACGTAAACAGGCATTATTAATAATATATATTATCTGGACCCTATAAACAGCATATCAATCCTTAATTCAATGCATGTTTAACCATTTAACATTTACATTACTCTATATATACTATTGTATTTTTGTGGTAAACGCTTTACCTCACATAATGATCTCACATAATATCGAATCTATGAGATTTTGATATGATTTATTTTCAGAACAATATCTTAACATCAGTATGAGTGGCCAGATATGGCTGGTTTGCACAGAAAGAGGTGAGAGAATTCTGGCCAGAAACGGCCAGTTTAAATGCTAATGGATTAATGTGTTTATTATACAATATATATATCACACGCACATATATATTCAACACAATTACCCATCTGCTCTCGAACTAGATATCATTCCAACCCTTTTAATTTTTATTCTTTCTTACTCTATTTTAATAAAAGGTTGTAAGCAAGATGGCAGTCCCTGACTCACCTTTTTAACCAGTGTGACACTGTATGCACATTGTTAATATTTTTGTGCTTACATTTTGTCAATCACGTGTCATCTTTTTCACTTTTTGATTACTTTAAACTTACATTTTAAACTCACATTTTTACTGTTTGCTCCCTTACCCTCAGGGTCGGATTTAATGAGGGCAAATGGGGCAATTAGCCCAGGCTCCCTACAGTGGGAGGTTTCACCAGAGACTGCTGTACCATTTTATTAGAGCCCTCTGGTGGGGTTTTTAGTTTTTAATATCTGTATGTATAACTTTTCAATTCCAATAAATTGCCTGAAGCTGACTTTGATATGTTTGATATGTATGTAAAATTGGAACTTTGCTGTGTATTCTAATTTTTTGTGTTTGAGCCACCCCCCAAAAACTTGTTGTGCCCCCCCCCCCCCCCCCCCGAATCCTGGTCTAAATCTGGCCCTACTTGACTTGTCATATTGTCTCTACCTACATATATATTGTAATGCTGCACAGATGTGCATACATTCACAATTACAAAGGAATCAGGGCTGCCATAGAGAATACATATAATATAAATAAGGTCACGATACTATGACTAACCATGTATTCAATTATAAAAAATGTAATACTAAACACATGTAAAGATATATCGTTTATATTATCTCTGGATATGGAAGGGCACTATAAGGAAATAATGTTTATTAGGAGAGGTTGAAAGAAAACAAGGGTGGAATTTGGAAGGGTAGCACATAAATCACAAAATAAGACAGGTCAGAAATTACAGGAAGAGGTAAAAGGTGGAATGAAATAGCGATGAAGTGAGATAAATTACTTAAATTAATTAAATGTAAAATAAATTGAAGATATAAATACACGCATATACATAATTTAAAGAAAGTCACAGCATATTTGGAACCGCTGTATGAACTACTTTTATATCCTTTTTACCATCTTAGGTATAGCCCTATTAAGATCACATCCTCTTTGGGGTTATGTATTAACACCTAGTAAGAAAGTAATTAAATAAGGCTCATTATGTTTGGTAAGTGGGTTGATAAGTAGCATAAATTGTGTAGGTTGGAAACTATAATTTTAAATTAGCGTGAATTTCTTTGATGTAAATATTTAAGTTCTTAAGAAAATTTGTGATGTATATCTGGAATATAGTGTGATGTCAAATTATAATGCAGTACATTATCATTACATCAATCACATTTAGTTTCATATTTATTTAATGTTTATAATGGATGCTGTTTATCAAATCCATGATAAAATGATCAATGAAAATATTTCACTTTAGGTATTTAAGTGAATTATGGTGAAAGGAAAGTGAATTATTTTAAACTGACTGAAACCAGGGCTGGACTTTCACCTGCTCAGGCCCTAAGCTATATGAAATTTGAGACCTTCCCTACAAAAATTCAATCTAAGTTGGCTAACCTTGAGCAACTGTTAAAAATCCTCAAAGTAATTGAGTCTCAACAAGGTTTTTACATACTTAGGAATTATTTGTCAATCCCTAAGTTGTATTTCCTCAGAGTTAGTCCCTCTTACAAATTCTCCAATGCTTTGATGACCTCATATTCAGTGAGCTTGAGGGTCTGGTCAATGTCTGACTCTCTCTAGAGTCTTGCGACAATGCTATCTTCCCCAAATGGTTTGGAGGTCTCAATCTGCACAAATGCACATCTTTGTCCCTACCTTGCTCTCTTTCCTCGATCATGCTTGCTCCCATCTTGTAGGTGACATCCTCTCCTTTCCAACTAGTTCCACCATGGAGATGGATGAAGCTTTACTACAGTGGAGAGATGTAAGCAGAGAATAGAGGACAATCTGCATTTAAGGGAAACTTTTAACTCTCCCCTCAAAGTTCCCAGAGAACTGGATAGATGCCCTGCCTGTGGCCAACATTGGTCTTCTCAGTCAGGACAAGCTCCACATCTTCATTGCACTTTGTGTGGGAGCCGATGTCTGTGGGGGGACTGAGATGTGGTAGTTCCCTCAACTCCACAGGCCTACATGGTGTCCTGAAGCCTGAATGCTGGTTGTTTCACTTGCCACATCAAGCTAAACCTGATCATTAAACAGCCCCAGGCTCAGGTAAATAACCCCTCAGTTCTAGAGCTAGCTCGATTATCCAAAAGTCATGGGAAAAGACCAGACAGCCTTACCCTTTGTCACCGAGTAAGAGGTAGGTGACTCATTTGGGACAATGCACTCAGTGAATCTTTTGTTCCCTCCCACATTATGGATACCGCAGCAAATGTTGGGGTCACTGTTTCAGTTGCTGAATGGAATAAAATTCATAAATACCACAATTTATCTAATAATTATTTTTTCCAGCCAATCAAATTTTTGTGGAAAAATATCTTACCTTCTCCAATAAAAAATATTATGTATTTTGCGAAATCCAGAGACTTTCAATAATGACCAAAAGTTGACCCTAAATATTACTTATAGCTCTAGGAAAGCCATGAACGACACCACATCCTTTTAACTTTGATTTTGAAAGTAGGTTTATAATTATCAATTTTCATTATACTTTTGTAGCTGTCTTGGTGGCCTAGTTGGAGGAATCATAGATGGTGGTGATTTTGGTCTGAAGTTCAATCCTGGTTGGGAGTAGGGTTCCTGGTAAACCTTTTCAGTTATTTTCTATTGGTTGTAAAATAAAAACTGAAAAAGGTTACATGTACCTCTCGAACAGGATTGAACCCAAGGCCAGGATCTCCACCGTCTCTAGTAACTACCGCTAGGCCACAGAGATAACTACAAAAATGTTATGAACTACAAAAATGTTATGAACATTCATACTTATAAACCTACTTTCAAAATTTTCAAAACAAAGTGTTGTGGTGTCGTTCATGTCTTTCTTAATGTTATTGCTCCTACTTAAGGTCGGCTTCTAAATCATTCAGGTGTTCCATAAACTACATCCTCATTTTTTTTCACATCTATCTAGACTATATTTTAAACTGTAATCCATGTTTCATCTCTGTTGCACCTCATTTCTCCAGAGATTTTCAATCATATATATATACTAGCCAAATTACCCACACATTTTTTTTGTAAGAAAATGATGATTGATTTTAAATTTATGGAGAAAAACTCTGCATTTCAATATTACTCAATGTAAAATGTAATGCATGAAACTTGGAAAACATTATTTTTTGTAATATATAAAATCAAAATTACATTATTAAATCTTATTCTTATTTTGTTTCTTGTAAATAATTTTTTTCAAAATATCAATTTAAACTTGATCATTTCATTTTTGTGTAAATCATTATTTTCGAATTAGAAATTCAAAGTTTAATTATTTATTCTTTAACATAATAAATACATGAAAATATATTTCATACTTCGTCCTAATGAAGAACTTCATAGTAAACAACATTTCTTGTCTTTCTTTGATTGGCTAAAATGTAGAGATTTTTTGAAGTTCCAGTCCTTGAAACAGCCACATAAAACATGCCATGTCTGAAACATGGGTTTGTCAGATCTATACCAATAGTTTTGAAAGTTTGACCTTCACTCTTATTGATGCTCATGGCAAAGCATGGCCTCACTGGGAACTGCAGCCGCATAAATGTAAAAGGCAACTCGCTATCACTTGGTATAACTGGAATCCTCGGAATGAGAAGAGCTTGACCATTGTAAGCCCCGAATATAATAGTTGCTTCAATCAAGTTATCATGTAATCTTGTTACAACACATCTTGTTCCATTTATTGGCCAAAATGTTTACTATAGTGGGTTTAACCTCCATTAGGGTACCTTAATATTATTGAAATTTGCTGAAATTTTGTGAATAGGCATCATATTTTGTCATTTACCTATGGTTTAAATTTCATATAAATTGAAGGAAAAAGATTTTCAGCAGGAGTTTGTGCCCCAGGGAACCCTTTCATTGAAATGAAATATACTTATCCAAGTACCCTGGGCAATGTAGTTTCAGAATATATATAGTTATGGGGGTCTATCTTCAAAACCATAGGAGGAGTTCGTGAACAAACAGACAGGAACTACAACTTTATATATATATATATATTTCGTTTCTGAACAAAGGCAAGGCACAAAAACAAAGAAAAGAATCCCCAGTCACTGAAGAGGTCACAGAATGTGTGACGAATGAACTTTGACAATATATGAACAATCGTCTGGTTGTGGAACCAACCAACCAACCGGAAATTTATAAATTCCTAAATTTATAAATTTAATTTATAATAAATTGAAGTGAAAGCAACTGGTGCATGTGTTTCTTATTGGCAACATGACCCTCCCAAAGTATAACAATATATATATATATATATATAAATGTTTTATGTTTTGTATTTTATCTGATGATAGTGTACAAATATTTTCTACTGGGACGTAATGAATTTTCTACAATTAAAAATCACGCACACACTTAAATTTCAATAACATAATAGAAATGGATACCTTTGTAAAAGTATCTGTAAAATTTCATTAGAAACTATACATTATTTTACAAAAAATGGTTGTGAAGAAACAAAATTTGGTGAGGGCACCAAACTATATAGTCATGCCAAATCATTTTTGTGTTTGTGAGAAGATTGGATTTTACTGTACATGCATGTAGGGATTATTATTAAAACATATCACGGGTATAAATAGAAAAGAAGGACTGAGCTTACAGGTATAATATTGAACTACAATTAACGAATACGATTAAATTTGAACCTTCACCATTTTTCTTTAGCACTGTAAGCACCAAAGTAAAACACGTAATTTTCTTTAAAATTACACCCGTCTATATTTATTATATATGTTTATATTTTCATTCTGAAAGAATTTTGAACAATTTGTAATGCTATTTATATAACTGTGAATACAATTTCACTATTTCAAGTGAGACGGTTGTAATTGTAAACTCCAAAAGTGCCCTCCTACCCCAATGAATTAAGAAACGAACAGCTCTCAGTTTTGGAGGTCAGGTTTATTTAAAACATCATAAAAATACAAGAAAAACAATTTTCACCTCCAATGTAAAAATAAAAAATAAATAAAATTACTTTTTAAATTTTATTAACATAATTGCTATGTATACACCTTCGAAAATCTGTCTGCAACGTTTCATTAGAAAGGAAATGCATTCTAGAGAAGGTTATGAAGAAAATAAGATGGTGTCGGGCATTAAACTAATTTTGCTGATGAAAATATATTCGATAAAATCAAGTGTTTTTTTAAACTAAATTTTACATTTCCATAGAGATAGGATCTTAAAATGTGACCGTTTTCTTCATGGTCAGAAAATACTTCAACCCCCCAAAAACTAGATCATTTTTAAAATAAAAAAGAAATAATTGTTTTTATTTTTGGCACAAGGCCAGCAATTATCCCAGTGCATTACTGGTGATTTATTTTATCGACCCCTTAAGGATGAAAGGCAAAGTTAACCTTGGCGGAAATGGAACTGAGATCGCAAATGGGGCGTAACTCTATGCTGCAAAGCATGGCGTCCACACCTCTACCAATAAAAAATACAAAAATACAAAGTATTTCTAGGAAACTAAATGTTGTAAATAGTATATATGAATGGATACTATCATATGTGCAAAATAGTTACGACGAAATCTATATTTCCATAAAAATTCATGTCTGTACGAACAGAATAATAACTCTCTAGATGTATTGCGTAATCTCTTGAAAATTTTCTTTGCTAATTGCCATGTATTCTCAATATTCTGTGTACACGGTGTTGGACTTAGCTATAGCTAAGATCAACACACCCAGTGGGGCTTCATTCTTTAACATATATTTTTTATTTTATCATTAAGTTTTATTCTTTAACACCAAATCTTAAAGAATTCTATATATATTATTCTTTGCGGCGGATTGGCAGTATCGGTAGAGGGTCTGACGCCATGCCTTGCACAAACAGTTACGGCCCTTTATGGTCTGAGGTCAAATCCCGCCGAGGTTAACTTTGCCTTTCATCCTTACGGGGTCGATAAAATAAAGTACCAGTAATACACTGGAATAATTGCTGGCCTTGTGCCAAAAGTAGAAACAATTATTCTTTACCATTGATATTAATATGAATTAATTTTTTTTTGTTAATGAATGGTTTCAGAGAAGGGCTTCAAATTTCATATAGCTTAGGGTCTCAGCAGGTGCAAGTCCGGCCGTGTGTATATGAAAGTATATTGGTGTCATCATGCAGGGTACAAAGTTCTGCTCATAAACAACGGTGTCATGAATGTAAACACCATCTGTCATTTGATTGAAATTCCGTACATTTGTCTGCTATCTGATACCGTCCAGATTCTTGGCAAAGAAAGACAGATATATCGTCCAATTTCATTTCATTGTCTACTATATTAGACTCTATTCTATGCGAAGACCATTTATTTTATGATATTTCATTAATTCCACTTTTTAACGTTATTCTGACTTATCTCATTTCGTAATTTTTGTACTTGTCGTTACCCACGAGTACAATCTATCTTGTATAACATAGTAAAATTAGTTAATTAAAGTTCAAGTCTGTTCTAAGCCAAATGCTTATCCCCAGTTTCTTTGGCACTAAGTGACTGAGAGTACATGACTCTTCCTGGGTGGGACACCAGTCTCTAGTAGGTTTAACTCCCTAGCTGAATGTATTAGAGCAACGTGAAATAAAGTGTTTTGCTGAAGAACACAACACAGCAGCCTGTCCAGGAATTGAACCAGCAACATTATGATCTGCATCAAGCATCCTAACCATTAGGACCAATGTATCTATCTATATACTACTAAAACTCTGTGATTGCTTGCTTGCTTGTCTGTAATGTAATACAGCCAAAAGGGACATAATGGGAAAATACTTTGAAAGGAAGTTGACCCTGAAATGGGAATACAAATGGAATAAAACAAGTTTCGCATAAATTGGAGCACGGGTTTCCGAGATTTTTCGAGAACCTTCATAAACAGAGGGAGAAGGATAGAGAGAAAGAGATATTGATTGTGAGAGAGTAGATTGATAGACATAGAGAGAGAGAGAGGAAGAGGAGACAGAGAAGGAGAATGGAAGAGAGCTGGTGGTGGTGTTGTGTGTGTATATATATATGTGTGTGTCTGACCAGTGTATATAGATCACACACTCACATATATATATACACATACATATATATATGTATAGAAACACGCACATTTATATATATATATATATATATATATACATACACACGTGTGTATATATATATATATATATATATATATATATATATATACCTTCCAATTTCATTTTATATTACATACATGTCTGTGTATATTTTACCCAATGGCTCACGGGTGGTCTAGTAATATTTAAAGTTAGACTAATAATAATTAAATCAAACAAAAGCAGAGATCACAGCTCCGATATTACAGGCATGTGGATAGAATGTCTCAGAGAAGAGTCGCTGGACTGATTTTACGGGCAAAACCAACTGGCAGGAGATCCAGGGGTAGACTCCGAGCAAGATGGTTGAATAACATCCATGAACTTGGCTGGTCTCGCTTGGGGATCCAGCTGGAGTAGTTGGAGATGGGTGCTTCTGACAGGACCCACTGGCAGGATTGTTTGAGGACACTGCTCCCACTACCATCTCAGGAATGAGTGGGCAAAGAAGAAAAAAGGGAGAGGAAAAGAAAAAGAAAATAGAGAATTAAGCAATGAAGGAAAGGGAGAGAAGTAGGGAGAGGAAAACACTACACCCCAGCCTGAGTAGTGATTTGACCATGCCTCTCAGACAGAATGGTAAAGCCATTGCTACAGAGAATGGCCTGTGATACCTTCTACAACAGCCACTGAACCTCACAGGGTTCCTTCTTCAGGATTTTACAGAGGAATTCAGCAGTATAGGGACCAAGGATACCAGAGGTCTTGATAGTGACCAATATAAAAACCCAAGTATTTGTTTATCTTCCTCTCCTCTCTGCATTGCGGATCGCAGTGCCTGGGTTTGTAGACAAAGCAACAAGGTTGGAGGCAGAGAACAAGTCACAACACATCACTATACTATTCTAGTTCCCTAACTATCTTTACTTACCTATCAACATACCCAACAAGGTAGCTATCGACATGGGTGTCTATCTAACCATCTAGTCTGCTTGCCTGGCTGTCTATACACTTGTGTGTGTAGAAAATATGTATATATATATGTATGTATATATATGTGTGTGTTTACATATAAGTGTATGTATATATATATATAATATATATATATATGTGGGTGTGTGTGTATTTCATTTTTGCTGGTTTGTGCTTCTATATTTTATATTTAATTTTTATATTATTTAACTTGTTTACACTTGGCTATTGGGAAATATTAAGGTCAAATAAAGTAAAAAATAATAGCGGTAGCAGCAACAACAAAAAGCGAATGGGGGAAAAAAAGGCAAATTGATTTATTCAAATCTGCAAAGGGTGGTGGTTGCCTGGTGATGGCGGGATGGGACCTCCATTTTACTAGAAATTTCATAATTTGATTTTCTTTAGAATAACTGAAAAATTCAAATCAATGGTATTTTAGAATTTTTATTTCATCTCAAACAAAAACAAAAAAAGTGTAAATAATTTTTTGAAAAATCACAAAAAGGAAGAAATATGATGCTGGAATTTTATTTGAATAATTAAGTTTTTTTTTTTAAATAATGGTTTAAATCAAAATACAGATAATGATATATGTGTACATGATGTATAAATGCCTGTAAATACATATAGACACAGGCTCATGGTTACATACACATGTATGTGTGTGAGTGTTTGTGTGTATATATGTGTATGTTTGTGTGTGTGAATGAATTTATCAACACATGCACATAAACATACACATATATCTATATTGAGAAAACTCATGCATGTATACATACACAACTACATTTATCTGTGCACACAACTACACCTACATGCATATAATCTCATGCTTGCTCATACACATCTATTGAGTCTTCCACACAATAAACATATTTACTGTCAAAAATAAAGACAATAATAATATAATTTTTAATTTAAAATGTTTTATTCAGATAGTTGTTTTAAAAATAGATTATCATAAAAGAAAATTACAATACAACTTTTATATTTATTTAATTATTATATCAATTATATGTTTAATTTTAATAATTTCATCTTTTATTTTTAATATTATAATTATTAATATTTAGTTTTATTGTTTCAATTTCTATTTTTGCCTTTGGCTTTTAGAATTGGAATTCAGCAAAATACTACCACACACACACACACACACACAACTATATTATGTCCTGTATATATATATATATATATATTTGTGTGCATGTGCATGTGTGTATTTATAAAATTCTGTATTGTAATGGATAAGGAATGAATACAGAATATTTCTAATTATCATTAGTAATTATTTTATTCAACCAAAGATAATGTTTAATGAAAGACTAACCAACAGCCTTGTTTAATGTGGATTGTTAATAGAATATTCTAGAAATTTCAACATCTGGCTTTATAATGAATTATACAAACTACCCCACCTACCCCACCCGACCAGGTGTATACCCCACCCATCGATATACGAGGCTGTATTTTTAACATTTATTTCATAGTTTGTAAAACCTGATTAACTTCTGGAATGCATAGGGTACACACACACATGAGGCCAGCATGGAAAGAGACATTAAAGTAATGATGTATATGCACATGTATTTGTAACTATATACACATATATATATACATATATATGTATATATATATATATATATATATATATGTATGTATACCCGACCCGCCACGGGTACAAGCCGAAGCTGAAGCATATAGACAATATGCCCCCACACCCTCCCTCTGCAAAGTGGTCGTGGAGGTGCCATGGCAAAAAAATCACCCAGCCCACACTGTAAAGTGGACGTGTAGGCGCCATGGAAAAAAGCACCCAGCACTCACTGTAAATGAGGTTGGTGTTAGGAACGGCATCCAGCTGTAGAAATCAAGCCAGAATCAGTTCCCATATGGGCAAGACAAGGTCAGCCGACCGGACACTGCCCACAACAGGACAACCCGTCTAACCCATGCTAACGTGGAAGAACGGACATAAAACGGTGATGATGATGATGTATATATATATATATATTCATCATCATTTAGTTTAACCCTTTAATATTTAAACCAGCCATATCCGGCCAGAATTCTCTCCCCTTTTTCTGTTCAAACTGGCTGTATCCGGCTGCCCATACTGATAGTACAGTGATGTTTTCAAAATAAATAACATCATCAAAATCTCATAGCTTTGATATGTGAGATAATTATATGAGATAAAGCCTTTACTGCAAAAGTCCATTAGTGTATATAGTGTAATGTAAATGCTAAAGAGTTAATGTCTATTTTCAATTGGTTAAGCTGGTTATCACGATAGACAAGCCAGGTAAGCTGACCATATCTTGCTCATATGGATCTATTCTTGATTTGGTTTCTACAGCTGGATACCCTTCTTAACGCCAACCACACTACAACGTGGATTGAGTGCTTTATAATGTGGCCCCAAAATTACCATCTAACTGATTGGACTATGTGTTTTCTTTTATTGTCACTGGCATGAACAGTTTACAGGGTCGACAGAGCTTTTTTGTTTTCACCAGCACAACCATGGACTGGGTGTTTTTGCTGTAATGTCATCTGCCGACCAGCATACAGTGTGGGCTAGGTGCTTTTGTTGTGGATGCATTACTGTAGGTGAGCAGGTCGGGAGCATGCCCAGCCTTCCTTAATTGTTTCATGGAGTGGACAAGAGAGGTGTATCAGGGTTGTGGAAGAAGGTGGTTAGGGAAATGAGAATGCATGATAGGGATAGAAGAGGCAATGTGGGTAGTCTAAGGTGGGATATTAGCTGGAGAGTGGGAATGGATGAGCATTAAGATGGGAGAAGGTGTAAGGAGGAAGGAGAAGATTGATATAGACTAGTGTCCTCTACATGTTTATTTCTTACAGTGGAGTATAGCATATTCTCCTTTAAGAGGTTTAGTTGTGCCAGGTTAATTTTTATCATCTTATCCCAAGCTTCCCTAGGTCTTACTCTTTCATAGTTTCTATCAACTTGAAATACTTTACACCTTTTTATACAGCTGTGATCCTCCATGTGCGTCACATAGCCATATCACTACAATCTTCTCTCCTGCATACAGCATCTGACCCTTCTTAAGCCCAGTTTATCTCTCAGTTCATTGATGCTTCACCGTTCATCTTCACTACTATTATACTTCTATTGGATCATGCAAGCTTCATTTCTTCCAATCATTATAGGTTCTCTGCTTACAGCACCCAGATCTCACTTCCATGCAGCATTACTGTCTATACACAAGCATCATACAATCAGACTTTCATTTTGAAGGAAAAAACTTTTGTTACTAGAAGTGATAGTAGGTTCCACAACTTTTTCCATCATGTTCTCACTGGCTACTGTACTTTCAAAGCATCCACCTCCACTGCTAATGTCGTCATCCAGGCAGAGCTCACTGAGAATTTGATAGAGCTTGTTTCCTGTGAGCTCTTACTGCTCCTGTGCATCTAAAGAGAGACTGTATACATGTTTACAACCATCAGTATCTTGACTTTTGTTGAGGATAAAATCTATTGATTTATAGTTTATCAAGTAGTTAGCTGGTTTTCTGAAGTTTATGTTACAGTGAGTTAGATTATTAGAATAGCAGAATTCCAGGAGCTTTGATCCCTCATCATTTCTTTTATAAATCTAAAGCCTCTATAGACCCTATAAAATCTATTACAGTGTTGCCCAACATGTGTCCATTCAAGTTGCCATTCATGATTATGAAGTCGCTATCACTTGTTAAAGAAGTAGTCTGCATTATAGATTCGTAAAAGTCTTTTTTAATTCATATGATGAGATGATACATATAATCATATGTACAGGGAGTGACTTTTATTTCTTGGATGAAATTTCATAAAATTAATAGAAAATTTATTATTTAGTCAAAGAAAGAAAAAGTAGCATTGCAAAAGACTTTAAAGGAGAGGACAATGAGGGAAAGGGCAAGGAATATTAGGCATTGACAAAATAGGGGGATAATTATCACAGTTCTTCTATATAGGATTAACCTAAGTTTAATGATTCTGTTGTTCAATCTATTTCCCATAATTACCTTAACTACCCATTTTTCTGCTAACAGAATATCTACTTCACCCCTGGATGAGTGGGCACTTGGGGTTATCTGACTTGCCCAACTTGACTAAATTTGTATCTGAGGGTAGGAGATCATAGACTGATCAGAGGGGAAAACTGATTCTGAGAGGTGCTATATGCCACAAGTCATTTTAGCTGAGGCACTTCTGGCGGGCACCTTCCCACATCATCCATTGGCCTTGTATTGCCTTCTGGAGTCTTCTGGAATCCTCTTCTTTCTTTACCTCCTGTAAAATCAGATCTCTCCTCATCTTTCCCTTGGCCCCTGACCACTGTTCCATTTTTGTCACACCCAGTCCTTACCTAGTAGATTGTGTGTGTCACATTACATCCCTGATCATAAGGCTTTCTTTTGCTGCATATACCGTCTCCTGGAGCTTCTGTTTTCTGCTCATCTTCTGCTTGGGCTGGATTGACCGCACAACCTTGTCTTCTGAGTTCTTAAGCATGGTCAAGAGCCTTGCTTTTCCGACTTTGTACTCCTCAATCATGGTATATATATATATATATATATATATATATGCATATAGCTAGCATGGAAAGCAGTCATTAAAATGATGACAATGAGGATGGTGTGTGTATATCATCATCATCATCATCATCATCAACGTTTAACGTCCGTGTTCCACGCTTGCATGGGTTTGGACGGGGGTAGTCCCACTTGAGGCAAGAGTGATTGTCTTGCTCGCATAGGACTGTCTGGCAGGTTTTCTACAGTTGGATGCCCTTCCTAACACCAACCACATTTACAGTGTGGGTCTGGGAGGTTTTTACCGTGTTGCCTACATGGCCACATTACAGCGTGGACTGTGTGTTTTTTTTGTCGTGACACCTACACGATCTCATTTGTTTCGGCCTGGATGGCGCGGCACCAACATAACTTTACATAGAACGGGGTGGTGTGGATGGGGTGGGGGTGGTGGTGGTGGGACGGGGTGTATTTTGTTAGAGATGCCTACTGGCTGTAGTAGGTTTTACTATGTATTTAGGTAAGGCGGGTCTTCTCTGTTACTGAGTACCGCCAAAGGTCTCAGTCCAGTGACATTGTCTTGGAGAGGTGTAAGTGTGTGAGTTCGGAGTTTATCAGCTCGTCCCAGGTTTTTCTAGGTCTGCCTATTCCGTGGCTACCGTCTATCTTTATTTCCCTGCACTTTGTTATACAGCTATCGACTTTCATGCGCATCACGTGTCCATACCAACGTAGCCTTCTCTCGAGTAAACAACATCTGATCCCTCTTATTTCTAATTTTTTCCTTAGTTCGTTTATGCTTTGCCGTTCACGTATATTACTATTACACATCCAGCGGAGCATGCAAGCTTCGTTCCTCTCTAGTCTGCATATATCCTCTGCACACAATGCCCAGGTCTCACTGCCATGCAACATTGCTGTTCGTATGCAGGCATCGTACAACCTGCCTTTCATTTTTAGGGAGAACCCTTTAGCAGCTAATAGTGGTATAAGCTCTCTGAACTTTTTCCAACCAGTTCTGACTCTAGCTACAGTACTTTCAGAGCACCCTCCCCCACTGCTGATTTTATCGCCCAGGTAACGGAAGCTGTCCACTATTTCTATAGAACCCTCTGCGCAATTGAAAGAGCTAGTATTTGGTGGGCACTTGCTGCTACTTATTGCACCAGAGCACCGGCCACATGTAAAATCTATGTTCTTAGTTAGCTTACCTGTGATCCCACTACATCTTTTATGCACCCATACTTTGCATTTAGGACATAAAATGGAGTTTCTACCTACGCCTTTCCTACACACCGAGCACAACCATTTCCCAGAAGGGACCGCCGCCTTATTTTCTTTCCTACAAACTAGAACTTTAGTCTTAGCCAGGTTAATTTTAAGTCCTTTTGATTCTAGGCCGTGCTTCCATGTTTGGAATTTCTTCTCTAGCTCGGCCATTGATTCCGCTATGAGTGTCAGGTCGTCTGCGTATAGGAGTTCCCATGCGCAGCCGGTCTTGAACTCCTCCGTTATAGACTGAAGGGCAATAATAAATAGTAGGGGGCTGAGAACAGAGCCCTGATGGACGCCAACTTTTACGCTAAACTCTTCACTATATTCGTTGTTAATTCTAACCTTGCTGACTGTTTCTTTATACATGGCTTGTATAGCTCTCACAAGCCATTCGTCAACGCCTAGTTTTCTAAGAGCCCACCAGATAATGGAGCGGGGGACTCTGTCGAAGGCTTTCTCCAAGTCGACAAAAGCTAAGTAGAGGGGTTTACCTTTAGCTAGGTACTTCTCCTGTAGTTGTCGTACAAGGAAAAGAGCGTCTGTGGTACTTTTGCCTGACACAAACCCGAACTGCATTTCATCTAGGTCAATTCTCTCTCTGATTAGTTGCGCTATTACTTTTTCCGTGACCTTCATGACCTGGTCAATTAATTTAATGCCTCTATAGTTCATCCTATCTAGGGCGTCTCCTTTACCCTTATAACAGTTAACGATGATGCTGCTATGCCAGTCCTTCGGAACAACCCCATTCTGTACGACTTGGTTAACTATGCCAGATGCCTAACCCTAACCCTAACCCTAACCCTAACCCTAACCCTAGATGCCTTCAGCATCTCAGCAACTATTTCCGAAGGCCCAGCCGCCTTACCCGTCTTCATATCCTTGATTGCCTTACTTATTATACTCACCTCGACTAACACTGCTGGTCCCTCTATTGGGTCGATATAGGGGAGACTGTCTTTCTCCCATTTATTCTCCTAATTTAATAGCCTTTCATAGTGACACTTCCAAGCTACCTTCTTATCAGCGTCGGTGATGGCAAGTATGCCATCATCGTTAAGTACACACTTCTCCCCGACAATATCACGGTTTTCCTTGACGCATTGCCTAGCAATCCTGAACACCTCACGTTTTTGGTCCTCGCGCTGTAGAACATGCTTGAACTTTCTTTCCTCAGCTTCCCTTCTTGCTAAGTACACTTGTCTCCTAGCTTCCCTCCTGGCCACTTGATAGTCTTCTCTACTTCCCCCATCCCGCCATACTTTCCAAGCCTGCTTTTTGGCCTTAATTGACCCCTCCACCTTACTGTTTCACCACCATGTTACTCTCCTCCTGCCTACAGGCCTGCTCCAGCCACAGACTTCGTCTGTCGCCATCAGCAGGTTTGCTTTCAGAAATTCCCACTGTCCCTCTATATTGTCCGACTCTAAATGTTCTTCCTTACTGTCGAAAGCATCAAGTAATATACTTTGAAATTTATATATATATATATATATATATAGTAAGAATATTTTCGAAACATATACCATCATCATCGTTTTAATGACTGCTTTCCCTGCTAGCTATATATATACATATATATATATATATATATATATATATATATATATATATATATATATATATATATATATATATATATATATATATATATATATATATATATATATATATATGTATGTATGTATGTATATATATATATACAGAGAGAGAGAAGACCTAAAACCTTAAAAGAATATTTAGTATTCTGTGGAATAAAAAAGAAAAAAAATTAACCATGAAAGGTGAATTAAAGAGTTCTGGTGATTTAAACATGCTGTGACCAAATTACTTTAAAATACCACTATAATGATGATGATAATAATAATAATAACTCTCCTACAAATTACATCCCTGCCAGACAGGGAGAGAGAGCAGTTGAGAAAGAAAGTAAGTTCTTGGCTTAAATACATTATCTTTTGTCAATCTACTCCACCCCACTCTATCTTAAGAAAAAAAAACAAAAAACCTTTCTATCAGTCAATATTTAAAAGTATTTTATATACTCATAAAATATTTCCAATAAAGTTTCTACACGCTAACCTTGTAAGTAAAAATAATAATAAATATAATAAAATGAAATTTAGTACCTTTCAAATAATTTTATAGCTAATAATAACTGAAAAATATTATTTAGTTATTTTAGAAATTGATGTAAATTATAAATATTGGAAAATTTCAATTGATCTGTTGATCTTAAGATTTAGATATTTTGATTTTTGATTTTTTTTATGAGTCACTCTTTGGTTTGCTGGAATATTGCCAGTAATTTTACAGTTTTCATTTCAATTTAATATTCTTATGGTGCCTGTAGAGAATGATTTCCTTTTTTCTAATATTAAAAATTTGTATGTGTATTGTATATAATATATATGTTGGTATATTATTTGTGATGATATATATATATATCGACAGTCAATCGACTTTCATCAAATTGGACCGAGCAAACAGTGTTTCCATTGGTCTTTCCAATGGCTAATGCTATCCATCGGTCTAGAAGGAGCAACGTGAAATAAAGTGTCTTGCTCAAGGACATAACACATCGCCTAATCTAGGAATCGAAGTCATGACGTCATGATTGCGAAACCAATTCTCTAACCACTCAGCCATGCACCTTCACATATATATATATGTGTGTGTGTGTGTGCACATACATATATATCATGGGTACAACCCTTGGTATCAAGGGAAGCAGATGTTAAGTATATCTCTTAAATATGTGTGTGTATGTGTGTGTAGATACACACACATATATCATAGGTTCAACCCTTGGTAGCAAGGGAAGCAGATGTTAAGTATATCCTCTTAAATATGTGTGTGTACATACACACACATATATCGTAGGTACAACCCTTGGTAGCAAGAGAAGTAAATGTTAAGTATATCCTTTTAAAGACTCAAATTGCATCAACTTCTTTTTCCTATATTTTTACCCATGTGAGATATATAAAAGAAACTTACTTTCTTATATAAGATCCTGTAATGTATTCAATGTCCATTTTTCTATGTCGGCATGGTTTGGGTGGGTCATCACAGATGAAGTAAGTACTTAATTGGAGCTGTGCCCTCTAGATGGCCCGGGTGACATATCTTGCTTACACACATTCCAGTTTTGGTATGGGTTCTACAGCTAATGCTCTTCCTATCACCAGCAACCCTACAGAGTGTAACTTGTGCATTTTATTGTAACGTCCAAAAAAGAAGCAACATAGTCACTACTTTAAAAATGATAGCGCAAGGTCTTCAAAATGTTCTTAATTAAGCATATGGTATATTGCCAAATATACTATACATACATGGAGGCACATGGCTTAGTGGTTAGAGCATTAGCCTTGCAATCGAAAGGTTGTGAGTTCAATTCTCAGACCGGGTGATGTGTTGTTTCCTTGAGCAAGACACTTTATTTCACATTGCTCCAGTTTACTCAGCTGTAGAAATGAGATGATAGGACTGGGGTCCATATCATTCCACTGCAAAGTGGTTGTGGAGGTGCCACAGCAAAAAAGCACCCAGCACTCTCTATAAATGAGGTTGGTGTTAGGAAGGGCATCCTGCTGTAGAAATCAAGCCAGCATCAGTTCCTGTCCCACCCTTGCAAGCAGGGAAAAGTGGACGTAAAATGAAATGATGATGATGATGATACATTCATGTATACATCGCTATTTCAGAGTACCAATCCTAATACCATATATATATATATATATATTAAACAATATATTCTGTAAAGTGGTTGGCATTAAGATGAGCATTCATGTGTAGAAGCCATGCCAAACTAAGTGATGGGAGGACGCTTTAGTTGTATGAAGTACATGAAAACCTCAGTGTGGACGTTACAATAAAATGCACAAGTTACACTCTGTAGGGTTGCTGGTGATAGGAAGAGCATTAGCTGTAGAACCCATACCAAAACTGGAATGTGTGTAAGCAAGATATGACACCCGGGCCATCTAGAGGGCACAGCTCCAATTAAGTATTTACTTTATCTGTGATGACCCACCCAAACCATGCCGACAGAAAAATGGACATTGAATACATTACAGGATCTTATATAAGAAAGTAAGTTTCTTTTATATATCTCACATGGGTAAAAATATAGGAAAAAGAAGTTGATGCAATTTGAGTCTTTAAAAGGATATACTTAACATCTGCTTCTCTTGCTACCAAGGGTTGTACCTACGATATATGTGTGTGTATGTACACACACATACACACACATATTTAAGAGATATACTTAACATCTGCTTCCCTTGCTACCAAGAGTTGAACCTATGATATATGTATATATGTGTGTGTGTGTGTCTGTGTATATCATCGTCAATGTTATATCATTTTTCCATGGTGGCATGATTTAGACAGGACTTCTGAGGCAGTGTTTTACAGCAGATACCCTTCTTGATGCCAACATTATTGAGTAGCCTCGTATGGCATGCAACGATATGTAGCTGTTTGAAAACAAATAAACAATAAATACACAGACACACAGCTATATATAATCATTGTCAATGTTACATCAGCCACCTTTTCCCCGCTGGCATGAGTTTTACAAGATTTTTTTAGGATGATATTCAATAGATAAATGTTCATCCTCATGTCAATACATGCATATATATATATATATACACACACACATTTGTGTGTGTGTGTGTGCAAAAGGCAAACAGAAATAACAAAGCAAACAACACAATGCAATGAAGAAATATATTAGTTTTACGCTTGATATAGTAGGAAAAGTGTCTTAACATTTCATAGAATGAGAAATTAAAGAGATAAACGGAAACAAATTTCTTTTAGAGAAAACAGGTCTATTCAGGTCGCTATCTCTTTGAAAACTCTCTCTCTATATATATATATATATTTTTTTTTTTTTGGCGGGGGGGGGGGGGGGGGTACCTCTATATATATATCATCATCATCATCTTTTTACATCTGAACATTTATTCATTTATTTGCTACTGCCAAGAATTGCACACATATATTAATCATAAGGAACAGGAGAAAATGTACTCAGTACTGGAAATAGAACATAGAAAATTTACTTTGGTCAGTTGAAACCAAATATTTTGGAATTCAATTGACTACAGATCAACATCTGGCATTGATAATTTGTTTTTGACATCATTCTGGCATTTCCTGTGAAGTTAATTTTCCTAAGCTGTAGCCTTTGTCCTTGGAAATCACTAACAAATGTGAGTTGTACCTGTAATTCAAAGGGCCAACCTTGTCACACATTGTTTGATACTGTACATCCCTGAGGACTGTGTTAAGGTTACATGTCACTGAAATATTAAGCCATTTGTATGTTAATATATAAGCAGAATATTCTTTTGAGAGCAGCAAGTGGAGTGTTGAAGTTGACAGATGTCCAACAAGAACATGTGTATCAGACAGGGCCGGATTTATCAGAGGGCAGAGGGGGGAAAATTCCTGGGAACCCCTTGTTGAATAGTGACCCTCTAGGAACAGCCCCAAGCTCCCTAAACCTGAGCCCCCCCCCCCCCCCCCAAACCCAAAAAAAAAACTAAAATTGAACTGCCCTGGGCCCCCACAGGGTCTAAATATGAAAGAAAGAGAAAGTATGTTTGGGACGTTTGGTATGAAAGGATTGAGGAAAATAACGCATCTAAAATATTTGCCTTATGTAGCAGATAATTGTGAAACGTTAAATCTATTTAAGAAATGCTTTCAACTTAACAAACATAATGCTCTTTCATTCCTCATTAATCAAATACTTATTATCGAAATACTTAACCCAGGTTTCCCTCATGTCTCTTTCTGTTTGTCTATCTGTCCTACTCTTTCTGTATACACCCATACACACACAAATATGTATATATATATGCACATATTTATACATATGCATATGCAACACACGTATATATATATGACTTAATTTTATTCTACTCGAGAGAGATTTTTGAAACCTATTACGACTAATGAGTGAAGCATTTTCATCGGTTGGCCATTGAATCAAATATTTGTTCTCCTTTTGTTTTGGCTGACTCTCAATAATATTCACACATCAACACAGTGAACACATGTAAAGTACTATATAATTATACCCAAAAGAGTTTGATATCAGCCAAGATCATGATTGAGATAATCTACTCTAACATTCCATTCTCTCTTTCTTCCTTACATCCCACATTCTGTCTCCCTCCTCTCCCTCTTACCTCCTCTCTCCTAGACCTCTCTCTTTCTGTATGGTGACACAGAGAAAGAGATAGCGGGAAGTTAAGATGGTTTAGTTTAATCCTACTGAAGTCAAGCTGCTTCATACCAACCCAGTTGAAAGCTTGTTATTATTTTACATAAGACCGTCCAGGTTAACTTTGCCTTTCATCCTTACAGGGTCAATAAAATAAAGTACCAGTGGGTATTTGCTGGCCTTGTGCCAAATGTTGAAACAATTATTTTACATAAGACCCATATGGCAGTGCTCCAACATGGCCAAAGATTCAGGGCTAGAATAGATAAAAGCCTGATTTAAGTTACTACCTTAATAATGAAATAATTAACATTTTAGTAACATGCTCACACTTCTTTGGTATTCACCATATATACAGGTCTGTCTATAAGCCGAGAAATATGTGACAAAAAAAATCAATGTGAAAATTGGTGTAGGGGGATCGGCTTATATTCAAGGTCAATATTTTGCCTGTTTTCCTCACCTTAAACATCTATGTAAAAAAGGCACCAGAATATCTGGAGTTATACTTATGGATAATTCCAGTAATTTCCATAAATGAAAATGACTACATTTAAAAAAGTTTTATCATACTCGTAATTCACACATTTGGAAAATATGTCTACAAAATATACAATTTTACGGAAGTTGAGAGGAAACAAATTGAGGTGGTGGCAGTGTTGTGGCTATGCATATATATTGTCCATTGAAATGCTGTTATGATAAATATAAACATTTAAGAAACTTACTTTTATAAATATACTGACACATTGACACATACATAAATTTATAATCATGCAGAGAGAGTGACATCCACATATACACTTATAACCACATAAATGTAAACAGACTATATATATATATATATATACACATATGTACAATCATCATCGTTTAACGTCCATCTTCCACGCTATATATATATATATATAAAGAGTTAGTATATCTACCAACATATTTATACAGATGTATACTTATGCTAGCAAAGATATAGGTTTTGTTTAGTAAATTTGTGGTTCAAATCAAAGAGATGTAGAACAATTATATATATATATATATATATATATATATATATATATATATATATATATATATATACATACATATATATATATATACATATATATATATATATACATATACATACATATATATATACATACATATATATAAATATATATATATATATATATATACATACATACATATATATATATATATGTATATATATGGCTCTGAACATTAATCAGTATACACTGAGGATGAAAAACTCAGAGCTGTATGGGAGCATCCCAAAAGTCAGCTCAAAAGTGACACAGTAAACAACATCTGATCCCTCTTATTTCTAATTTTTCCCTTAGTTCGTTTATGCTTGGCCGTTCACGTATATTACTATTACACATCCAGCGGAGCATGCAAGCTTCGTTCCTCTCAAGTCTGCGTATATCCTCTGCACACAATGCCCAGGTCTCACTGCCATGTAACATTGCTGTTCGTATGCAGGCATCATACAGCCTGCCTTTCATTTTTAGAGAGAACCCTTTAGTGGCTAATAGTGGTATAAGCTCTCCGGACTTTTTCCATCCAGTTCTGACTCTAGCTACTGTACTTTCAGAGCACCCTCCACCACTGCTGATTTTGTCACCCAAGTAACGGAAGGTGTCCCCTATTTCTATAGAACCATCTGTGCAATGGAATGAGCTAGTATTCTGTGGGTACTTGCTGCTACTTATTGCACCAGAGCACCGGCCACATATAAAATCTATGTTCTTAGTTAGCTTACCTGTGATCCCACTACATCTTTTATGTACCCATACTTTGCATTTGGGACATATATATATATATATTTATATATATTTATATATATATATGTGTGTATGTAGATGGTGAGTAATATTGTAGAACAATAAAACTATGCATATATCAGATAAGTAGCACTCAACAGTTGGAGAACTGGAGTATATATAATAAAGAAAAAATTAAAAGATGGTTAAAAGAGTTCCATACATTTTATTATGTGCATTTCGAAACAAGTGCTATTATGCCTCTTATGTTACCTTATTTTATCTGATGAGTACACACTTTTTGTCCCAGGATAATTTTGTATTCGAAATGCGCAAAATAAAATATATGGAACTCTTTTAACCATCTTTTAATTGCTTCTTTATTATATATATATATATGTATATATATATATATATATATATATATATATATATATATATATATATATATATATATATATATATATATATATATATATACATAAACATATTTATTGTATATCATTCAATTTGTATGTTAAATAAAATCTGTTACATTTGTTTTATGCTAAAAAGAGGTAAACAAAAATTGTTAAAACTTTATAAAACCGATGAAATGGTGAAAAGGTTATGCAATGGAGTTGTGAAACAAAAACTATGCTCTAAACGACACTTAAATACATTTTAGATATCTAAATATTCTCCACTTGAGGGAACTTACAAAACCGTACCATTTAAACCTGAGTTGGTTAATTGCCTCAGCTTATAGATAGGATTTGTGTTTTTTGCACATTTCTCAGACATAAAATGAGGTCAGCTTATATTCAGATTGGCAGATATTGAGTAGTACAATAGAAATATGACCATGAAAGTGTTAAAAAATAACTACCAGTTGTGTCCTGGGGATCAATGTGGGTTGACAATTATAAGAGCATACAACAAAATATTTCTGAAAGTATGCAACTATGGTTTTAGACTTTTTATATGTAGAGTTCAACTTTGCTTTTTCAAGGTCAACTTTGTTTCTTTATCCTTCTGGTAGTGATGGTGGGTGCGGGAAGTTAGATAAAATAGTAACAATAAATTACTATGGTGTTGATTTAATATTGCTATAATATACACTAGATGTGAACACAATAACAAAAGAAGTCGAGGAAAAAGACATCACTGTGCTGTGGTGCTCTCTGCTAAAAAGATTGTGGCTCTCCTTTCAACAGCCCGTAATGTGGTGCATTGTTTCTTTCCATTTTATAAGTTGGTAATTTTGTGATTTGAGGGTGATTTAACTATTGTTTCTAGCAGGCTCAAGCCACATCATTGACTATTGTTCTTAACCTTTGCCTGCCCAATTTCTGAAGATTTGACCACATGCAGATAAGAATGTAACACACACACACACACACACACACACACACACACACTAAGGTAAGCAAAAGGAAAATGGCTTGAACTCTACTAAAAATAAAAAAAATAATAATATCTAAAAAAAAAAGAAGTAAAAAACAGCATACAACAGGTAAAAACTGTTAAATCCATCACAGAAGCTATTTCATCTCATTGATACCACCAATATCCTACAGAAATATATCACAACATAACTTTTTAAAATGGAATAAAATAAATAATAAATGGCACATGTACATCAGATCATGTGACTTCTCTAATGTCCTTAAGGAGAACAAAGGAGTACACAAAGATCAAATCAAGACCATATTTCCATTTTTCTCTCTTCTTGCGTTTCATCCATACTGAATTTCTGAATTTTGAATTCAATGGATGTTTGAGCTTCAGAAATCAATATATATATATATATAATGTATGTGCATGTATGTATATATACGTGTGTATGTTTGTATATTTATATATAAATATGCATATATGTGTGTGTGTATATATATGTATATTTATATATAAATATGAATGTGTGTGTGTATGTACGTGTATATAAATACACACACATATATATATATATATATATATATATATATACACATACATAGCTATTGAACAATCACTTCAAGGATGTTAGACAGAAGCAGATTGAAATTGTAAAGCATATAAACTAAAATAAGTCAATGGAAATGAAGCTACATCGGAAGCCATTCTCTGTTGTTGGTTTCATCAAAAATTCCTTCTATTGATCCATTATATCTTGCAATGGGAATGGAATTAACTTTACACTCAACCTTTCTGATCAAAAGGATCTCTTAATTTTTATTGCTTATATTTTATCGTAATCTGATTGCTGTTGTTGCTGTTGTTGGGAAGAGGATATGGTGGAATTAATTAAATTATATCTCTATCCTTTCTTGTACAAATATGTCACTCTCTCTCTCTCACATACGATGTATATAATTTGGTTTACAAATTTCAATAACAAATCATTTGGAAAAGATGTGTGGGTGTGGGCCACATAAATGCATATAGCTATACATATACATATAATATGGTTATATATATATATATATATATATATATATATATATATATATGCTACCGTAGAAACCATAAAAAATGATGGGAGTTTATAGGAAAAAATATTTCATTTAATGATTCCTTGATTACAAAATTCTATGTAAAGGTGCTTGAATTGCCAATTTTTATTGACCTACTGTATGTCACTCTGGTGACTCCCAGATTTCATTTTACATATAACCACTAAATTTTGATGACTTTATTCTATCTACCTACCTACCTTTGGGCTGATGTTATGATTCATGCATTATTTTGCAAAGATACATACATATATAGACTACCTATCGATTTAACTGTCTCTATTTCTGTTTATCTATCTCACTCTCCTTTCAATCTCTCTCTCAGAAAATCTAAGACAAATTTAATGTAAATATAACTGTAGTCTATAGAACTCTCATTGTGAAAATTTAGATGAATGTGAAAATCCCTCTATTCTCAATGTATACAGAAAAAGCACAAGAGGTTGTTTATACATTTTTCACAGCTAATCAGCCTTTCATCAGTGCCCTTATGTATATATGCACTTGTATTGGTGTGTTTTGTATGCATGTGTACATGTATCATCACTTTCCCTGATAGTAAGTGTTGGATGGTTCTAAATAAAACAAGTCAGTATTGAAGTGGGCCTACTAACCTCCTAGACAGGCTGAGGAGTCTTCATCCTGCTTTCAAATCTCATGTTTTATCAAATACAGAGAAGTTGTCATGCCTTTTGACACAAACTGAAAGGTCTTCTGACCCCCTTGTTTGGCAAGGTTTTTACAGCTGGATGCCCTTCCTAGCATGAACCACTTCACAGCATGTACTGGGTGCCATGTCTTTGACACAATTAAAGGGTCCTCCTACACCTATGTGTGGCAAGATTTCTATGGCTAGATTCTCTTCCACACAATTTCTCTCTCCCAAATTGAACTCGCATTAGATTGGCCAATCTAAGTATACTGGAATGGAACCCATCTCTACATAGTTGCCGAGTGAACTTCTTAACCTTACTGCCATGTGTGATAATACCCAAAATATTCCTATGTCAGCATAAGTGGAACTTAATATAAATAAATAACAGTTGTTAACAGAAAAATTTAATACAATAGTTTCTGAAGAATCTAGTACAAGTTTAATTATTATTCTTGCTGCTGCTGTTGTTGGTGGTGGTGGTGCTGTTTGAAATATTGGTGTTGCTGCTGTTGTGGTTACTACTGTTACAAAATTATGAACAGGAAATTAAGTTATAATTGTCTTAATGATGGAAATATTGTAACAATACATTCTTTCAAAATACCATTAACGATTCAAAGAAAATTGTCAGCTGACTTTGAAAATGCATAGATTTTTCTTTGCATAGGTTTACCTGTATGATTATGTGTATGCATGCATGCATGTATGTATGTACATATGTGTTTGTGTGTGTATATATATACTTTTTCCATTTGTCTCACTGCAACCTTAACCTCTTCTAATGTTGGAGGATCATGAAGCTTGTTAATGATAGGAGCCTGCACTATAGCCTCAACCACATCGGAATTAATGCGAGATTCATGGCTTAGGAGTTTGTTAAAGTGTTTGTTGTAACATCTTGCCTTGAGTTTATCATGCTTATGCAACACTTTCTTTCCATTCTTTGACTGCAGTGAGGGCAAAGATTGTGGTGGGTGAGCCATATACTGTGTGCAACCTATATGATTTAGCATCTCGTGTTTCTGCTGAGGCTTGTATGTTATGTGCTTTATCACACCATCGTAAATCTTTTGCTACACAGTTTGCACTGCACCCACGTCTTACATTCTTTAAAAGCCTTCTCCAGTCAAGATTCTTCTGCACATTCCGTCAAGCTTGACAAAAACTTGTACAGACATGTTTTCCTTTCCTTTAAAAGCATTTCCACTTGTGGTTCATTTGCAGTAAACCAGTCCTAATGTTTTTTCTCTTCATACCCCAAAGTCGTAGCCACTGCCGCATAAACCTGTTTTTTCTGAAAAACAGACATGCATCATCACTGTCAATGAATTCAATTTGCTGAACTGCTTCTTGAAAATTTTTTCATTATTCTGGGCAGGAGAATTGTGAGAATTTTATATATTTCTGTACCCTAAACTGTGTTCAAATATGACTCTTACCTGTGAGGTAAGCTGATGCATATGTATGTAAAAGGCTGGGCTACTAAGCTATCACACATCATACTCATGGAAATAACACATTTCAGTACCCCATACAACTTGATTTTGCATGGGGTATCTGTACTAAAATGTGTCACTCTGCATGTGGGCTAATGCAGTACCACAAAGCATGCCATGCCAATTTAACTGAAGCAGGTGAGAAACTTACCTACACACTGTTTTGTATGACATGCAAGTCACTTCCTGGTTTAATGAGCCATATAAGGCAGCATCAACAACAACAGCATCAATAGCGCGTTTTTGCCAATATCTGTTTTCTTTTACTTTCTAAGTGTCCGGACTTCGTGTGTATACATATACTTGTGTGCGTAATATATATGTAACTTATGTTTGTATATATCTGTTTATCACATTTATATATAGGGAATGTAATGTGCAGTCACTGTAGGTTCACCCTAGTGAACATTTGATGCATAGTTTCCAGTCGGTAAAGAGATGTAGAACTAAGCAGAGTTCCAGAGTTGGGCTAGATCGATACATATCGAATCTTGAGCTGATCAATAGCAAAACGCATGTCACTACTCAATAAATGTAATGAAGACGTAACAAATCGTCCTTTTATTATTGGGTAATTGCTGGCCTTGTGCCAAAAGTAGAAACAATTATTATTATTATTATAATATATATATATATATATATTTCGTTTCTGAATTTGTTTAGCAAGATTCTTATTGGCAACATGACCCTCCCAAAGCATAACAATATATATATATATACGTGCACATACATTTTATTTATACATATTTGCAGAGGGTCTGATGCCATGCCTTGCAGCAAGGAGTTACGGCCCTTTATGGTCTGAGGTCAAATCCCGCCGAGGTCAACTTTGCCTTTCATTCTTACGAGGTTGATAAAATAAAGTACCAGTAATGTACTGGTTAGTTGCTGGCCTTGTGCCAAAAGTAGAAACAATTATTATTATTATTATAATATATATATATATGTGGACATACATTTTATTTATACATATTTGCACACACAAATATACAGTCATGTGAATTTGTATAGCATGGAAATATGTTTATTTGGCAAATTCCTTCAACTGTTGAGGTATGGCTTGACAAGGATGAAGCTATCATCTGTTGTGCTGTAGAATTATTCTATCACACAGCTAGATTTCATCTTTGACCAACAACAAAAGATCATAATGAATATCTTTACACTTTCAATTTATCAGTCAGAATGAATTTTTTCTTACCCTTAATCATTTTCTTACCTTATTTCTAATGAAACACACTGCCTACTTTTTAAAATAATTGAAAATTTGAAGGGATTTTGTAATATAACTTTTTCATTATTATGCTGTTTGGAGCATTAACTAACAAAGTTTCTTAGATGAAATTATGATGAAATGTTTTTAGATGCAAATACTTTAGAATAAAGAGCCTAATATGGTAGAATCAGAGCTGATTTCAAGCAGTTTTGGTATCAAGAGTTAATATAGTATTTCTGTCTGGTAATATAGATTGATGTCAGTTTATTTGTGTTGTTGACTATCTAAGAGAATCATTAAAACTTTCTTCTTATGGGGTAGAGGTAATTCTGTATTGTTTTATATAAAGCCTAGGGAAATAGTTCAAATCCAGTTAATGTTTAGTATTTTGTTTTGAAATTATGAAAATGATTTTTTTTTCTCTCATCTACTATTTTCAATGTAAAGCATAGAGTGAAGGTTCAATTATAGTTTAAGTTCAGTATTGTTTCTTTCTTTTTCCCATCATATTTAGTTGCCTATTTCAATATCTTTATATCTCATTAGTATAGCCCATGTACAATTAGTAACTTTAAGCTTAAATAGTTTAAACTTATGTACAAACCTTAGGTGTTCAGGGAAAATGAAACAGCCATTTCATTCACTCCTGAAATTTGGTTTAGTAAAGATTACACAAGCATCTCTTTGTTGTAGAATCCTTCTCCCACGTAGATAGGTTTCATCTGTGAATAACAGTCAGGAGAAGGACAATAACATGTTGTATGAATAATATAAAAATAATATTGTATTAATGTTAGGAAAAAAGATAGATCTCATTCTGAATTAGGAATTAAAAATATAAAGGTGTTGATGATCATATCTCCCTATAAACAGTTTTGTAGTGTTGGTCAGTCTTTAGTTCCCAACCTTTCTTTGCCCATTTATTCCTGAGAGGGTCATGGGAGCAGAGTTCTTCCGGTGGGTCCTTTCAGAAGCAACTGTTTCCAACTGATCTGATTGAATCCCCAAGCGAGACCAGCTGAGCTCATGGATGTTATCCAACCATCTTGCTCAGGGTCTACCTCTGGGTCTCCTGTCAGTTGGTTTTGCCTCTAAAATCTGTCCAGCTATTCTTTCCTGAGACATTCTAACCACATGCTTATAGCATTGGAGATGTGATCTCTCAAGTTGGAGAAGTAGCAGTTCAAGCTGGAGTGAATTTCTTATCTCTGAGCTACTCACTCTATCAAGTTATGTTACTCCAAAGACCCTTTGTAGGAACCCCATTTTGGCTGCTTGTATTTGTGATCGTATTCATTCAGTCATTACCCAAGATTCATGACCATAGGTAAGGGTTAGCAAGAATACCAAATTAAAGTTCCTAACCCTTGAAGAATAAATAGCAAAACTTACCTCAGCAGAGTTCAGAGAACCAAACCAAATATTAAGACAAGTCTGTAAACTCTGAGAACATCACCACTACTACTTGAATAATGTATGTGAATTGAAATAAAAGTCTTAACATGTCTTCAGTATTATTTTTTGTATTTTGCTATATAGTTCTCTCTGATATTCTTCTCGATATGGTTACCAATGTAATGGGGTGTTGGGGATATGTCTGTCACCTGTTTTATAATATATCTGCCATTATTATATTGTCAAATGTTCTGTGGAACTTCTATATTAGTTGCATGAAATTTTTTATTCTGTTCTTACCTTACACATGGTACAAATAAAAACTGACACAAATGACAGCAGCATGGAATGGGGTGGGATAGAGTGGTGCTGAGTGGAGGGGGAGGAGAAATAGCTGCTTGTTCTGTGTTTTGTTGTAGTTGTAGTTGCTGTCTGTTAATTGTATATGGATCTGCAATTCTTTTCATGTACATATGTATGCATATAGAAATACATGCATACATATACACTTTTGCATGTGTATGTATGTGTGTCCAAGTTTATCTAGTCTAAAAAAAAGGGATGTAAAATGGTGATAAATATCATCATCATCATCGCTGCTGTTTAACGTTCATTTTTCCACACTAGTATGAGTTTGTGTATGTGTATATATATATATATATACACACACACACACACAGAGAAAGCTGAAACCACAGTAGGTTTACAGAAATTCCAGATATGGAAGCAAAACCTGGCATAAAAAGGTCAGTCAGACTAGCTAAGTTGCAAGTTCTAGTAAATAAAATAGAAAACAGCACCTTGATTCCTTCAGGAAAATGGCCTTGCTCACTATGCAGGAAAGAATCGATAGAAATTCCATCGTAAGTACAAAATATAAGCTATGAAGGGAGAGAGAGAGGGATCAGTATATGTAAGAAGCTCAATAGAATTAAACATAAATACAAATACATACACACCTAGATACATTTATACATGTTTATATAAATACTTACATACATGTGACAATTTAAGAAATAATTATTTTATCACTTTTATAATCACCAATATTATCATTTTATATCTTCTACTCGATGTAAATGCCTCAGAATTTTTCTTATTTTCTCTTGACTGCACCAAAGTTAAAACTTGAAATGGAAAATCTAAATGGAGAGGAAAGTGTGGTTTCGAGCAAATATATTGAATGGGAGATGAGTGTTGAGCATGGACCAATTGAATGAGACTACTCTGTGTTTACATTGTAGATTAGGAAGCACTAGTTTCAGTGGTCAAGGTGACCATGGCTTTTCTGGGCTTTTTGTATATAACATTTTATGGAAAATTTTCTGAGAAAATTCTTTTGATATGATATTTGTTCTGGTTTTATACTTTGTGTTCTCAATCCACCAAATTTGGTTTTTCATTCTTCTGAGATTGATAGACTATCAATGAAGTAGTGGGGTTGCTATAACTGACTGTTTTTACCCTCAAATGTCTGGTCATGTGCCTATGTTAGAAATCATCCTTATTATTGTGTGATGAATTAGATTTTAGTCCTTCAGACAAAATACCTTGCGGCATGTATTGTTGGACATTTATGTTCTGAGTTTAAATGCTGCCAAATGCAACTTGGCCTCTCAACCTTCACAACCTATCAAAATAAAGTACCAGTTAAGTACTGGGGATGATTTAATCTGTCACATGCAATTGTGATTCTCAATAAGGGTGGTGAATTGGCAGTATCGGTAGAGGGTTGGATGCCATGCTTTCTAGCATAGTTACGTTCCATTACGGTCTGAGTTCAAATCCCATCGAGGTTAACTTTGCCTTTCATCCTTAATGGGTCAATAAAATAAAGTACCAGTAATGTACTGGTTAATTGCTGGCCTTATGCCAAAAGTAGAAACAATTATGATTCTCAATGTTGTCATCATCTACAGTATAAATAACATCATTTTCATTGCCATCATCATTATCATCATAATCATCATTGCTGTCATCATTATTGTCATCATCTCCACTCTCACTATAACCATCAACATCATTAACATCATAATTCATAAATGTCACCGCCACCTTTATCCCTATACCCTCATCATCATTATCTTAACTACTACCTCTACCACCACCACCACCATTACTACCATCTCCATCATAACTATTACCACTACTACAACCACCACCATCACTATCACCCTCATCATCACCATAAATACTACCTCTATTACAACCACCAACACCACCTTCGTCATCATCATAACTACTACCTCTACCACACATGTCATCACCATAACTCCTACCACCACAACAACCACCAACAACACTATCACTACCACCATCACCATCCCATACCACTACCTCCATGCTTTCAGCAATGGAAATATGGTTAATTTCCAAAATATTTTTTACACTGATTTGTATATAGATATGTTGAGTGTGTTGTGGTGAATAACAGTAAATTACTTATTTGTCTGTCATTGTATTACTTCTACATAGAAATTATAGATATGGTTACATGTGTGTGTGTATATATATATATATATATATATATATATATATATATATATATATATATATATATATATGTATATGTGTGTGTATGTGTATATGTATATATATGTGTGTGTTTGTATATATGTATATATGTGTGTGCATGTATATATATATATATATATATATATATGTGTGTGTGTGTGTGTGTGTATGTATATATACATACATACACATGTATATATATATATATCTACATGTTACATACTCACACACATTGATCCATATAACATATATTATTTACTTCTGAGCTGTATAATTTTCTTAGTTTCTGTTATTTTCTCTGTACAGATACCACAACATACAATAAAACTAACTGCCACTTATTATCATCTTAGTTTCCTCTATATTGTAATAACCTAAATTATTCCATCACATTTAAAACTAGGCATATGAGCCAACAAATGGAGTCTCTAAGTGATCACTTCCTTTGCTAGAAAAAAGTGAACTCTCTCTCGAATCATTCCCTCACATTCTAAAAATCAGTAAGCGCATACTTGATTATATAATCCAGTGTCCGCGTAGGGTAATGTGTGAGCGACTTCATGGTCATTCAGTTTGCAAGGAATAGAAACCAATTTGCGTTTAAATCACACTCTACTTTGTTGAAAAAAAAAGGATGCATTTGATATGTTATAACAAGTGGGCTTCTACATAGTCTATTGATCTGTAAGAAATAGCAGTTAATTCCGACCACTCTAATTGTAAAAATTGTAAGGAACGAAGCTGATTTCCAGATCAGGCTAAAGAAGGCAGGAGGCTGAATTAATAGCAAGAATTGTAGGAGCTAGTGCAATAAAACACCAGCATTCAGTAATCAGAATGGGGGGGGGGGGGGTAGGTGTAAAAGTTTAACTTGCTATCTTCAATTCAGTATTTTTGCCAAGCCTTACCTATGATCATAAATCTTGGGTAATGCCTGAATGATTGCAAATACAAGCAGCCAAAATGGGGTTTCTACAAGGGGTCTTTAGAGTAAAGTTACTCAATAGAGTGTAGCTCGGAGTTTACAGCTCCGATACTGTGGACATATGGTTAAAATGTCTCGGATTTTACGTACAAAACCAACTGGCAGGAGACCCCGGGGTAGACCCTGAGCAAGATGGTTGGATAACATCCATGAGCTTGGCTGGTCTCACTTGAGGATCCAGCTGGATCAGTTGGAAACAGTTGCTACTGGAAGGAGTATTTGAGGACTCTTCCCCCACAACCCTCTTAGGAAGGCCAAAGAAACTGTTTCCTTTGATCTATCCATTGCTGATACTCTCTGTTGGTTGCAGCTTCTGGTAGGATCATTGTTGCTTTTATGGTGACAGGTGGATGGATTTGAAATCAGAATCCACAGATCTAGAACAGATTATGTTAGAATAAGGTAATAGATAAAACAAATAATTGTTTTAAAGAATTTATTCATATAAAAAAAAAACAAAAAAAACGTAAATTATTTTTTATTAAATTCAATAAATAGATGAAAATTTTCTAACAGAACATACTTTGGGAAACACTGTTTTAAAGTATAAAATAAGGTGAAATGTTGGTGGAACTATACAATTCTGCTATTCAGTCTCTTCATATGGCTCTCTCTCTCTTTCTTTCTTTAACTTGCAGATTGTAAAGTTAAGAAACTTCTCTTACTACACTGAATTCAGTTGAATAGCAGTTAATTTGGAAGGACCTGCTCTCACCTAACATGTCTAAAGTCAATTTGATCTCAATTAAATCATTTAAAACTTCTAATTATCTATGATTTTTTTAAAAACCTCTACTACTACAACCACCACCACTGTTACTACTACTACTACTACTAATAATAATAATAATAATAATAATAATAATATAATAATAATAATAATAATAATAATAATAATAATGGTGATCATGACAGTGATGATGATGATGATGATGATGATAATAATAATATTGGGGACGATTTTTTACATCTATTTACATATGCTTTCTTTTACACTTCTTAAAGTATTACATATTTGTTTTTATCTGAACAATGGTGACAACAACAATCAGAATAATAATAATAATAATGATGATGATGATGATGATTTCTTCTTGGTTTCTTAAAATCCTTTTAAGAGATTTTGTTCAACATGATCTGAACAATAACAACAATAAAGATAGTAATTCTAACATAACAACAACATTAATAATGATGATATGTTGAGAAAATATATTGAAAGGTTTTCTCTTGTCTCAACTTTTGTGTCTGAGAACAATGAGTTCGTTAAGTTACACTTTGAAGTTTTATGAATCTAAGTACAAGCGTCAAGCCACACGAAATGGTCTTAGTTGTTGTGATGGCTGTGGTTATTGTGGTTGTTGTGGTCTGCAATGGAAAGAGTGTTAATTGTTGTGGTAGTTATGGTCTGTAATGGAAATGGATGCCATACACGAAAATATTTTGAAGATTTCCAGAATTCAAAATTCAAAATGAGACATTGAAAAAAAAAAAAATGTAAATCTAGATTTATTTATTTATTTCACTTTTTGTTTTTATTTTGGAAGGGATTCTGGCTCTGTTATTTAGTCCATATTATCACGTCTACATGTGTCTTGTATTTTAGAGAGATGTAGATGGAGGATATGTATGTGTGAGGGGGGGGGGGGGGAAATGACAGTGAGAGAGAGAGCAAGGGAGCTAGATATATTATGTATGTATCATGTTTGTGTATGTATGTGTATATGTATGTATATATATTCATGTATATATATTCATGTATATATATATATATTTGCATGTATATATTCATGTATATATATATATTGAACATAGCTTTGATTCTTGTGAATTCTCTATATATATATATATGTATGTATTTATTCATGTATATATATATATATATGTATATATATATATATGTATGTATATATTCATGTATATATATATATATCCGTGGAGATGAAAGGCAAGGTTGACCTCGGTGGGATTTGAGCTCAGAACGTGGAGAGCCATAACTCTATGCTGTAAAGCAATTATAATAATACTGAATTGTAACACAAACGGCTTCAACTATACAAACTCTTGAAAGTCAGCAGTTGACATAATCTTGTAATCTTGTATCAGTAATGACGGTAATATATATATATATATATATATGTGTGTGTGTGTAAGTGAGTAGCATGTGTGTGTTTGTTTGTATGTATGAGTGTTGGTGTGTGCACGCGTATGTATGTGTGTGTGTGCGCGTGTGTGTATGTCGTACGTATAAGTGTCAATAAGTGAGTTTTTTGGGGGGGTGGGGGGCATCCAGCCCCATTTTAGAAATAATGGGGCTGGATGCCCGATCGCGCAGTTAAACCACTGGGAGTGAAGAACCCCTAGCCCTTTTCAGGGCATTTTTCTTCTAGAAGGCATCTTAGGAAACTGGGTTAACTCCGACATAAAACCTGCAGCTCAGTAGTTACCGATGATGTTGATCTTTTCTTCTTTTCGGGTTATAGCTACTGTCGCTCAGAGAGTGGGATTGGCTCAGTGCACAGTTTTCCTCACTTTAAAAATATTCGTCACGCACAGGCATTGCACGATTGCATTAATTAATAATTATTAACAGTGTATTATTATTATTATTATTCTTACTATTATTATTACATTTTTTTTCTTTTTTCCCAATTCAATGATGTTCCAGAAGAATATAAAAGAGATAATTGGCAATTTAGGTTCTGGAACAAAAAAGATAATTGGCAATAAGGGCAGGGGCACCAGGTTATCACAGCCTGGGCCCGCTCGTCATCGTGCCACTGTAATAGAGCCAAACAAGGCATTTAGTCTTGGCTGCTGGAACGTACGGACGCTGCTTGACAGGGATTTCTTGGAGTGTCCTGAACGAAGGACCGCTCTTGTTGCAAAGGAGCTTCGACGTTACGATCTTCACATTGTGGCTTTATCTGAGACGAGGTTAGCTGGAGATGGTCATCTTACAGAATTGTGTGGAGAATATACATTCTTCTGGAAAGGAAGAGATGAAGGAACCAGAAGAGAAGCTGGGGTAGCATTTGCTGTTAAGACTGTTCTTGTGAATAAATTAGAAGAATTCCCAGTAGGGATTAGTGAGCGTCTTATGTCCATGAGAATTCCGCTGGACAAAGGAAGATATGCGACCCTGGTGAGTGTGTATGCTCCAACTATGAATTCTGTCGATGAAGAAAAGTGTCCTTTTACCATGCCTTGAAAGGTGTTTTAAGAAATATCCCTCAGGCAGACAAAGTCATCGTGCTTGGTGACTTTAATGCTAGCGTGGGTAGGGATTTTGACACATGGAATGTAATCGGAAGGCATGGGGTGGGAAAGTGTAACAACAATGGTATGCTCCTGCTGCAGATGTGTGAGGAGCTGGATCTGTGTGATACCAACACCATGTTCCAACAAAAGAACAAATTCAAGACCACATGGATGCATCCTGCATCCATGGAATGACATCTTTTGGACTACGTCCTAGTCAGGATGCGAGACAGACAGGATGTGCAGTGTGTTCGTGCTCTTCGTGGAGCTGAGTTCTGGACGGAACACCGCCTGGTACGCGCAAAAGTGAAACTCATCACTAAATGTAAAATTCAGGCTCCTGGTGTTGCCCTGCCCAAAAGATTGAATGCTGCTCGTCTTAAGGATAAAAATGTGAAGAGTACATTGGAAGAAGAGATGCAGGTTGCAGATCTTGGTGAGGATTGGCCAACCATTAAAAAGTCGGTTTATGATGTAGGCAGGCGTGTTCTTGGATTGGTGCAGAGAAAACATCAGGACTGGTTTAATGAGAATGATGTACATATAGAAGACTTGTTGGCTGATAAGATGCGTGCTCTGTCACGCTACTTGACGGCAAAACCACTGGAGAGGAATACGTTGCATGAGGAACTCAAGGATGTAAAATCACGTGTTAGGCGGAGTCTTTCTCAGATGAAGGATCAGTGGTGGAGTGAGAAGGCTGGTGAGATACAAACTGCGTCAGATTCCAATAACACAAAGCTGTTGTACAGTCTCTTGCGTTAGGTTTATGAACCATCTTCTTCTCTAGTGACACAGCTTCGCAGCAAGGATGGCAAATAACTTCTTCGTGACTCACAAGGAATTCTACGAAGGTGGCGAGAGCACTTTGATGATCTTTTGAATCAGCCGTCTGTCGTCAATGAAGATTTCCTCAATCTCATTCCAGAAAGTCCTGTGAAAGTAGCTCTCGCAGAACCCCCGACGCTTGTGGAGGTTGCAGTGGCTATCTCGAAGCTGAACAGTGGAAGGTCTCCAGGTATGGATGGCATACATGCTGAGCTCCTACAATAGGGTGGTGAGAGACTCCTGCAACATCTTCACTCTTTGTTTGGCAGGATATGGGCTAATGAATCAGTACCTGAGGACTGGAGAGATGCAGTAATGGTGGTCTTGTACAAGGGAAAGGGTAACAGGAATGATTGTGGGAACTACAGAGGTATATCATTGCTTTCTGTCGTAGGGAAAGTTTTATGTAGGGTGCTTCTGGACCGTCTGCTGACACACATTGCAGATTGTGTTCTTCCTGAAAGTCAATCTGGTTTTCGTGCTGGACGCGGCACTACTGATATGATCTTCTCAGCTAGACAGCTCCAGCAGAAGTGCATGGAACAAGGCTTGGATCTGTATCAGGTTTTTGTCGATCTGACAAAAGCTTTCGATACTGTTAACAGAAATGCATTATGGAAGGTTCTCCAGAAACTTGGTTGCCCTGATAAGTTCCTTGCTTTAGTTAGGTCTTTCCATGACGACATGAAGGCTTGGGTTAATGTCGGAGGTAACATGTCGGAGCCTATCTCAGTAAAAAATGGAGTGAAACAGGGGGATATTCCAGCACCAACCCTGTTTGCCATATACTTTGCAATGGTTTTCTGTATTGCATTCAGGAATTGCGAGCATGGTGTTTACATCCGATATCGAACCTCAGGCAGCATATTTAACATCAGGCGCTTCGCTGCAAAGACAAAAGTATTTACATCAATCATAAGAGACCTCTTGTATGCAGATGATTGCAATCTTGTAGCGCACACAGAGAGCGATATGCAGCACATTTTGAATGCATTTTCTGACGCTTGCACTGCCCTAGGATTGACTGTCAGTCTCAAGAAAACCGTCGCCATGTACCAACCTGCCCCTGGTAAGCAGTACAGTGAACCAAATATCTATGTGTATGGTAAACAACTTGGAGTGGTTGATCAGTTTGTCTACCTGGGAAGCACTGTCAATCGTTACAGCAACCTTGATAGTGAAATCTCACTTAGGATTAGGAAAGCAAGTGATGCTTTCGGAAAGCTAGAAAGGCGACTCTGGGGTCGGCGAGACATATGCAAGAAGACAAAGGTAAAGGTGTACAAGGCATGTGTGCTCTCTTGTCTTCTTTATGCCTGCGAGACCTGGGTCACATATCGACACCACCTTATGCAATTGGAGCGTTTCCATCAGATGTGTCTCAGACGGATCCATGGCGTTCACTGGAGGGACCACACCAGTGATGTCGAGATTTTGGAAAGCTCTATGTGTGACAGTATAGAAGCTTTTGTGACTAAGCAACGACTCCGTTGGAGTGGTCACCTTGCCAGGATGAAGGATTCTAGAATACCAAAACAACTCTTTTATGTAGAGTTGGTTAAAGGAAAACGACTGCCACATAAACCAAAAAAGAGGTATAAGGATTCCTTGAAAGCCTCTTTGAAAGACACTAACATCTCTGCTGATACATGGGAAAATATTGCTGCTGATCGTAATAAATGGAGAAAGACTGTATATGAGGGAAAAGTTGCCTTTGAGGCATCTTGAATCGCATACGAGAAAGTAAAGCGGGATGTGAGGAAGGGCATTGCTGTTGCACTTCCAGACGGCGAGGGTCCTCCTATGGTGCTGACATGCAGCGTCTGTGCGAGACTCTGCCTAAACTGGACTCGAAAGTCATCTTCCCAGTCATAAAGTAAGACCAGTGGTTGACTACCAGGCTGCTGTTGGAGATGCTACTCATCATGCTTGCCAAGCATGTGGTAGAGAATGTAAATCAGGAAGAGGGCTCAAGCGACATGCAAAAGTACACAAACTCCAACCACAGCCGGCTATTCGCAGTGAATGTTTTGGTTGCCGACTCTGTGCAAGACATTTTAGATCATTGGCTGGGCTAAAAAGCCACTTTCGATCGCAGCGTTGTTAGTTGCTATCGTGTGTGTGTGTGTGTATAGATATGTTTATGTGGGTGCGTGTGTGTGTGTATATATATATATATGTATATTATTATTGTTGTTGTTGTCGTTATTATTATTGTTGTTATTATTATTATTATTGTTATTAATATATATGTATGTGTATGTATATGTGTGTGTATATGTATATATATATATGTATGTATATATGTGTATATATATATTTTTTTTTCTCGTGCAATGGCCGTACTCGATAACGAGGGGGCACCCATCATATATATATATGTATATATTCATGTATATATATATATGTATATATTCATGTATATATATATATATGTATATGTATATATTCATGTATATATATATATGTATATATTCATGTATATATATGTATATATTCATGTATATGTATATATAGGAGGTGAGTTTTATTGTAGTACAATAAAGCAATGCAGATAAGCAATGCGGATAAGAAGCACTCTACAGTTTGTAGGACTGGAGTATACATAATATATAAGAACAAAGATATGTTGATTTAAAACTGCACTATCCACAAGTGTTTTTTAACCTTCATATCATGTCTTCCTATTTTATCTGATGAAAACACAAATATTATTGCATGATGATATTTGTTTTTGAAATGCGCATAATAAAATACATGGAACTCTTTTAACCATCTTTTGTTCTTATATATTATATATATATATATTCATGTATATATATATGTATGCATGTATTCATGTATATATATATATTTATGCATATGTGTATGTATGTATATATTCATGTATATATATATATATGTATGTATGCATACATGTATATATATATATGTATATATATATATATATATATATATATATATATATATATATATATATATATATATATATATATATATATATATATATATGCCAATATAGAGAGTTGATGTAAAATGACACTCACACATGCACACAACCTCGCAAACATATATATATACTTACACACACATACAAGGAGAAGAGCAAAGAGAGATATGTGTGTGGAAATAAACAGGATGCCAGAGATGATAAGTAGCTGTCTTTGTTCATGTAAGACATTTTATCATAACATAATGGTAACTGACATTGTCAAATGAAAATAGCTGTGGCAGTGTGGATGAAGTTTTAGACTGCCATTCTATAGGGTATTAGTTCAGATCTACTAGGAAGGGAAGCACAGATCGCTGGCATTTCTGTGTAGCAGAATATTTTATTTTATAATCAATCAGTTCTGTTATCTCTCGGTAGGAATATATACCACCTGATCAATGTGAGCGTATTGACCTGTGATAGGCCTTCATTTTGTGCTAGGGTGGGCTCAAAGGAAGGTGAGTGATTGTTAAAATTTGTAGAGCATCAAACAAAATGGCTACTAAACGTGTAATTTGAGGGAATTTGGCTTCTGTTTCTGGCAGGTTGAACAACCATGTAGTTCAGTGGTTCCAAACTCTTTCACTACAAAGGACCTCATGTATATAAATGAATTTTCCCATGGATACCAGGTTTTTGGAGGGTCTGTCAAGTCAACATACAGACTCCAAACACTACTTTTGTGGAAGATCTGTTGAGGTCTATGGATAACAGATTTGGAACTCTTGATATAGTTGTATTCATGTCAGGTAGCGATTGAAATGGGGCATTGTAACATCATTACCACCACGACCATTTAACATCAATTTTCCACACAAGCATGGGTTAGATGAGTTGCCGTGTTGAGAGACAAGTCAGATCAGATGACCAGGTTTTGCTCATACAAAACTGTTTCTGGCTTTGTTTCTACAGCTGGATGCCCTACCTAATGTCAACTACATTTACAGTATAGACTGGGTGCCAACCACTTTACAGTGTGGGCTGGGCAAGCTATCTTAGACATCTTGGTTGACAATATACTGCAGGCTTTCAAAGGCCAATTCCATGAAAATACCCTTTGTCATACTTACTATCAGATCTATAATAAACCTGTGATTGTTCTATTTGAATTATAATAGAGCACTAATTCATGAATGAATATGATGATGCTTGAACTAGTAATTATGGTTTCGGGATCAAAATTGTAAGATTGAGGGTCTGATGGCAGATAGGGTGATCAAGTTCACTGACCTGAAAATGAGTACTAGCCACAGATGGACTGTGATGGACTAGTGTCCAGTCCAGGTGTGTGTTTGTTTGTATGTGTGGGATGCTTTTGCTCTCAGTTGCTTAATGCCGTATAAAAGTAGCATAAGCTTTCGCCTGATAAACCTTTAGGCCAAGAAATACTTTAAACACAAATGAATGCAATATATTAAGAAAAGTGCCGTGGATTGGCAGTATCGGTAGAGGGTTGGACGCCATGCTTTGACGCATAGAATTACGGCCCTTGACATTCTGAGTTCAAAATTCCCCCGAGGTTAACTTTGCCTTTCATCCTTACGGGGTCGATAAAATAAAGTACCAGTAATCCACTGGATAATTGCTGGCCTTATGCCAAAAGTAGAAACGATATATTAAGAAAACAACGATTATGATGATGATGACAATGATCACTGAAATGATAGTTGATATATATAAAGAAAAAATATTGTCCCTTAAATCAATAATTTAATTGCTGTAATATTTTATTTTTATAATTTCCTTCTATTGTTTATAGATGTACAATTAATTTGTCTTAAATGCAGGAAAAAAAAACGAAAAAAACAAATTTTTCCACCATTCATTAGACATTTACATAAATGTCAGAAACTTTAAGTTCTGCTATAAATTTCAACTTTTTTGTGAAATATAGTCTAAATAGATTTTTTTTAGGAATATAGTCCGAGATTTATTTTTGATGAATAATCTTGGGGAAAAGTCTTCTGTAAACTTCAGTTTAAATCAATTCTTTTCCTTTTTTAAAACAGTAAAGAGAAAGCTTGAGGGCAAATTTGGTTGCTTTTTCTGGCTAAATTGAACATCAGTGTCTTCACATTGCTTCATTTTTGTTATTATTATTGTTTAGTTCCGATTGAGCAGATTTCTAATGAAAAATATATACTTTATTTTTTTACTCTTTTACTGCTTTCAGTCATTAGACTGTAGCAATGCTAGGTTGCTGCTTTAACCCTTTAGCGTTTACATTACTCTACATATACTATCGTAGTTTTGTGTTAAAGGCTTTATCTTACATAATTATCTCACATTATGTTGAATCTATGAGATTTTGATGTTATTTATTTTGAGAACAATACCTTAATATCAGTATGAGTAGCCATTTATGGCCAGTTTTAACAGAAAGAGGCGAGAGAATTCTGGTCGGATATGGCCGGTTTAAATGCTAAAGGGTTAAAGATATATTGAACCTAATGTTACTTCTTTCAAGTCTTGTACTCGTTCTATTGATATCTTTTCATAGTGTTACACTGTTATGGTACATATGCAAACAGTGAAAATAAATATAGGCATGAACATATATATATCATCATCATTGTCATTGTCATTTTAACATCCACTTTACATTCAAGCAAGGGTTGGATGGCACCATATAGACCAAGTCAGTACTGAATTGGAAACCCTGATCTCCCAGGCAGGCCAGGGACCTGTGTTTTTGCATATGTATGGTCTCATACTCAAATGAGTGCTCAGGAGAGGTTGTTATGCCTTTGAGACAACTGAGGGTCCTCCCAACTCTTTGTTTGGTAATATTTTTATGGTGGGGTGCCCTTCCTATCACCAATCCTTTTACAGCATGTACCGGGTGCATTTATCATGTAAATTACCAACAAAGGGTAAGGAGGACTCTTCAGATGTGTAAAAGACATGACATTTTCTCTAGTGCTGGTACTACAACAAAATACACTCAGTGGTGTGGTGGTGTGGGGGGTTATGTTGGCCTCCTGGTTTGTAGTAATCGATAGAATGTGGGAACATAAGTGAGATGCATGCCTCCGATTCATCAGAGAGATCAGTGACTCTGCTTGAGCACTGACTGGTCTGTGATGACACATCCAAATATTGCAGGGAAACTAGACATTTACCAATGATGTTGGTATTGTGTATGTATGCACTGCTTAAAAACTGCTGTTTATATGTTCTGTAGCTTACCAGTTTAAGAAGTGCAGGGTAAGTAAAAGAATATGTACCAGCCTTAAAAAAGGTTATTACAACTCTTGTAGGCATTGCACCAACATGACTGCAGTCTAGTGACTGAAACCATTAAAATAATACAAGAACAGCTACCATACCATACCATAATTACTACACCTATCAATTTCAGTTATGTCTTAATATTAAAGATAAACGAAAGTTTCTAATTTTCCAACCTCTTCCAACCATTATTTTCTACCAAACATTATCCACCAATCCTTGCCAATGTCTATCAACCACTAACTACAACCAGCCACCAGAAAAAACATTTTTTTTTAGAAACTAAAGAAAAAATATCTTTATATCAAATGTTTACCAAAAAAATGTTAAATATTTTTCAAAATAATGTTTTCTTCTCTTTCATGATAAATGGTTGTTGTTGGTGTTGGTATGTGGTGGTCTTATTTCGGTGTTGATGTTGGAATTCTGACTTATAAACATGTTTTTCTCTCTTGTACCCTATCTCTCCTGTTTATCTGCCCATCTCTCACTCTATCTGCTTGTCTATCTCTCTCCCATCTCTCTCTCTCTCCCTATTCCTCTCTGTCACTGTATCTGTGTGTCTATCTGTCCCCTAGTTCTCCGTCATTCTATCTCTCTCTCTCTCTCTCTCTCTCTCTCTCTCTCTCTCTCTCTCTCTCTCTCTCTCCACCTCTTTACCTAAGATAAATATTTTCTTTCTTACAAGAGAATCTTTTCACTGAAGTTTTAAGCTCCATTTTCTCAATGACAAGTAGAAAGATTATATATTTTTGTTCTTTTCACTTTTTAATTTTATAGATTTCTTTTTTCTTCTTAACCTCCATATCTATCTACCTACATACTCACCTATCCACCCCACTATCTATTTACCTACATACTCACCTATCCACCCCACTATCTATCTACCTACATACTCACCTATCCACCCCACTATCTATCACCTCGAGTGCCTTCAGGTGCTCACAGCCCTCTACCAAGCAGAAACGGCAATCAGCCGAGACTCTACTTCGAGATTCTATAGGGGATTAGTGGAGGATAAGTGCAACGACGTTCTCGGGGAAACTCTAGACATTGAGGAGGATGAACTGACCAGTCTGTTCAGGAGGACTTTCCGTCCAGCGCCTATGGATAACTTCCAGAGGTCTCTGGCCTGGCAGTGCTACCGAAGAGCTCTACCAGTTCGAGACAAAATCTACAGGCACGGACGCCCTGGCAGGGATCCTGCCAAAAGGACCCGTCCAAGATGCAAGCAGGTCATCGAAACCGTTCTGCACGCAATTGTTCAATGCCCAGGGGTGACCGACCTGTGGAATTATGTTGAACAGCGACTGTCACGTGTGGGACACCTCCAGTTGTCAGTCGAGTCCATCGTGAGGATGACCCCGCTGCCTTCATTTAAGAACGAAGGAGAGGCAGTTTTCCTCTGTCTGCTGGCTATGGTGAAAGAGGTAATATGGTGGACGAGGTTAAAAGGACTGAGGGCAAACACCTTTCTCTCCGGACAACAACTTATCCCCTTCTTTAAGTATCACTTCAGAAAGAATGTGAGAGTGGAGAGAGAGGTGCTACACCCCAGGAAATTTGCTGAAAGGTGGGTGAATGTGGCGAAAATGGCCCGAAAATGGCCCTCTGTATATAAATAGAGGGAAGACAGGAACACCTACAAAACGTGTTCCTGATGTTGAGGGTTGTTCTATCCATGGGGTGTAAAACAACCCTGCAGTAACGCCCCTCCCCTATTGGTGATTTCAATTGTTATTTTATTATATATAGTTTATTGTTATTTATTAATGTTAAAGTTATTTTTATGTAAAACCCCCGCCATCTCGTCTTGTAATGTCCCATTTTTTTACATCCCTGTGGCAAATAAAGAAATATATCTACCTACCTACATACTCACCTATCCACCCCACTATATTTCTACATACTCACCTATACATCCCCCCTCATATCTTTCTCCCTATATGATCGCCTATCCATCCACCCTAAGTGCTTGCCTAACCATCCACCCTCACATCTATCTATCTACCTACATAATTTCTTCTTCCAGACCATTCATTGAAGTAAGACTCTGTTTATAGAAGCCTTGTGTCAATCTCCCTTTATCCAAATTAACAACATTAACAACATTAACAACAACATTAACAAAAACTCCCATTAAAACAGCAACTATCACTACATCAACGGAAATATTAAGAATAATTGTTTCTACTTTAGGCACAAGGCCAGCAATTACCCAGTGCATTACTGGTACTTTATTTTATCGACCCCGTAAGGATGAAAGGCAAAGTCAACCTTGGCGGGATTTTAACTCAGATCGTAAAGGGACGTAACTATGCTGGAAAGCATGGCGTCCGACCCTCTACCGATACTGCCAAGCCAAGAATAATAACTATCAATAACATCAATAACAGTTATCACAGCAACAATTAATACAATATCGCAATAACAACATATATCTAAATATCATTACTATTACTACAACAAAACCAAAACAACCACAACAAATATCACTTCAACCACCACTATAGTTATCATTACATAAACAACCACAACAACTATCTCAATATCTTTAGAACAGATATTAAATGGCCTAGCCTCCCTCACATACAGTCACATATACAAATCCATGCACACTGAGTGAACTTCAAATATATAGTTATTATGGCCCTTTATGGTCTGAGTTCAAATCCCGTCGAGGTTAACTTTGCCATTCATCCTTACGTTGTCGATAAAATAAAGTACCAGTAATGCACTGGGTAATTGCTGGCCCTGTGCCAAAAGTAGAAACAATTATATTAATAAGTGCATGGCCGAGTGGTAAGTATATTTGGACTTATGATCATGATGTTGTGAATTCAATTCCTGGACTGTTATGTGTGGTGTTCTTGGGCAAAATACTTTATTTCATGTTGCTCTAGTATACTCAGCTTAAAATGAGTATTAGCAATGGCTGGGGATTTAAACGTGTGGTGGACTGATGACCTGTCCAGGGGAGAGACTTGTACTCTGTTGTTTAACACCACAGAAACTGGGATAAGCATCAGCCTCATAAGCCTCTGGCTTGAGACAGATTTTAGCTTTTAGAACTATTATTACAACAAAAAAACAATCACTGCAAACCACAACCACCATCACAACAACAGCAACGGAAACTTTTGTGTGATAATATAAAAAACAATTTTTAGAAAAGTGTGAAGCTTCTATGCTTGTTTGTGTATGTATGTCTGCATTTGTCTGAGTGTTTGAGTCTGTGTGAAGAGAGAGAGAGAGGAGGGACATTAATTCAACCAGAAATAAAATCAGACTGAAATACTTATGGGACTGAAACTAATGGACATTTCTTCACTGTTATGCTCTAATTATTTCATCTCTTTTTCTCTCTATCTCCCCCACCCTCTTCCTATCTATCTATCTGTCTGTCTAGTCAACTATCTATCTATCTATCCCCTCTTCTACTTCCTCCTAAGCATGATTCTAATAAGACTGTGTTTTTGCATCTGTGTTTGTCTTGTTATTTCTTGAACTGTGTGTATGCATATATATAAAGTTACATACACACACAAATATCATCATTGACTGAACACACGCATGCTTTTTCCTGCCTCCACCCCACCATTTTTTTCCCCTTTCTGTGTCTTCTCATTTTCTATCTTTCACCATACATCATCTTTTTAATGTCCACTTTCCCTGCTAGCAGGTATTGGTCAGGTCTACATTGACCAAGTCAGTATTGAAGTGAGGCTCCATTCTTTTATTTCTCATTTAATCTTCTGATGAAGGTCTAGCGTCCAAAACGTTAAGCCTCCTTTCATATTATATCAAGCCTTAAACTAATATCTTCATTGTAATGTGTTGTTTTCCATTTGCTTTTCACACGCGTGCACACACACACACACACACACACACACACACATACACACACACACACCCACACAATCATTTTTAATGTTTTCCATTTAAAATCTTATAGAGCTAGTTTCACACCATGGGCTTGATGTACTATAAATCAGATGTCATATGATTGACAGTACTCTCCATAATATGTACTGTTCTCAGTAGGACTGTGCAGATGCTGGTGAGTTTAATTTGGGGAACTTCATGACTCCTTTCTTCATTAGGCCTAGAACACCGATGTTCACTGTACTTTGTTGATTTCTTTCTGACTTCACCTAGGTGCTTTTTTCATTCTTCCAGGGTTAATAAAATGTAGCATCAGTCAAGTACTGGAGTCAATTCTATCAAGCCGCCTCAGCCAAAATTAGAAACCATTATGATTATTACTATTACTAGGGCCGTGGATTACTAGAATTGTTAGCATGTTATACAACATGCACTATGTTCTGAGATCAAATCCCATCAAGGTTAGCTTTGCCTTTCATCCTTATAGGGTTGAGAAAATAAAGTACCAGCAATGTATTGGCTCTGATTTAATCAGCTTCCCCCCCAAATTCTTGGCCTTGTGCCTTAATCAGAAACCCTTTTGCCCTTGTGGCCAATAAATGAGACCATTATTATTACTGGCAGAATTGTTAGAATTCTGGATAAAATGCTTTTGCTGGAATTATTCCAGCTCTAACATCGAGTTCAAATCCCACAGTGCTTAATTTTGCTTTTCATTCTTTTGGGTTTGATAAATACCAGTCAAATACTAGGGTTAGTTTCATTGACTTTCCTCTCCACTCAAATTACTGGCAATGGACCGAAATTAGAAAGTGTTATTATTATTATTATTATTATTATTATTATTATTATTATTATTATTATTATTATTATTATTATTAACTTTCCTTTCATCAATCTAATTAGCCAGTATTGACTTTGTCGTTATAATTTGATTCATCGACAGAAATACTCAACAATCGACACTGATTTACTCCTATAGAATCAACAATTTAACATTGGTTTAAGTGGTGGTGGTAGTAGTGATGACAGCAGTAATGGTGGTGGTAGTAGTGGCAGTAGTTTTGTTGATGTTAGTGTTGGTAGTGGTGGTGGTAGAGTTGTTGATGTGGTGGTGGTACTATCGATGAAAGTTATGTAACATAAATAAAAAATATATATATTCTGCGGGTATTTTCCAAAGAACAATGATGCCACCAAGAGTTCCAATCCAAACTTATGTCACCTACAGGCAGTAGAGTAATATTCTAGAACATTAGAGAATGTATATGTATAGGAGCTTTATATATATATATATATGTTGTATATATATGTCATAAATATATGTGTGATATATATATATTATATATGTATATGTATGTCACTTGTATCAATAGCAAAGTGAAGGCCCCTTGCAGCCTTCATAATTGATTTAATCTGAGAACCTTTGTATATTCCGACACCAATTATATATGAAACAGCAGGAACTCTCTGTTCTGTTTATTAACACTGAATGTTACAATTTGTCTCTTTGCTAGTTTTGGAGTTTCTTAAATAGAATGCTCTCCTTGTGTACATGTGTGTGCAATTATGAATGTTTTGTATGCTATGTATATGCATGCTTGTACACATGCATACACATACTTTCTTTCTTTCTTTTTCCTCTTTTGTATATATCTAAAAAAATATTCTCACCAATAGAGAATAAGCCAGTTTCCAACTCAGAAGCAAAGTTATTCTAGTGTAATTTAAAGAGCAGCATCTAATTAGTCATATGTGTATGTATCTGCACCTGTATATATGAAGGATGTGTGGATCTATATACATTGCCATATGTGTATATATACATACATTTGTGTGTCAACATATGTGCATATTCTACTTACTACAGTCAAAACTACTGGAATGTTTTATATATTTTTACAAAATCTTTTTTGTTTTGTTCACCCCAAGCAAAGCAATGAAGCCATTTAAATGTAAGGGTTACTGAGAAAGAAGGACAAGGTAGAGAGAACATAATTCAAGGGGAGAGTTGTCAATTGATTTTGCTTTTGAATTTTTGCAGATTGTAGTGGTCAGGAAAGCAAGAAGCTGAAAGAGAATTCCATAGGTGAGGTGTGTGGAAGAAGAGATGTCAGAATAGAATTTGTGATTGCATTTAGGAAATTCAACCGTAAATGGATCTGACCTAGCCAACAATTTGGTGCTCTTTTTAAACTCTTCAATGCGAGGCAGGAGAAAAGCTCATTAGAAAAATTCCCATGGAAATATTTATAGAAAAAGCAAAGAAATATTTTGATGGTGTGATAGTGATTGAAGCTGACATGATAAGTCAAGACCAATAATGTTGACGATTCTTTTTTGGATTTTATCTAGTCTATCAAGGTGCACAGCAGAAACACCAGGCCAGAGGTGGCAAAAATACTCTATACAAGGATGAATGGTAGATTTATAAAGATAAAATATTTTCAGGCATGAAAAATTTTTTGGCACGATAAAGTGAATCAACTTCCTGGGTAACAGACTTAGCGATCGATGGGATATAATCATTCCAGCTCAAATCATTGGAAAATGTCAGACTAAGAAGGCGTAAAGCATTGCTCTCTTGAGAATATGATCAGCCATACTAATGGGAGGTAAAAGTTGTTATCTATGGCAATTAAAAGATATCAGTTTAGTCGTAGATGCATTAAAAGTAACAAGCCATTTATTGCCCTCCCCTCCCCTCGCTCAACAAAAGATCAAAGTTCATGTTCAAGATCAGCTACCAATTCAACTTTATCAAAACCTATATGACTTACCATTAAGAGAAGAATAGTGATCTTTGTCATCAGCATAGATATTAAGCTAAGAAAATATGTCATCATGAAGATCATTGATGAAAATTAAGCATGTTATAGGACCCAAGATAGAGCCTTGAGAGACCCTTGCATTATTGTGGAAAGACCTAGAAGACAGGTCATTCAAGACAACCTTCAGTTTCTATTTTGATAAGAAAAACTGAATCAGTTTGAAAATCCACCAAAAGACAACATAACCACTCACCTTATGAAGGAGAGTAACATGCCAAACCCTGCCAAAAGTCTTAGAAATATCTAAGGCAACAGCCCTAACTTGAACTGATTTATCTGAATTGAAGTATGGTGCTTTTTATTGTCACCACACCAAAAAGCACCCAGTGCACCCAGTAACGTGGTCATGCTGATAACATGACAAAATGTACCTAGTCCACCCTGTAACATGACAAAAAGCGTCCAGTACACCCTGTAAGATGATTGTGTTGGTGAGAGGACAAAAAGCGTCTAGTTCACCCTGTTCTGGTGACACAAAAAATACCCAGTCCACCATGTAAGGTGGTTATGCTGATGACATGACAAAAAACACCCAGTTCACCCTGTTTTGGTGCTATTGCAAAAAGCACCCAGTCTACACTGTAATATCATTAGCACTAGGAAGGATATCCAGCTGTAGAAACCAAATTAAAATACAGATCCATATGAGCAGATATAGTCACTTGACCTGAATTGTCTCATAGTATGACAACCCATCTAACCCATGCATGTGTTGAAAATGGGCATTAAATGATGATGAGGATGATATGACAGACTCTCTCATCCATTACTGTTAAGATATAAGGATTTGATTGTGAGAATTGAAAGCCATATTGTTTATCTGAAATAAGACCAGGTCTGCTACAGCCTGATACATAATACATTTACACATGTGCTGTTTATCCAAGGTACATGTTGAGAGTTTGTCATGTACAGATATTTTCTGTTTTGTTTGTTCTGTTTATGTGTTGAAGGATTCTGTGGAAATGATTTACTTTTTCCAGAATAACTGAGGTTATATATTGTTCCTATTAAATGATTTATGCAGTTGTCTTTATAGATGTATTTGTTCATTAACAGGAAATGATGAGCCATACAGGTTATAACCCTGACGCTAAATAGTAGATTGAACCAGTGAATATTACTTTATGTTGCAGTCTGCGTGCTATTGTGAATTATGATAGCGTTTTTTAAATGGTTATGAGTGAATTATTACTTGTCTTCAGTTCTAGAAATGTTACTTCACCAGAGAAGAGAAGAGAATGCTTGTACATTTAATTAATATCTAATTAGTAACATTTGATGAACTATTAATTACAGTATGTATAGACACTGGTTGTTTGGTTTTATTTAGGGTTCTTGTAAACCCTTCTTTTATATATTTGCCCACTTATTTATGAGAGGATCATGGGGGCAGAGTCCTCAAACACTCCTTCCAGTGGGTCCTGTCAGAAGCAACCAACTCCAAATTCCCCCAGCTGGATCTCCAAGAGAGACAAGCCAAACTCGTGGATTATATCCAACGATCTTGCTTGGGATCTAACCCTAAGTCATCTGCTGGTTGTTTTTGCCTGCTGATCTGTCCAGCGATTCTCTCCTGAGACATTCTAACTACACTTGACTGCTACATGATGGTTGTTGGTAAGTTTGTGATTTGAACTTTGAAGAATCAGAACAGACAGTAATTAGTTACTGCTTTCTATTTTCTGGATCTAAATCTTGGTGAGGACAACTTTGATATTCCTCTTCCAGGGTCGATATAATAAAGTTTCAATTATGTACTAGTGTTGATTTAATCAACATTCGAGCCTTTGTGCCTAAATTAGATATTAATACAATAAGTTTGTACCAAAAATTCCTTTCTAAGAGATAATCATTGAGAAGTCTTTATTATGCAACAATTTAACAGCCACCAATTTTCAAATGGTAAATAATTGTCTCTCTCTCTCTCCATCTCTCTCTCTCCCCATAAATACATGCGTGTGTGTGTGCATGTATATATATAGATAAACTATATAAACATATACATCCATTTACATGTTATATATATATATATATATAGGAGTAAATATATATCATCATCATTTAATGGACATTAAATGATCACATATAGGGATATGCATATAAATAGGAAAAAGGTGTGTATCTGAATATATATATATATATATATATGTATACATACACACACTCACACATATATATATATATATATATATATATACACACATATCATCATCATCATCATCATCATCATCATCATCACCGTTTTACATCTGTTCTTCCATGCTAGCATGGGTTAGACGGGTTGTCCTGTTGTGGGCAGTGCCCGGTCGGCTAACCATGTCTTGCTCATACGGGAACTGGATTTGGCTTGATTTCTACAGTTGGATGCCCTTCCTAACACCAACCTCATTTACAGTGAGTGCTGGGTGCTTTTTTTACATGACACCTACATGTCCACTTCACAGTGTGGGCTGGGTGCTTTTTTGCCGTGGCACCTCCACGACCACTTTACAGTAGAATGATAGGGACCACAGTCCCATCATCTGATTTCTACAGCTGAGTAAGCTGGAGCAATATGAAATAAAGTGTCTTGTACAAGGAAACAACACATCACCCGGTCTGAGAATTGAACTCGCAACCTTTTGATTGCAAGCCCAATTCTCTAACCACTAAGGCATGCACCTTCATATATATATATATATATATAAGGAGTACCATGTATTTTATTATGCGCATTTCAAAAACAAATATCATCATGCAATAATATTTGTGTTTTCATCAGATAAAACAGGAGGACATGATATGAAGGCTAAAAAACACTTGTGGATAGTTCATATATATATATATATATATATATATATATATATGAATATGCAATAATGATTTACATGTGTGTTTATACATGCGTATATATGTATGTGTTTGTATATAATATGTATATATACGCACACACAAATACACAATCAAATATTTAGATAGATACCCGTACATTGACTATCAAAACATGTTTACATTCATACTTATATGCATTATGCATGGCAATCATGTAAAATCTCGTGATTATTACTCTCCAATAATAAATTGTGTGGCATGCAATTAACAAGCATTACATTAGATTTAAAGTGAAAACAATTTCCTTTTGGTTTTTCAACATTTCCAGTTGATGACATGTTAACAACCTTCCTTCAAATATGCTGCCATTTGATAGAAATATGACATACTCTCCGGTCTTGATTAATCAACCCTGCTTATTAATTTTTCTGATTTTTTCCACACACTCCCTTCTGCTTCTACTTTAGCCCCGACAATTATTAAATTTTACTAATCTATCTCCGGTGAAATTTTATTTTAAGTGGCAGCATTCCTGTGACAATTAATTTTCTTTATACATTAAAAAACATTAAACACGATTAAAAAAGAAGTACATTACTAGAAATCCTAAATGTTATAAAATAAATAGTATGGGTTGGAGTTTCAATATGTAAATTAAACGACTAATTCTGGTTTTTAAAAAATCGAGACAACCAACAAAAATTAGCGCTGCCCCACTTCCCCACTTATTCCAAATACCCCTTATTATTTGGGACCTGAGTGTAAATAGTTAAGAAATTAACGTCATTCAAGCAGAGTTTTCAGACAATTTACTCTCTCGTTAGCTGTTCATTGAGTTAGATAATTGTTTCTACTTTAGGCACAAGGCCAGCAATTACCCAGTGCATTACTGGTACTTTATTTTATCGATGCCGTAAGGATGAAAGGCAAAGTCAACCTCGACTGGATTTGAACTCAGATCGTAAAGGGACCTAACTATGCTGGAAAGCATGGCGTCCGATCCTCTACTGCCTAGTTTGATAATGAATGAAATTTGATGGATTTGGTTTATATTTTTGAGATTCGTCACCAGAGGTGATAACATGATTGTGCCTGTTGTTGTTATTCTTCTTATTGTTGTTGTTGTTAAGCAATCAGTTTTTTTTAAAAATATATTTTCCCCTTACTTTGTATATACTACTGTCTTCGTTAATCATTGTTCATGTACACATGTATATATGTATGTGTCCGTATGTGAGCATATATATCATTATCATTTAATATCTGATTTCACAGCTAGCAAATGTTGGATGTGTATGTATATATATATATATATATATATACATACACATCCAACATATATATACTGTGTATATATATATATATATATATATATATATATACACAGTATATATATGTGTGTGTATATACACATATGTGTGTGTATATATATATATATATATATATATATGTATATATGCATACATATATCTGTGTGTATATATGTATATATATATATATATATATACACATTTGTGTGTCATCATCATCATCATCATCAACGTTTAACGTCCGTGTTCCACGCTTGCATGGGTTTGGACGGGGGTTTTCCCACTTGAGGCAAGAGTGGTTGTCTTGCTCGCATAGGACTGTCTGGCAGGTTTTCTACAGCTGGATGCCCTTCCTAACACCAACCACATTTACAGTGTGGGTCTGGGAGGTTTTTACCGTGTTGCCTACACGGCCACATTACAGCGTGTGCTGTGTGTTTTTTTGTCGTGACACCTACACGATCTCATTTGTTTCGGCCTGGATGGTGTGGCACCAACATAACTTTACATAGAAGGGGGCGGTGTGGATGGGGTGGGGGTGTATTTTTTTAGAGATGCCTACTGACTGTAGTAGGTTTTACTATGTATTTAGGTAAGGCGGGTCTTCTCTATTACTGAGTACCGCCAAAGGTCTCGGTCCAGTGACATTGTCTTGGAGAGGTGTAAGTGTGTGAGGTCGGAGTTTATCAGCTCGTCCCAGGTTTTTCTAGGTCTGCCTATTCCGTGGCTACCGTCTATCTTTATTGCCCTGCACCTTGTTATACAGCTATCGTCTTTCATGCGCATCACGTGTCCATACCAACGTAGCCTTCTCTCGAGTAAACAACATCTGATCCCTCTTATTTCTAATTTTTTCCTTAGTTCGTTTATGCTTTGCCGTTCACGTATATTACTATTACACATCCAGCGGGGCATGCAACCTTCGTTCCTCTCTAGTCTGCATATATCCTCTGCACACAATGCCCACGTCTCACTGCCATGCAACATTGTTGTGTGTGTATATGTATATATATATAAATATATACACACATTTGTTTGTGTGTATATATATATATAAATATATACACACATTTATGTGTGTATATATATATATAAATATATACACACAGTTGTGTGTGTGTGTGTATATATATATATATATGAATATATACACACATTTATGTGTGTGTCATCATTTCATTTCATTTTATGTCCACTTTTTCCTTGCTTTTAAGGGTGGGACGGGAACTGATTCTGGCTTAATTTCTACAGCTGGATGCCCTTCCTAACACCAACCTCATTTACAGTGAGTGCTGGGTGCTTTTTCCGTGGCACCTGCACGACCACTTTGCAGTGGAATAATAGGGACCCTAGTCCTATTATCTCATTTCTACAGCTGAGTAAACTGGAGCAATGTGAAATAAAGTGTCTTGCTCAAGGAAACAACACATCACCTGGTCTGAGAATTGAACTCACAACCTTTCGATTGCAAGGCCAATGCTCTAACCACTAAGCCATGTGCCCCCATAAATGTGTGTATATATATATATATATAAATACACATATTTATGTGTATATATATATATATAAATATACCTGGGCATTGTGTGCAGAGGATATACGCAGACGAGAGAGGAACGAAGCTTGCATGCTCCGCTGGATGTGTAACAGTAATATACGTGAACGGCAAAGCATAAACGAACTAAGGAAAAAATTAGAGATAAGAGGGATCAGATGTTGTTTACTCGAGAGAAGGCTGCGTTGGTATGGACACGTGATGCGCATGAAAGTCGATAGCTGTATTACAAAGTGCAGGGCAATAAAGATAGACGGTAGCCACGGAATAGGCAGACCTAGAAAAACATGGGATGAGCTGATAAACTCCGACCTCACACACTTACACCTCTCCAAGACAATGTCACTGGACCGTGACCTTTGGCGGTACTCAGTAACAGAGAAGACCCGCCTTGCCAGTAGGCATCTCTAACAAAATACACCCCGTCCCGCCACCACCCCCACCCCATCCACACCACCCCGTTCTATGTAAAGTTATGTTGGTGCCGCGCCATCCAGGCCGAAACAAATGAGATCGTATAGGTGTCACGACAAAAAAACACACAGTCCACGCTGTAATGTGGCCGTGAAGGCAACACGGTAAAAACCTCCCAGACCCACACTGTAAATGTGGTTGGTGTTAGGAAGGGCATCCAACTGTAGAAAACCTGCCAGACAGTCCTATGCGAGCAAGACAATCACTCTTGCCTCAAGTGGGACTACCCCCGTCCAAACCCATGCAAGCGTGGAACACGGACGTTAAACGTTGATGATGATGATGATGATGATGATGATATACACATTTATGTGTGTATATATTTATATACATATATATATACATTTATGTGTGTGTGTATATATATCATCATCGCCGTTTTACGTCTGTTCTTCCATGCTAGCATGGCTTAGACGGGTTGTCCTGTCGTGGGCAGTGTCCAGTCAGCTGACCTTGTTTGCTCATATGGGAACTGATTCTGGCTTGATTTCTACAGCTGGATGCCCTTCCTAACACCAAACTCATTTACAGTGAGTGCTGGGTGCTTTTTTTCCGTGGCGCCTACACATCCAATTTAAAGTGTGAGCTGGGTGCCTTTTTGCCGGGGCACCTCCACAACCACTTTGTAGTGAAATGATATGGATCCCAGTCCTATCATCTTATTTCTACAGCTGAGTAAACTGGAGCAATGTGAAATAAAGTGTCTTGCTCAAGGAAACAACACTTCACCCGGTCCAAGAATTGAACTCACAACCTTTCGATTGCAAGGCCAATGCTCTAACCACTAAGCCATGCGCCTTCATATATAAATATATACACACATTTATGTGTGTACATATTTATATACATATATATATACATTTGTGTGTATATATATATAAATATATACACACATTTTTGTGTATATTTGTATATACGAGGTGAGTCAGAAAAGTTCCAGGACTGAAGTCACAAAAGATTTATTTCAAACCCAAACTTCACACTAAGAGTTTTCTCCTTCAAAGTAATCCCCCTGGAGTCTAATGCAATTTTCCATCCTTTTCTGCCACACTTGCATGCACTCCTGGAAGGATTCTTCCAGAATCCTCCGCAGTTCCGTCGTCACGCAATTTTTGATGTCGTCCATGTCTTCAAAACGGGTCCCCTCCGGGTCATACTCGAAGATCCATATCTCATCACCGGTGATGACTGTCCCTAGCAAGTATGGTTCGGTTTCAAGACGCTCAAGGACGTCCTGGCACACCTGCATGCGTCGACCCTTCTGGTCATCGTTCAGCAGTTTTGGCACCATCTTCGCGCTGACTTTCCGCATGTCCAAATCTTCAGTGAGAATCTTCCAGACGCTGTCCCGATTCATGCCCAGCTCATCTGCCATCAGTCGAACAGTCAGCCGACGATCGCTATGCACCATCTGCCTGACGCGCTCAACGTTGACCTCAGTCCTGGTTGTTGAGGGCCTTCCGCTCCTGGGGTCATCTTCCACGTATTCGCGTCGTTCTTTAAACATCTTGCACCACTCAAAAACACGTGAGCGTGACATCGTCTCATCTCCATACACTTTCTGCAGCAATCCCAGTGCTTCCTACGGAGTTTTCAAGTTTGTTCGTTGCTCTGTGCTCATTGCTTGAGGACCTGAAACAGAGGACATGTATATCAAATTATGAAGAAAAAAGTTTGATCACTGCAGAGAGCTAAGGTTACAGTTACATACTCCAGGGGGATTACTTTGAAGGAGAAAACTCTTAGTGTGAAGTTTGGGTTTGAAATAAATCTTTTGTGGCATAAGTCCTGGAACTTTTATGACACACCTCGTATATACACACATCTATGTGTATATATATATATACACACATTTATGTGTATCATCATCATCATCATCACCGTTTTACGTCCGTTCTTCCATGCTAGCATGGGTTAGACGGGCGTAGATGTGTATATATATATATACACATAGTGTGTATATATATATATACACACACACATTTATGTTTATATATAAATATAAACATACACATGTGTATATATGTGTATATGTATAAGAAAAATAAAAGTATTTGCTTTATGTAGACCACTTCACGTTTATGTAAATGTAGATATGTTTAACGAAAAGGGAAGATACAACTTACCAGTTAGTTTTGCTCATCATAGTTGGAGTTGTGTAACATGATGATATGAGATGTGACATTGGATATGGTACATAGGTTCCAAGGAGTATTCCATGGAGTAATACAATATAAACAAGATACCAGGGAAAACTAGGCAACATTTGTTGAAGTTTGAAGAAACATTAATTATACAATAGAATCAGTTATGTAATTGTCTATGAAAGCTAAATTAATTGAGAAATGGAAATAAAGTGGATGAGGATGTGCTTATATAGTAAATTATAATATTATTATATGAAGGCACATGGCTTAGTGGTTAGAGCTTTGGGCTTGCAATCGAAAGGTTGTGAGTTCAATACTCGGAACGGGTGATGTGTTGTTTCTTTGAGCAAGACAGTTTATTTCACATTGCTCCAGTTTACTCAGCTGTAGAATGAGATGATAGGACTGGGGTCCTCATCATTCCACTGCAAAGTGGTCATGGAGGTGCCCCGGCAAAAAAGCACCCAGCCCACACTGTAAAGTGGACATGTAGGCGCCATGGGAAAAACCACCCAGCACTCACTGTAAATGAGGTTGGTGTTAGGAAGGGCATTCAGCTGTAGAAATCAAGCCAGAATCAGTTCCCATATGAGCAAGACATGGTCAGCCGACCGGACACAGCCTACTACAGGACAGCCCGTCTAACCCATGCTAGTGTGGAAGAACGGACATAAAACGGTGATGATGATGATGATGATGATAAACATACACAGATACATCATCGATGTATCTATTATCAAATATACATACATGCATAGAATAAATCAGTGTAAAAGTTTAAGTGGTGGTAAACAAACCTGAAAGTAGCCGATAGATTGTGTTATTGGGTCATTAGAAGAAATAGGAATGGCGACAAGTAGTGAAATAAATTGTGATAGGGCAGACACGTCCCGTTGTGAGGTGTAATTCACTAGGGCTGTGGGTCAGTTATATATATATATATATAAGCAAATAGAAAGATGTAATCCTAATTCTAACTATTTTATTGCTTTAGAATTGATTTAGGTGTGTTATACCTCATTACACAGTTAGTTAAAGGTAGATTTTTACAAATACCTTGTGCACGTAAAAAATAAAGGAAAAAAACATAAAAAGAAAAGGATTATAACATACCATCTTTAGAAGCAGTAAATAAAAACAGAATAAATATTACAAAATATATTAAAGTCAATCCCTATATAGCAAGCACTGGGGACACTTATAAGATTACATCATATTGTCATGGGTTCGGTTCCTGGAGGTTGTGTGTTGTGTTTTTGAGTAAAACATTTCATTTCATGTTGCTCCAGTATATTCACCTAAAAAATAAGTACCAGCAATAGCTTGAGTTATAATGCTGATATATGGACTGGTGCCCTGTCCAGTGGGGAATCTTATACTCTGTCACTTCACGCCATGGAAACTAGGCTAAGCACTGGCCTGATGAACATTTGGGCTCAAGACAAACCTTAGATTTGTTAGTTATACTATATTATCTATTAACTATAAATTCTTTACATATACCTTTCTCTTGTATCCAAACCATGTTAGTGTACATGATCCATATAACATTACCTATCCTCTAATGCTACAGCCCACTTCCTTATATATTTTACATAATTTGCAATGGAAGTATATGGCAATATATATTTGCAATTATAACTAAAAATATTCCTCCTCATTCCAGCTAGCTATTTCATTTACTCACACAACTCCTTACCACATTCTCAAATGTCACCTAAATGATTATTTATCATTATACACACCTAGATAAGGATAACACTTGAATATAATTAGTTTAATTCTTATAATACTTTGTACATGTTTTATTTTCTATTTTCTCTTTCCCTGGGGACTTAATTGCTAAAAATATCCTGCATAATTAAAATAAATCAATTACAACTAAAGAGATTTACCTTTCTCAATCATTTAATTAAGACAACAGAATTTAATTAGTATATTTCTACAGTACCCTCCAAAACATTGATCCTGTTTTTTTCTGAGTAATTTAGGCACTGTCTTTTCTTCATGACTATGTCTCTTTCTTTTGTGGTTTCAAGCACTGGTGGGAGGGAGAGAGGAAATTGTCCTCAGATTAGGGACCTGGCCTGAATGCTTACAACAAAATTCTCTACATTAAAAACATTCAGGAACCAGGTAGTGTTGTTATCTCATGTTATTGATAAAACCTAACACCTGAGTAGGCTATGGAAGGATTTGAACCCAGAATGTAAAGAATTAATTCTCTAGTTCTCTGCTCTAGATTGTTCCTTTATTTACTGACTATCCTACCCCTACAAAAATGAAAGACAAGGCTGGCTTTTCAGAAAACAAAACGCAAGAATAGATACTGAGAGTACTTCATTCAATGCTCATTGATTGTCAGTTCACTTCCATAAACTTGTACATTATTGCCCTGGGGTAATGATAAAGTTGACCCCATCGAGATTTCAACTCAAAAGACAAGGAGCAGGTATCAATAAAACAAGATATTGAATCCAATGATGTAAAGCTTCTGCTAAATTTCTGGTTTATATTTTACTGGATTTTAAAATAATTATCGCAAAAGAAAAAAATATATATATATTTTTACCAATCTGTTCTCCTTCCAGTATATATCTATACCATCTCCCCTAATTACAACCATCAAAATTATCAAGACCCCAATCAAGAAAAAAGTTATCTTGTATTCTCATCCAGAAAAATTTAATAGAAAATTAGGATCCATTACTTTATAATTTACTGCTATTGTCAACTAATTTTCACATTATTTTACATGCTATTGTATCTATAGTTAAAATTGTTAGAATTATTTTAGAAAAACCAGTACATTGGTTCTTGGAAATAAAGCAATGAAAATAGAAGCAAAGTAAGATAATACAATGCTTAACAATTTTACCTTATGTTTCAATATTAAAAGGTCTTTTTATTCATCCTCATCTTATGCCCATTTTTCTATGTTCACATGGGTTGGAAGGGTTCATTTCAGCACAGCATCTTTCCACTTGCTGCATTCCTTTGTCATCTTCTCTGTGAGTCTCAGTAATTTATGATCAACTTTCTCCACCTCTGCCCAGGTCTTTCTTGGTCCACTTCTACTGCAGCTTTCTTTCCACTGGAAATTTATTTTATTAAGAGAAAATGTAGCATGGTGACAAGCTGGTATCTTTTGCAGTATTTGTTCTGTCTCTTTTTTTAAAATTCAAATACCAGCAAAGTCAACTTTGCCTTTCATTCTTCCAAGGTCAAATGTGTACCAGTCAAGTACTGGAAACTATTCTTAAATTCTTTCTCGCACTTTGAATTAGTTATGTTGCACTGTGCAATCTTCTTCAAATCATACCCTACAATTTTATACTGCAGCATGATACATTAGTTACTGTATATATACACTTAAAAAGCTTTAAATCATACATCCGCTGAATCAGGTTTGGTCTAAGGCTAAACATCACAACTAGACTGCCTCATAACAACAGCTAAATATTATTCCCATTTCAACCTAATTCCTTACAAAAAGAAGTACATATTGCATAATCTATGAAAAAATCTAAAGTCTGTCTGAAGCCTGGAGGCTCATCGGTCTGGTGATTGAGAGTACAAGACTCTCTAATCAACAGGACACCAGTCTACTACAGGGTTAAACCCCCAGCTATTGCTGGTACTCATATTTTGTTGAGCATACTGGAGCAACATGAAATGAAGTGTTTTTTTTTCAAGAATACAACATACAACCTAGTCCAGGATTCAAACTCACAACATTATGATCATAGGTCCAACACCCTTACCACTAGGCCACGTGGCTCCACTATTGCCCCGATAAAATAAAACAAGATGGTCATGTCTTGAATGCCTTTGCTTTTATGTCTGCTAGGTCATGTTATGATCCGAGACTTCACAGCAACAAGCACAGCCTCAACAACAACACAACCAATTCTCAACCTATTAGATATCATTATCCACCATAGAAAACATTTGGAAAATAAGATGTGATGGTCATGGTGGGATGTCTTTTTGTCATAGGTTTGGCTTCATCCTTACACTATACTTCACCATATCTCACACGTCACAGTGCATAACACATCACAGCATGCTGCACTACACCACAATACATAACACACTACACTACACTGCACTTTACCACACAATACCACACCTTTACATAAAACCACACTTTACCATACCACACTGAACTACACCTCATCACAAACCACACCACAATACACCAACACAGTACATCACACCTTCACACTGCACCATCAACACACCACCACCAACACACCACACCACACTATCACTATCACCACACCATTACCATGTTATACTATCATTACAATACTCCACCATCATATCACACCACTACTCCACACCACCACCACACATCAAGAGGCCTAGCATTATTTGGTAGATTAAAGCTGTCTTCTTTAGTGTTTAATGATAGAAACTGTGAAAACCCTCTGACTTTTATCTTCATCTCCGCATACATAATAGATTGGTGGTTGTGGGCTCCTTGCTCAATTTACCCAGCTTATGGTACAGAGACTGTGGATGAGGAGGGTGGTGGTGTGGTGGATATAGTGAAAAGGAGGAGGAGGAGATAGAGGAGAAAAAGATGAAATGGTGAAAGAGACAACAAAGATAAAGAGAGAAATGAAGAAGGGGATGAAGAAGGTGACAAAAAGAGGCAAATGAAATAGCTCCATGAAAAAGTAGTAAAGTGGTGAAGAACAAGAGAAAGAACATAGTGAATAAGATCCTGTCTTTCCTTTTATTCTCTCATTCAGTCATTGTATTTTTTCCTTCTCTCTTTCTTTCATTGATCTTGAAAGAAGAGAAAGAGAAGTTATACAGAAACAACAGGAACATGACAAGAGGTGGTGGAGCTGGGGGAGTATAGTAGTTATACTGATGGTGGTGGTAGGGCTGGAGGAACATAGTAGTATATTGATGGTGGTGGTGGGGGAACAAGGCAGTTATATTGATGGTGGTGGTGGGTAAACAGTTATATTGGTGGTGGTGGTAGGGTAAACATAGTTATATTGATGGTGATGGCAGTGGTGGGTAAACAGTTATATTGGTGGTCATGGCGGTGGTGGGGTAAACATAGCAGTTATATTTGTGGTGGTGATGGTTTTGACAATATTGATTTCAGTGAAAGGTCACTATATTGAACATTTCATCAGATATATCAGTGTTGTGTAGAGGGTGTGAAGGATTGCTGCTGTCTTAACTGAGGGAGAGCAACCAATAAAATCATGTTAATATCTGCAATAAAGAAACAATGAACACGGAATGTTAGTGTGAGTATAAATTATATATATATATAACCATCTGTATACTGGTAGTAGAGGTCAGCTTTGCCTTTCATCCACTTAGGTCAATAAAAATGTACCAGTCAAGTATTGGGACCGCTTCTTCCTCTATATCTCTCTCACTTCCATTCTCTCAATTTCTATCTTTCTCTGGATTAAATCTGGATTAAATCTGCATTCAAACATGAGGAAGAGATACGCTCCTCCAGGTTATGAAAAATGCCCTAGAAATGACAGATGTCAATACAGTGCCCCTCATAATCCCTCAGGAGTTAGGGGAACATACCATACCATAGTGGTAATGCAAACATAATATTGTAAGTGGTTAATAAAAATAATGATATATAGCTTCTTAACACTTAAGTTACCAACCTGGCCAAAACTGGCTCTGGTTTTATGAAATAAAACCATCCATTTTAAAGGTTTCCAATTTAAATAAAAATCTTCTGACATAATTTTATATAAGAATCTTACTTTAACTTACTATCTTAGTAATGAAAGAATTGATAATTTTAGTAAATCCCTTGAAATTCTTCATTAACTAATTATCACAACAAAACACACCCAGCAGACACTAAATGTGGTTGGTGTTAGGCAGGGCATCCAGCCATAGAAACCTCGCCAGAAACAGTTCTACATGTGTAAGACAAAGTCACTTGACCCAACTTGCCTCAAATGGGATGAACTGTCTAACGTATGTTAGTGTGGAAAATGGATGTTAAATGATGATGATATTTCATTAGAAATGCAGACATGAATGGGTTATGGCTGATCAAATGAGCAGTTATTCAGGAGTTATTCTGTCTGCTACTGGATTCAGTCTATAACTGTCTGAGCAACAGGTAGCATACTTTAGACGTAAAAGGATCAGCCTTAATAAACTAGCAATATCTAATATGTTGTTTTTCATTATTAAGATGGTATTTAAGGTTGGTAGTATCAATAAAGTGTCAGACACCATGCTTTGTAACATAGTTATGGCTCTTTACGTTCTGAGTTCAAATCCTGCTGAGGTTAGCTTTTTCTTTTTATCCTCACAGAGTTGATAAAATAAAGTACCAGTAATGCACTGGGCTCAATTTAATCTATCTTCCCCTCCCCCAAAATTGTTGGCCTTGTGCTTAAATCAGAAATCGTTATTAAGATGGTATTTAAAGCACAACAAAAGGTTCATCATCATAATCCTCAATTAACATCTGCTTTCCCTGCTAGCAAAGTTTGGATGTATCTACATAGACAGTCAGTACTGAAGTAATGCTACTGACCTCACTTTCAGAATGATGGGTTAGCATCATGCTTTTGTATGGTCATATGTTTTAACAACTTCAGAGAAGTTAGCATGTTTTTGACACAAACTGAATGGTGCTCCCAATCCCTTGTTTGGCAAGTTTTCTATAGCTGGATGCTCTTCTTAACACCACTTTACAGTGTGTACTGGGTGCTTTTATTGTGTAGATTACCATCACTAGGGAGGTTGTCATGACCTTGATAAAACTAAAATTGTTGGAAGATTTTAATTTTTATAGGAACTCTTTAAAGTGGGTGTTTTTGATCCATAGAACTGGAGGCAGTGAGGAGTAGATTGGTATCACCAGTATTGAATTGGTCGAGCTTCTTCATACACAATACTTTGCTTGACTCATTTTCTACATCTCTTCAGTTAGTTTGCTTCATTTTGCTGCTTGGTTTGCAGTCTTTGGGGAAGTGAGCTTCTTTGAATTTATGTATTTCAACTTCAGCTTTCATGTCTAATGCTTCATTATCTACAATGTATAGTGTATATTCAACAAATTCTTCAAGTGATTCCTTGTCAAGAAATTTGTTTTCAACATTTAGCCAATGGTACTTAAGATTAAGACATTCAAATTGTTCAAAGTTATATTTGGACTTAATTATATTGATAAGATATTTGGCTGAAGCAATCTATTGTTGTTTTCGTGTTTAAGTTGTGAAAATCTTCAGCATAATGAAATTATATCACATGAAAGCTAGGTGGCATGAATTGGATTTTTTCCTCATTGAAACTTCCCTTCTATGGATATTGGATGATTTGGATGATATATATATTCACAAATAGGTACAGCATCTCACTCCAGTGATTCATCAAATAACGCTGTGTAAAGGTATGTGCTACCATCTATATAAACTTACCTTCATGATATATAAAATTTGTTAGTTTGATGTGATATTGCGTTTTCATGTCTTCTTGTTGCTGAAAACCAAGTAGAGTAAGAACCAGCATTTCTAAATCCTTAAAACTATGAGTGTTACAAAATCTTCACAGCTCAATCTTCAGAATAGGAATTATAGTACTAATATTATATTGTTTACATTTTTTGCAGTAGGCTGCAAAGAATTATGAGAGTATAATGCTGAATTTAAATTTCAAATATGTTCTTTGTTGTTGTTTAAGTTGTATCTCTTTATGATTCATAACTTAGCAGTTCGTCATATAGAGATCGACTGAGTATTAGACTGAAATAAGTCCAAACATGATCAAATAAATCCAATGAGTCAGGAGCTTAAGTATGGCTGTAGTCCAATCATTGAAACAAATAATGAATTAGCATGTGTATGTGTGTATATATATATATTTAAAACGGTTGTGATGGTGACACAGTAAAAAGCACCCAGTCCACACTGTAAAGTAGTCATGTAGGTATAACGACAACAAGCACCCAATACTCACTGTAAATGAGGTTGTTGTTAGGAAGGGCATCCAGCTGTAGAAACCAATCCCAAATCAGTTCTGTATGAGCAAGACATGGTCACCTGACCTAACATTGCCCACAACAGGACAAATTATCTAACCCATGCCAGCATGGAGCAATGGACATAAAATGATCATATATATATATATAAACAGACCCAGTACAAAGCAGTTGGTGATAAGAAGGGCATCTAGCCATAGATAGCTTGCCAAATAAAAACCTGGGAGGTTCCCCTCAATCATGTAAAGGACATGACAACATCCCAAGTCTTAGTAATCTACATGATAAATACAGAGTACATGCTGTAAGGTGGTTGGTGATAGGAAGAGCATCCAGCAGTAGAAAGCTTGCTAAACAAAGGTTTGGGAAGACCCTCAATTGTGTCAAAGATATGACAACCCCTCCTGTGCACTTGGTAGAATTTGAGACTGTACATAAGTGAAACACAGATCCCTGGCCTGACTGGGAGATCAGCAGACCCGCTTCAGTACTGACTTGATCTATGTAGACCCATCCAAGCCTTGCTAGCAGGGGAATTAGAGGTTAAAATGATGATGATATGTATGTGTGTGTGTGTATATATATATATATATACATATATATGATATAGCTGTGACAAAGCCTGCCACTGACATTCACAATCTCAAAGCCTCCCTCACACACTTAGTCACATAAACATCCTCCCTCATACATTCAGTCACAGACAAAGCTTGCCTCACACATTCAGTCACACACAAAGCTTCCCTCACACACACACAGTCACAGGTAAATCCTACCTCACACATTCAAAGTCACACACAAAGCCTCCCTTACACACACATGCAAATACATGCACACTAAGTGAACTTCAAATAAATAGCCATTGCATTAATAGGTGTATGGCTTAATGGTAAGTGTGTTGAACTTATGATCATAATGTTGTAGATTTAATTCCTAGGCTAAGTTGACCAAAACACTTAACTTCACATAGCTCCAGTACACTCAATTGAAAATGAGTACCAGCAATAAATGGAGGTTTAACTCTGCAACAGATGGGCATCTTGACCAGAAGGGAGTCTTGTATTCTTAGTCGCTTAACACCACAATAACTGGGATAAACACCGGCCTGATGAGAATACGGGCTCGCAAAAGACTTTAGACTTTTAGCGTTAATCACCTCTTTTAAAGCTGAATATTAGCGAAAACACAAGCATGCTAGTGTAGTTAAGGAGTTTGTTCCTACAGGGTCACAAGTTTGACTATATGGAAATGTTCCTTCTACTATACACAAAACAATTAACAGCATTTGTTCTGGTTTTCTTCCATCTGAGTTAAAACCTTGCCATGGTCAACCTCAGTTTAATAAAATAAAGTACCTGTCCAGAACAGTGGATTGGAAAATTGTAAGTGGTTCAGTTACGATGCTTTGTGGTATTTATCCTGACTGTGCTTTGAGCACTTGAGTGATAGATTTAAAACCCTCACTAGTTTAAAACCACCATTTTTTCCTTGAATAACTTTAGTGGAGTTCATTTTCTTGCAAGTGTTCAGGCCAGATTTCTGACCTGAAGTTAACTTCCACTCTTCCTGCCACCAGTCTAAGAGAATCTGAAAAAGAAAAGGGTCCGATTAAGCAGTAAAAAGAAAAAAAGAAAAGAAAGAAATTAACATATGCAATATCACCCTACCTGTTTTTACATCAGTGATTTATCTTCAGAAATGTAGTTTAATGTTCTGTTCAGTTGTACAAATTAATAAACGACCATCTTACATTTTGAAGCTGGTTCTAATACGTTTCTTGCACAATTCTCTATTTTTTTATGGTGATAGCCAGGTCAAAGCAAATTTCGTAAAATGTTGAAGAACCACTTTTAGTAATCTTACATACATATATATATACATGCATACATAACAAATTTATACATACATACGTATACACACTTGTACATACATACACAAACTGCAATCTAGTACAGTTAAAGAAATCCAGTGGTTTCTGAAATATTTCTTGCATTGAATTAACTGACAATACTGTCATCTGCCAACATTTACTGTCTGTAAAGGTCAAAACTATACGAAATTTACCAAAATTCCTAGTAGCATTCAAATCACTGAAAGTAGAATGTAGCAGAATTCTAATCAGATTTTATCCAATATATTTCTAAGAGGCTGCTGCTTAGAAACAATTCTTGGAGTTCTTAGTGCTGCTATACTTTAAAAATATACCCTATTTTTATATGAAGTTTGAATAGCCAGAAACCTTAACAAATCCTGCACTTTATTTTTCATGTTTAAATTACATATTTGTTTATTTGGTTTGTGTCTATTGAAACTTGGTCTTTTATTATGATCTATTGAAAGTTGTTTAATGCATTATGATTTTTCTGTCAAATGTTAGGGAACATCATCATCATTGCTTAATGTCCACTTCTCGTGCTGGCATGGGTCAGGTGGTTTACTCATTTTACTCATATGTACTGTTATCATCATCATCATTTAACCTCCACTTTCTCTGCTAGCAAGGGCCTTGTTTATATATGCATATATTTATATGTATTCATATATATTTGAATATGCATATATTATGTAAATATATATTTATATATTCACATGTATATGTATATTTATATATATATGTATATATTTATATAAATATAAATATAAATACATATAAATATATACATATGTATATGTGTGTGTGTATATATATATATATATGTATATATACTGTGTGTGTATGTGTGCATATGTATATATTTTTATGTATATATTTTTTAATTTTATTGGGAAATATGTATATTAGGTCTCTAAGCATGCAAATATACATATTTCTCTGTAACTTGAAACATGAGATATACCTTTAATCCATCATCAAACCATTTTATGTTCTCATCAGAACGTATGTGAAAGATGATATAAATTCATTCATACACACATGCGGGTGTGTTTGTATGTGTGTCTATATAGTATTGACAAAAGTGAGAATGAATATACAATACCATAGTGGTGATTATTCTTTTTTTAAAGGCAGATCTGTTTCTATAGAGCAAGGTTTCCCAACCTGAGCAATATCGTCCATTGGACGATTTCAGCTATTGTGTATATGATGAGCAACTGATCAGAAAATGGTGGATGATTGGAAATTTTGGTGGACAATATAGGATTCTGAGTATTAAAGTATTTCAAAATATGCTAACTGAAAAAAAAAATATTCAAAGAAGATATGCAAAGAACCTGTATAAAAAGACAGGAGGCTAAATTGGAATAACAAACCAGTAACAAACTTTTACGAAACATTTTATGTAAGTTTTTGAATATTTACTATACAGGTGGGTGTTGGAAAATCTTTTCCATGTGAAAGTGGGCAATGACACAAAAAAGGTTGGGAACTGCTGCTCTAGAGTTTCCTTGACATGCTACTTGTAGCTGAGTTTGCTGAAGACTGAATACAGTCTTCAACTGAAAAAATTTACACAATAGAATGAGACAGTAGAAAATTCTCAGAAATAATAGAAAAGCTACATCAAGCATTTTAAAACTATTTTCCCTGGTAAAGTAGTAGATTATCTCGCAGGGCCCATGACAGGCTTCATAATTGTCATAGGGTTCTGTCTTAGATAATGTTTTATGACTATATACCCTTTCTTTTGCCAACATCATTATCATCATCTGGTTTAATGTATTCTTTACTTGTCATAAGCATTGAACATTTTGATAGCCTCTTTCAAAGCATCTCACCAGTGTGTTTGTTCCAGGGATATTTTTTGGTCCAGGTTTCAGGCTTTCAGATAATTCCTGATTACCTCTTCCTAGGTCTTACATGGGTGCCCCTTTACCAATCTATCAAGGGCCACAATCTTTGTATATCAATGTATCCACCCACCACTACAGTTCTCATGTACAAACCAATGCTTTTGTCCAACCCTATTCTATGCTATACCTATTCTAAATTGAATATGTGCAGTAGAAAGAAATATCAAAACAAAACTGATATGAACACAAATGTCCTGTCTTTAACTATCAATTGGATATTATTGGAATTTTAACATTTATGTTAGCAGCACCATAATTTCCATATTTGCATGGGTTGGAAAACTTCCCTCCAGTAGAGAATTTTACCATTTATCTTTTTCATCATTACTTTTTGTGAGATTCAATGTCCTGATATCCACTTCCACTACTTCTCATTTAATCCATGACACAGCTGGCTTAATACCAGCACCTGGCTCTTTGGTGTCTTTAGTGGAGTCTACTCTTTTCGAAGCATTCATGTTAGGTCCCCATTTCAAAGGTGCTTTTTCACTCTCTTCACATCAGCGTCAGTGTCTAGAGAAAGGTTTACAGGCATTGTTTTTTTTATTCCACTAAACAGAAAAAAATGAACAACAAAATGTGCCCCCTGGCCAATATTGTTCCAGCAAATTCAAGGTCTAATACATTTAAGCCATAACCATCCCATTTCTTATACTCGTTTCTATCATTAGACTTAGACCATGCTTAGAAAACACCTTGAAGGTTTAGTAGAGGAAATTGAGCCGCAGTTCTTATTTTTATGTCTGGTTTTTATTTCATCGATTTCTCTTTGTCAGACTGTTAAGTTACAGAGCATCAACAGTTAGCAATGTAAATACATACACACACACACACACACACACACACACACACACACATACACTCTCTCTCACACACACACACACACACATGTATATGGGTTTCTGTTCAGTTTCTATTTACCAAATTTCACTCAAAAGGCATTAGTCACCCCATGTCTATTATAGAAGAAGACACTTGTCCTAGGAACTTCACAATTTTACTGAACCCAAAACTGTGGTGCCTTTCCATTTATGAAGACAATAAATTGTATAGGATTTGAGTGAGATTTGGCTACTATTTCAAGCAGGTGAAATGATCACATAACGATGTTTTGTAGTTGGGTTGGGTTTATGTAAGTTTCTTTGAAGAAAGTTTCTATTGCTGGAAGGCAACCAAGATTTCTATTTCAATTGTGTTTATTGTATGGAGTCCATTTCCTTGTCAGTCATGAGACATTTGCATATAAATTTACTTCTGGCTAAACGTATTAGCATAAGAAAGTGGGAGAGATGAAGAGGTAGAAAATAAAAACAAAAATATAACGGGGGGGGGGGGGGCAGGAGGGAAAAATAGAGAAAGGAGAGGGAATGTGAGGGAGGAAAAATAATAACAATAGCACAAACATAAAATAAAACAAGGGGGATGGGGGTTTGCTGTGATCTTGCCAATAGTAATTCACTTAACTACGTGATTGAATAAACTTAATATGATAATATGCAGGTGTGTGTGTGTTTGCAATTTGTGGTCTCCCTGGTCTCAGCAGCACAGATTATATATATATATATATATATATATATATATATATATATAAGCAGAGAAAGTGGTTGTTGGCTGATGATGATATACATGTATCATCATCTTTATCACCACTTAACATCTATTTTTCATGCTTGCATGGTTTAGACAAATCAAGTCAGGTGACCATTTCTTGCTCATACAAATTTATTTTGGGCATAGATAGGGTGGTTTTTGTTGTGGCACCAAAATGACCATCTGACAGGATGTAGTGGGTGCTTTTTCATTGTGGTACCAACATAAACATCTATAGAGCCGACTGGGTGTTCTTTGTCGTGTCCCCAAACCAACCATGCCACAGGGCAGACCAGGTACCTTCCTTTGTGACACCAGCATAACCACTTAACAAAGTGGACTGAGTGCTTTTGTTGTGTCCCTGGCATGACTGACTTATAGGGTAGCCTGGATGCTTTTTGTTGTCATGAGAAAGCTTTCTGCAAGGTCTGCTTTTATCACTTCACCGCAAGTTTTCTTGGGTTGTCTTCCATAATTTGCTTGAAATTCAAATGCCTTGCACCTTTTGATACAGCTGTTATCCTCCATATGCATCACATGTCCATACCGCTGCAATCTCCTCACTTGTACTCTGCATCTGATCCATCTGATGCTCAGTTTCCCTCTCAGTTCATTGATGCTTTGCTGTTCATGTATACTATTAGTACACATCCAGCAGGGCATTCAATGTTCGTGGGTCTGCTGACCTATTCAACTATTAATTATAGTTGATTGGCTTTGAGGCTGCCTTCAAAAAGCATGTATATATATATATACATACTAGCAGTGGTACCTGGTGTTGCACGGGATAAGGTATTTTGGAACGCGGGCCGCCAACAGACCTAATCGTGGAAAAACTGCATGCCTGGACAATATGTAAAGAAAATAAACCGAATACTCTGATGGCTGGATAATCTTTAAGATTTTCCTCTATGAAGCAGTAAAAATGCAGATTTTCACCTAATGCGGGCCCTAGGGGATCAAGAAAATGAATTTTTTGTACGTGCATAATATGCCTTGAAATTTCAGGAAAATCGGCTAGATGTAACGCCTCAAAAAAGCCCTAAAATGCTGAAAAAAATGAAGTTTTTCACCTAATGCGGGCTCTAGGCCATAAAAAAGTTGGATTTTCTTTGCTCACGGTATGAGGAAAAGACTGACTAATACATAATTACAATTTCAAGGAAATCGATCTGACGTAACGCCTCAAAAAACCCCTAAAACCCTGAAAAACGCAGTTTTTCACCTAATGCAGGCCCTAGGGGATCAAAAAGCTGAATTTTATGTGCATAAGACTCCCTGAAACATAAGTAATACACATGTAAAGTTTGAAAAATATCGGTTGCGTACTTCTCGAGTTTTAGGGATTCAAACTCACAGACACACACACATACACACACGCACACAGACAGACATTCTCAGGGAAGTGACGTAATGCAGACAGCCAAACATACAGACAGATATTATAAGGGCGCGACGTTGTATGTATGCATCTATCTAAAAAGAGAAAGACTAAGAATTATATAGAGAGATCGCTAAATTGCCTAATGCGGTCCCTAGGGCATTGAAAATTTCACATTTTATTTTGCTCAGAACAATGCCTGAAACATAAGTATTACATGTGTAAAGTTTGAAAACAGTCGGTTTGGTGCTTCTCGAGTTTTAGGGATTCAAACTCACACACACACACACAGACAGACATCCTCACTTTTATATATATAGATATATAAATTACAGATTAATCAAAACTATGTTCAAAACATTATATTGCTGACAATCGTTTCTTCCAAACTTTTCTTTGGAATCAGCGGAGCACTAGCAAAGTTTAGACATATAATTAACCTCTTATTCCACAGAACAATCGTAAAGATACATAGATGTTGGTGTTGTCATTAACAGTGTCATATTTAAAGAGTGAAGATAATGTGGTCAGTATCAGTGGATGCGACAAAGATTATAAAATAATAATACAACAATTATAGAGGAATTAAAGAAGAAAGTTACTCGCAAAACGAGGACATTAGCGGTACATATGCAAGCGTATATAAAGAGTGCAGATGTGTTAGGCATGTACAGAATAACCAAGTAAGAAACAAGCAATGGTACTAAGCATATATATCACAGTATGGCAGAGGTATGACATAATACAATACAGGTATAATAACATATTAAGCAGACAGAGATGTTTGGGTATGAAAAGTAGTTTATATATATATATATATATATATATATATATATGCAAAAGTTTTATTTAAGATTGTTGGGTTAAAACGAGTAAATATTTTATAACTGATATAAAAGCACTCAACAGTTTCTGGAGTAGGTTTACGATATTAAACAAATGGAAACTATATTTATATTTATAAAACCATATTTATTTCGTTATATATATTTCTGGGATATCATATTAAAAATATGTTATGCCTTCCTCAGACAAAATACAATACATAAGCTGTTTTATAAATAATTAGTGACATACCTTGTGATAATGCAACTTCCTTTTAAAAAGTTGATTTGGTAGTGAAACTGTTATGATAGTTATATAGAAAGAAAACGAAGATGAGAAGAAGAAGATGAAGAGATGTATGCAAATAAAAAAAAGAAGATGAAGAGATGTATGCAAAGAAAAACAGCGGAGCGAGATAGAGAGACAAGGAGAGAGACATATCCATAATGTGTGAAGAAAAAAACATAGTAGGCTGCTTTTTGACAGATGATCATCGTATATGTGAAAAGTTAAGGGAAGGGATACAGTTAAATTAGTGTATAGGAGAAAAAGAAAGAGAGATGATATATTTAAAATATATTAAAAATATATTATGTCTCATCCATTTGAATTATCAATTTTTATGAATTAGGTATTATAATGTAAATATCAGTATTCATGAATGAGACACATATCCATAATGTGTGAAAAAAATGACCACATGCTCAGTTAAAATTTCTTATGTCTATAAGCAAAATCTGAGATAAAACTTCAAACATAAGTATATATGCATTCTTGTGAAAAAAGAAAATAGAAGGTTATCTCAAATTCAAGTTGATAAATATAGACGCACATGTGAACCTACGTGATACGCTGCACTGATTCTTATACTTCATGAAAAACTTCAATGCGTTAGAAAAAATTCCACCCTACATACATTTACATACATATATACATATATATATATAGACACAAAACATATAAGATATACATTAACATCTAAAATAACATTCTAGCCTCACTTGCATGATCATCGATCAAGCATAGAGTAGACAACAGATATCAATATTAAAATTCAAAACGCCAAGAATATCTTCATCACTCTACAGAGTATCTAGGGACGCAAGAGAACATAGTATGCCACGCATATCGGTCATAGAATCAGAGTCAAAAGCAAACAAAACCAAAATTGCCTATCAATCCTTATTTAGCAGAAATCATTCAAAACTTATTCTACAAATGCTCTTATATTTATTATAGAAGTTTATCCAGCTTAAAAATGTATTCAAAAGATTGGGGACAACGCCAATTATAGGGTAGTTTATTTAATCTCATTAATTATATATTCATGCGGAAAGGTTTTAAAAAAAAAATTGAAGGAATCGAAAGATTTATCGCCAAGTATCACAAATAGTCAAATACCTTAAGTAAATATACTACATTTTATACTACATTTTAAATTTATATTTATATTTATATTTAAATGTTGAGTTCAATCTATGTCTGCAACAGCTGAATAAATTGGTTCGTAAATTAAGGGAATTTTTAGATTTTAATATAAAGAATATCTCCTCCGCGCAGAGGTCACAAGTCTCAGAAGAGGAATTAAAAGGAATCCCTTTTGAGACTATATTCCAAACCATCGAATATCCAACTTTATCATGCTTAAGTTGCCAGAGTAACCCTGACAGCGATGTTGATGATTTTTTATTTGGATCCGTGAAAGAATTTTTGTGATTATTATAGCGAAGTTTAAATTCTGTCGAGGTGGAACCAACATAATTAAAAGAATTTAAATCAGTTCTAACATTACAGTTGTATATTATATTTTTAACTAAGCAATTGTTATTTAGCGGACATTTAGATCTATCTCTACAGTTACAGTTTTTTAGTTGAATATTGTTTAGGCTATTTTCGGTATTTTGGCTAGGTTTTAGATTCCTATTATTTATTCTATTAATATTTTGTGCTAAATTTTTGGTGGACGAGTACGTTAATTTTATAGTATGTCTATTAAAAATTGAGTGATACTTATGTGTTCTAGGGAAGCGTTTGTCAAGAGCATTAAAAAATAGTTTAGCGATGTGGGTTTTAATGTTTAGTGAGAAAGGGGGGGCAAACCATATTATATTTCTAGTTCTATTTCTTTTCTGGTTTTTGAAATTATTGTAGTGCTTTCTATTATAGTTGTTAAAGTTGTTACTGTAATTAAAATTGTTGTTATTTTGGTTAGTTTGTCTATTATCGATGTACATAATTTTATCACTATATCATGCTCTAGCTAAAGCTTCATTATAATACTGGGCTTTTTCGTCAAAAATATTTTTATTGGAAGAGATTCTAGAGATACGTTTTTGAACAGAGTTCACTATAGTATTGTTGACAGATCTGGGGTGATTGGAGCTAAAATTGACATAATTCAAGTTTTCATTTAACTTGTGAAATGGATAGTGAAGACATGTGTTGAGATTAAATGTTACGTCTAGGAAATTGACTATTCTATGGTTATTCTCAATTTCTATTTTTAGATTAAGGTAATTAAAAAATTGTATAATTTGTTTTCTTTTCTTATTTAGTTCAGAGTTATTATTTTCAATAAGTAAAAGCATGTCATCTCTATATAAACCTCCGGTAACACCGGGTATTTTCCTATGCAGCGAATTAATTATAAATAGGCCCACAAGGTCCGTTACCTGAGCTGAGTCTGATGATCCCATAGTAATGTCAAAATTATTATCTCTATCTGCCCTAGTCCATAGTTGGTTATTAAATTCTATCAAAGTTTTCCTTGCCGATAATATAATGTGCATTTCATTGCTAGTTAGGTCTGTATGCTTGAATGCGTAATTTAGTGTCTTATTAAGTAGATTAGGGGTAATGGATGAATAGTAGTTAGCAATATCTAGTTGAATAAATTTATTATTATTGTTATATTTAATTTCATTAAACCACTCAATGACCTCCCCAGTTCCCTTCCACAAGGTCAAGCCAGGCAAACAATTCAAGTCCTTAATTTGCTGTATCACTCTGTCTAGAATGTTCTTGCTAAGTTTACCCAGGTCAGATTTTGATGGTGCAATCAACCTGTGGCATACTATGTTCTCTTGCGTCCCTAGATACTCTGTAGAGTGATGAAGATATTCTTGGCGTTTTGAATTTTAATATTGATATCTGTTGTCTACTCTATGCTTGATCGATGATCATGCAAGTGAGGCTAGAATGTTATTTTAGATGTTAATGTATATCTTATATGTTTTGTGTCTATATATATGTATATATGTATGTAAATGTATGTAGGGTGGAATTTTTTCTAACGCATTGAAGTTTTTCATGAAGTATAAGAATCAGTGCAGCGTATCACGTAGGTTCACATGTGCGTCTATATTTATCAACTTGAATTTGAGATAACCTTCTCTTTTCTTTTTTCACGAGAATGCATATATACTTATGTTTGAAGTTTTGTCTCAGATTTTGCTTATAGACCTAAGAATTTTTAACTGAGCATGTGGTCATTTTTTTCACACATTATGGATATGTGTCTCATTCATGAATACTGATATTTACATTATAATACCTAATTCATAAAAATTGATAATTCAAATGGATGAGACATAATATATTTTTAATATATTTTAAATATATCATCTCTCTTTCTTTTTCTCCTATACACTAATTTAACTGTATCCCTTCCCTTAACCTCTCACATATACGATGATCATCTGTCAAAAAGCAGCCTACTATGTTTTTTTCTTCACACATTATGGATATGTGTCTCTCTCCTTGTCTCTCTATCTCGCTCCGTTGTTTTTCTTTGCATACATCTCTTCATCTTCTTTTTTTTATTTGCATACATCTCTTCATCTTCTTCTTCTCATCTTCGTTTTCTTTCTATATAACTATCATAACAGTTTCACTACCAAATCAACTTTTTAAAAGGAAGTTGCATTATCACAAGGTATGTCACTAATTATTTATAAAACAGCTTATGTATTGTATTTTGTCTGAGGAAGGCATAACATATTTTTAATATGATATCCCAGAAATATATATAACGAAATAAATATGGTTTTATAAATATAAATATAGTTTCCATTTGTTTAATATCGTATATATATATATATATATATATTAGGTGGGTCGCCAATATATATCAGTGGGGGGGGGGGGTAGCCACAATTACAAAAGGTACTCAATACATTAATAGACTATAAGCATATTTTATTTCTATAAAAATGACTTCGACAGGACTAGAACTGTTTCATTTGTTAGAAATCCTCAGGAATGAAACAGTTCTGCAGAAATCATTTCAATAATAAAATCTCTCTCTCTCTGTATATATTTATATATATATTTCGTTTTTTAATTTATTTTGAAAGATTTGTTATCTGAAAACGTGTGTTGAAACAGATATTGTTACACCTTGGGAGGGTCATGCTGCTAATAAACACACACACAAACACCTGTTGCTTTTCACTTCAATTTATTATAAATTTCTAGTTGGTTGTTTATATATTGTCAAAGCTTTTTTGTCACACATTTTGACCTTCTTGGTGACTAGTTTTTTATCTTCTGTTTCTCCTTTCTTCTATCCTGTACCATCTTGTTTTGTGTAGATGGTGTAGGACAGAACAAAAGAGACACTTAAAATAAAACTGTAGTCACTGCAGAGGTCACAAAATGTGTGACAAAAGAGCTTTGACAATATAATAACCATCTAGTTATCGAACCAACCAACGGGAAATTTATAATAAATTGAAGTAAAAAGCAACTGGTACGTGTATTTTTATTGGCAGCATGACCCTCCCAAAGTATAACAATGTGTGTGTATATATATATATATATATATATATGGTGCGGGTATTTTTATTGGCAGCATGACCCTCCCAAAGTATAACAATGTGTGTATATATATATATATATAATGTATATATATAGGGAGTAGTGTATTAAATGTTATTAAAAGCAACAAGCAACATTAAAAAAAAAAAAAACACTATCACAATTTTTTTGTTCAATATAATATATCTCTGAATTGTATCACATTTCTGTGTTAAATATCCCCTTCCCATTTCTAATATTATATTGCATTGTCAAATATCCAATTTCCTTGTCTAAAACACCAACCCATATATATTTCATTCCATTGTCAAACATCTCATTCACTTTGCTAATATTACATTACCTTCTCTGGCATCTTATATCTTCATTTAACACTTTACATCCTGAAATGATTTAGCTGAAAATGTCAGAAAATGAGTATGTTAATCCAAACGTTTCTAGTAACTTCACTAGTAGAAAGGGAAAATTAATTATATCAACCATATTATATTAATTACCGTTTTTCATCAACAGTAAGTTTTTATTGCTTTTCTGTGATTCTTTGCCTTTCGTAAGTTCTTACTGTAAATAAATTTACAAAAAAAGGAAATGAAAAGAATAAAAAGGAAACAAGACGTCTCGATGGTACAAAGAGGAATATGTTGGTCATACCACGGTATTTAATTATCTTCTCTGCAATTTGGTCAGTGGAGCACAGGTTTGTGGTTGAAATTTGACTGCTACTATTTCATTAATCTAGGTAGGATGAATATCAAAGTTGACCTTAGAGGGATTTGAACCTAGTGTGTAAAGAGCCAGAACAAACATTACTAAGAATTTATCTGACACTCCGACACAATCCAATAATACTATCATATATCCATGTGAAATATATTATTTTTGTCTAATATCACATTTCAGTCAATAAATGCTTACTTTAATTTTCAGCTCATTTCTAATAATTATCAACTATTTTATTTTCTGTTTCCTTTCTTTTCCAGGTAAGTCAGTCACTATTTTCTGTATTCTACAACATCAAAAGAAAAAAAATGGAAGCAAAATCATTTTCTGGAATATTCTAGTAATTTTCTTTCTCCATTTCACTCTACTGAATTAAAATGGACATCATGGCAGGTAAGGATGTCATGCAATACCTATAGTTTTCTGATATATTTTGAATATATTCTCATATATGCAATTAGTGGCAGTTCTTATTGATCGAATGATCTACCAGTCACAACGTTTTATTGATTTTTTTTCAGGTTATTTGCACATGTAATATATCAATATAATTTCACCTATAATATATATAATATATATATAATATAACACATTGAGTAGACTTATATACACTTTTTATGCAGCCTCAGATGTGTGTGTATATATATATATATATATATATACATATATAAATTTATCTTACACACATATATATATATATAATATACTAGCATAATATCCATAAAACATACAGAGTCGATAGTAAAAATAAATTTAATATTTCCTTGATTACAACAGTGTATGTAAAAATGCTTAAATCTTTGATTTAGTTTAACTTTCATATTCTTGTCAGGCTGACCATTTCTATATTTCATTTAAATCAATTACAATATTTTTTTCCCCTATACTATTATATTATTGTCAAATATATATCCACTAAATTATGACACTGTTCTACTTATGTATCTATTTATCTACATTTGGACTGCTTTTGGGATTCATGCTTTGTTATTCTTGTCCAAAGATATATGATATAATGGTAAATATATGAGTTGGGCTGAAAAGTTCATAGGCTAACTATGAAAGAATGATGCTAGGGCTGTGAAATCTTGCATACATTAATATCACCTCTTCTTGTTAACTGCAATGTTTCTTTCCAGGGACTATGCTGAAAAGTAAACCTCATTTGGTCATTCCATGAGAGTATCTTGGTCAGCCTATGAATTTTTCAGCTAACCCTAGTACATAAATAGTTATAGATAGGCAGATTGATTGGGAGGATGGTAGATAGATAAATATATAAGAGACAAATCGATAGATAAATGGATTGATTGATAGATAGATATTTTTATTGTCTGAAAATATAGATACTTATGTGAATAGCTATAGACTGCTGTTTTTCTTGCACTGATCATCTAGAGGTCTTGTCAACGTGCAAAACTAGCACAAAGAGGTTGTCATGTAATCATGGGTTTTATTATAATAATATACTGTCCAACCTATGTCAGTATGGAAAACTTGATGTAAAATGTGTGTTTGTGTCTATAAAATCTGAAATTTTTAATGGAATTTATAACTACAATTACATAATCAATGTAAATTTGAGTAAACTTGTCTCCCTGTCAGCATTTGGCAGAGATTGTCCTAACAAGTTTTGTCTCTGCTTAGAAATTCATCAGAAAACAAGTACTTGCATATTTCCCCACCTAGTGACTGATAGCATATAGATATTTATGTCAACCACATACCAGTTTTCTATAAAAATGAGAAATTGCTAAGTGGGAAATCAGTTTAAAATTAATGCATGAAATTCAATACATTTTGAGGTTTGACAGGCATAATTTCTGCTGTCTTTTATGTTCAATATATATTGCAGGTGTAACACTATTATTCCTACATGTCATGAGTTCAGATCCAGAATGAATTACATATAGTTTCATGAATGATAACATTATTCTATATTTTATTACATTTCATACTAAACTGCTTGAAATCACTACTGATTTAAAAAATGTTTTAAAGTGTGTATATTTATCTAAACACCTTCCATCATAATCCTATGTAAAAAGCCTTTGAATGCTTTTGATGCTACATCACCTGAAACAGCTCCTGGTTCTATGATACAATGCTATTTATTTTAAAGTGCTTATTATCATCATCACAATTTATCTATACAGGGTGTCCCCTCCAAAATGTATACACACTTTGCACACAGGCAATATTTATTAGAATGTTGTTGAAGTGTGTATACATGTTTTTAGTTTTTACGACATCCTGTATATATCATCCTGTGTATATTATCATCATCATTTAACGTCAGTTTTTCCATGCTAGTATGAGTTAGATGAGTTGTCCCGTTGTGAGACAAACCAGGTCAGATTACAATGTCTTGCTCATGCAGATCTAATTTTGGCATTATGATGAACCGTCCATCATAATTCTATGTAAGAATCTTTATACTCTGAACACCAACTTCATAATGAGAAAGTTATTTCACTAAATCCTTCCAAATTCTTGATTATTTTCAAAGGATTTTAATCTCATTTGACTCTGTCTTGTCTTTCATTAGAAATATGGTAACAATATGACGCAATGATGTGTAGTTTTATGTTACATACATGTTTGCCTTTGGTGACTGAGTTAATTTTTAGAGCAATGTTTTTCTTTATGTGAGAGTATTAAATAGTAATAGTGAACAAGTATAGCATATATTTTTGTTTGTACATGTAGCTATAGTGGCAAGCTCCCTGGAATGAGATTCAATCCACTCTTCAAAATCCAAACAATGAATGGTGGATTGCAAATTTAGATGCATGCCCATTTCTGATATTTTATGATGAAATAATCCTTGTAATGGCCCGAGGAACTGATCCATGACATCCAATAAACTAGAATCATCCAATATCTAGTTTAGCCTGCCAACAGAAGCAGTTATTGAGGTATGGTTGAAAATATCCTTGAACCAAAAGTGAGAGTCATGTGAGAACAAATGTACCCATTCATCCATAAGGATGCCACTATAACTTTTCAAAATTATTTGAAAATTAAATATGGTACCAAAAGGGTTAAAGCTGTTCAAATTAGGAATACCTTAATGTGTTAATGGTCTCTGCTTTTCCCTATACAAGACCCCTGTCCCACATCATTTGATTAAATTGTGCTATATTTTCCTCTTAATTTATTTTTCCTTTGGTTTCCTAAATCAAATCTCATTTTCTTATTTTGATATGTATGTCTGTTTTTGGAGCAGGTGATATCTATGTAAGTGTGGGATGTGTGTCAAGAAGGATCTGTAACTAAAAGATGGTATGTGAATGAGTGTGTATGGTAATAATAAAATGTGTGTATGTGTGTATAGTGGGGGGAGGGGGCGTGCTGGGCAGGAAGAAACTGGGACACAGAGGAGGTATGTAGGTGGGTGACTTCATGGTTGGTGGTGAAACTAAAGTAAAAATTCTCCTTAACATTGATGATGATAAATTAAATTCTTTATCAGAAGACTTTTTTTTTATTATTTATAATAAATTTTTCCTCCACTCTAAGAATCTGAAGAATCATTTCAAAAGGAAGTTTTAAGTGGTTAATGTTATAGGTAATGATCCATCTTGTAGGAATAATGGAGTGGTGAGAGATGTGGGTGGTGGCAGTGGTGTTTGTGATGGTGGTAGTGTTTGTGATGGTAGTATTGATGATTGTCGTAGTGGTGTTTGTGGTGATGTCTATAGTGGTGGTGGTGGTGGTGATGGTAGTGATGATGATTATAGTAGTGCTTATGATGATGTCGGTAGTGATGGTGGTGGTGATGGTAGTGATGAAGATTGTGGTAGTGGTTGTAGTGGTGCTTGTAGTGATGACTGTAGTGATGGTGGTGGTGTTATGATAGTAATAATGATTGTAGTCATGGTTGTAGTGGTGCTTGTGGTAATGTCTGTAATGATGGTGTTGGTTGTGATGTTATTAATGATGATTGTAGTAGTGGTTGTAGTAATGGTACTGGTGGTATTTGTGATGGGAGTAATGATGATTGTGGTAGTAGTGGTTGTGGTTATCTCTGTAGTGATGGTGGTGGTGTGGTGGTAGTAATGATGATTGTGATAGTGGTTGTAATGATGATTGCTGTAGTGATGGTGGTGTTTGTGATGGTAGAGGTAGTGTGGTGATAATGACTGTGGTAGTGGTGTTGGTAGTATCATGATGATAATAGTGGTAGTGTTGGTGACAGTGGTTCTGCTATTAGTGATAGTGGTGGTTGTAGTGGAAGGATTGTTCTAAATCTATTTAAATTTGACAGAACTAATAGAATAGGATAGATATAAAAAAGAAAAAGAAAACAGAATCAAATGATAGAATAATGATCATAAGAACGTAAGTATGAGCGATAAATTGATTACCAAGTTAAGATATAAAAAGGAGATAAGAAATACTGCTTAAGACAATAGAATCAGAGCAGGGGTTGTGGTGGAACGTTGATAAATCTTCAGCGCCTTCCTTCTTTCATCCACTCCCAACACCACCTATGCAAAAAAGAAAATTACAAAAGATGAAATCAATTTCCGTTCTCTTTACTTTGCGGAAGTACACCAGTCGGAAATGTAATTAGCAGGTGTCAAAATAAAGATAAAGAAAGTAAAGAGAGAAACAAAATTTTAAGAAGTTGATGAAGAAGAAAATAAACTTTCTTTTAAAAATAAAAAAAATCTTATTCCCTGAGATACTAACTCTTTAATTAAGCTCCCAGTTTCCCTTCATTTCAGCACTAGCACAACAAAACATGACCTCTATCAAAACAACCAGGAACCACCAAGAGGAACTCCATCAATACTAACACCATCACCACCACCACCACCACCAACAACAACAACAACAATAACACAGTTAACATGACCTCCATTAAAGCAACCAGGTACCACCAACAGGAACTCCATCAATACTAACACCATCACCACCACCACCACCACCAACAACAACAACAACAATAACACAGTTAACATGACCTCCATCAAAGCAACCAGGTACCACCAACAGGAACTCCATCAATACTAACACCATCACCACCACCACCACCACCAACAACAACAACAATAACACAGTTAACATGACCTCCATCAATACTATTACCACCAGCACCAACATAACCTCCATCAAGACCAGCATTAACATCACCTCCATCAATATGATATCCATTGCAACACTAATTCTATCATCATTACTGCCATCAACAACCTTAACATCAACACCAATGCTACGAATATGACTTCCAGTTCAGTACTAATATCAACAATAATATGAACACTACCAACACCATCAATATCCTTACCACTACCACTACAACAACAGCAACAACAAACTATACGACCACCAAATGCTACTACAACAATTGAAACACTGCAATACACCACTATCAACAACAACTATAAAAACAATATGAATAAATAAATGAATATGCTAATACTGCAAATTTTCACAACTGTCCTCTAGATACTATAAACACTTGAATTTACTATTCCATATTTATATATTTTTTGCTACATCATTAAGTTAAAGGTGTTAAGAGTGAAGCCATTTTGAGTGGTTCATTCACTTATCAAAGTGTTTCTCTTGTCTAGATATCCCTGGGTTAGAGAAAAGGTCAGTATTTCTGGGAGAGAGACAAGTAGTACAAGGAATTGCAAAGAACATCAGCAATGCTAGCTTCAAAAGACCCCCCAACCTCCACCTCACCCAGCTCCATTTGTAGGTTTGATGGATATTGACTCCTTCATCCACACTTTTAGACAATATTGTTTTTGTCTTGTCAGGGTGTCTATCTACCCGGAGGTATAACTAGGGAAAATAGTACCCATGATAAGCAGCAAAATTGCACACCTGCCCAAACATGATACTTATCCTTTAGATAACCATAAAATCAGCTTCAAAATACCAATTGTATTCGTTCATTTTTTAATTGGAAATAATACAGAAAAATTAAACTGCATCTTCCTTGCTTTTACTTATGTTAACTTGTCTATAATTGGTAAAAGTGATTCCCCTCCCCTTCAAGTGCTGTCCATGGCACATGCCATGCTTGCCATACACTAGTTATGACTGTATATCTACTCTCCACACACACCAAGGTGAGACCCTAAAGTGGTTGACCATTTAGTCAATGATAGGTCAATTAAGCATGTATGTACACAAACACATATATTTAGTAGTATCTAAGACTAGATTCCTTAATGTTCTGTTGGTTTCTATTTGAAGATGGGTTTGATTTGAGGGAGGTTTGGCTGCTCTTTTCAGTTGGTTGAGTGACCACATTAGCTCAGACAGTTGAGCCTCAGTTCAATTCTGATAGAGCTGACCTATGGTCACATGCATTCTCGTCAAATAATCGTGTTCTTGTTTTATATGTATATTTATGTACTGTATATACTTGAATATAAGCAAATCTGAATATGTCTGAGAAATAGGTGAAAATCTAGATGCCATTTATAAACTGAGGCAGCTAAGCAACACATTGTTTGATGGTGTATATAAGCCACCCTCCCATTTTACCATAGATTTTTGGGTCACCTATTCATAGGATTATATTTGTGTAAATACAGTATATAGAATTAAATAATCTATTTTGTTCAACCTTTTAAAGACAACAGGGAGTCATTCAAGGCTGCTATTTCTAGCATGTTACATAACACAGAGGCTCCTTTGCTAAAGTTGTGACACTACCTGTTGTTGGTAGTGGTAGAGTTTTTTGAAGATGCTGATGATGACGATGGTGATTATGATGAGGAGTTATATTAAATGTTTGATCATAATGATGTGAATAATGATTGTGATAGTGGTCTTGGTGAAAATGATGATGATAAAAATTATTGGGAATTTATGATTAGAAGAGAATGATAATGATGATGGTGAGAGCAATGATGCCAAAAATGGTGTTGCTGCCGATGGTGATAATGAAGAATGCAAGAAAAAATATAATCAAAAGCAAGAATAAATATCACAATAAAATAACAACAAAAATCAATAGAAAATGAACAAAAAAGAAGAGCAAGAATAAGAGCTATATTATAATACCTGTAATTCTTTGGTTCGGTGTTAATATTTGGTGAGAATAATGATAATTAGTTTGCTGGAAGAATTGTAGCCAAGTGGTTTAGAATTGGATCTCAGACAAATGTAATTATTGTTATTAATACAAATCTAGGGAATGGTGGTGGTGGTGGTGGTGTGGTTGTGGTAGAGGTGGGTAATAGGATAATTGTGGTGGTGGTGATGTGGTTGTGGTAGAGGTGGGTAATAGGGTGAACTGATGGTTGGGGTGGTATTAGGGGTGATGGTGGTGGTGGTGATGTGGTTTTGGTAGAGGTGGGTAATAGGGTGAACTGATGGTTGGGGTGGTATTAGGGGTGATGGTGGTGGTGGTGATGTGGTTGTGGTAGAGGTGGGTAATAGGGTGAACTGATGGTTGGGGTGGTATTAGGGGTGATGGTGGTGGTGGTGGTGATGTGGTTGTGGTAGAGGTGGGTAATAGGATAATTGTGGTGGTGGTGATGTGGTTGTGGTAGAGGTGGGTAATAGGATAATTGTGGTGGTGGTGATGTGGTTGTGGTAGAGGTGGGTAATAGGGTGAACTGATGGTTGGGGTGGTATTAGGGGTGATGGTGGTGGTGGTGATGTGGTTTTGGTAGAGGTGGGTAATAGGGTGAACTGATGGTTGGGGTGATAATAGTGGTGGTGGTAGTAGGGTAATTATGGTAGAGGTAGTTAATAGGGTGAACTGATGGTTGGGGTGGTATTAGTGGTGATGGTGGTGGTGGTGATGTGGTTGTGGTAGAGGTGGGTAATAGGGTGGACTGATGGTTGGGGTGGTATTAGTGGTGATGGTGGTGGTGGTGGTGATGTGGTTGTGGTAGAGGTGGGTAATAGGGTGGACTGATGGTTGGGGTGGTATTAGTGGTGATGGTGGTGGTGGTGGTGATGTGGTTGTGGTAGAGGTGGGTAATAGGGTGGACTGATGGTTGGGGTGGTATCAGTGGTGATGGTGGTGGTGGTGGTGATGTGGTTGTGGTAGAGGTGAGTAATAGGGTGGACTGATGGTTGGGGTGGTATTAAGGGTGATGGTGGTGGTGGTGATGTGGTTGTGGTAGAGGTGGGTAATAGGGTGGACTGATGGTTGGGGTGGTATCAGTGGTGATGGTGGTGGTGGTGGTGATGTGGTTGTGGTAGAGGTGAGTAATAGTGTGGACTGATGGTTGGGGTGGTATTAGGGGTGATGGTGGTGATGGGGGTAGTTGTGGGGTAGTTGTCGTAGAGGTAGTTAATAGGGTGGGCTGATGGTTGGGGTAATAATAGTGGTGGTGGTAGTAGGGTAATTATGGTAGAGGTAGTTAATAGGTTGGACTGATGGTTGGAGTGGTATCAGTGGTGGCAGTAGTGGTGGGGTGTGCAGTTGTGGTAGAGGGCTAACAGGGGGGGGGGGTGACGGGTGGAGTGATATAAATGGTGGTTTGGTGGTGGTGGGGTGGTTGGGGTGAAATTAGTGTTGGTGGTGGTGGAGCAGTTATGGTAGAGGCGGGTAGTTGGGTGGAGTCATGATGGTGGTGGTGGGGCAGTTGTGGTAGAAGAGGCTAGTTGGGTGGAGTCATGATGGGGCAGTTGTGGTAGAGGAGGGTAGTTGGGTGGAGTCATGATGGTGGTGGTGGGGAAGTTGTGGTAGAGTCGGGTAGTTGTGTGGAGTGGAGTGGTGGTGGTGGGGCAGTTGTGGTAGAGGAGGGTAGTTGGGTGGAGTCATGATGGTGGTGGTGGGGAAGTTGTGGTAGAGTCGGGTAGTTGTGTGGAGTGGAGTGGTGGTGGTGGGGCAGTTGTGGTAGAGGAGGGTAGTTGGGTGGAGTCATGATGGTGGTGGTGGAGCAGTTATGGTAGAGTCGGGTAGTTGTGTGGAGTGGAGTGGTGGTGGTGGGGCAGTTGTGGTAGAGGAGGGTAGTTGGGTGGAGTCATGATGGTGGTGGTGGGGCAGTTGTGGTAGAGGAGGGTAGTTGTGTGGAGTGGAGTGGTGGTGGTGGTGGTTTTCGAAATGTTGTGGTGGGTGGAAATGAGAGTGATGGTAGTGCCAATGGTGGTGCTGCTCATTGTTGGAGGAGGTGTGTGTGTATAAGGAGAGTGGTAGATGTGGTAGTGATTGGTGTGGGAAGAAATGTGAAAGAATGGTGGTAATGGTGGTGGGAGTCATTGCGGTGCTGGATCAGGTGAAACAGAAAAATAGGAAAGTTATCTTCATTGCAATTACAGAAACACTTTGTGTGTGTGTGTGTTTCAGTGTTTAAAGGACAATGACCATTCTGCAATTTATATGTTAATGTGTGTATATATGTACACATACTTAAATATGAGAGTGTGTATAAATATGTGAGCACTTATATATATATATATATGCCTGTGAGTGTATTTACATGTATGTGTGTGTATGTATATAGGTGTGTGTGTATGATGTATGAATATAGCTCACACATATATCACATTTATTCCATTTTCTATCATCAGTATATCAATATATATTATTAATGAAGTCAAGAAAATGGTGTTATGAAACATTTGTTAACAGAAAGTATATGCATGCCTGCATATATATATATATATATATATACACATACACATATAAACATACACACACATAAATATATATATATATATATATACACATACATATAAGTATATATATATATATGTACACCAACACATAATTATATATAGCAACTAGTATATCGGCTAACGTATATGAACATAGCCTAATATACCTAATATAGATGGAGAGAAAAACAGCTACCAAGAAAAACTAAAATAAAAACGGCCTGTTGTATTTCATATTGGTGTGCATAAGTGCATGTAGGTGTGTATTGAAATATGTGCTTTTTTGGTGTGAATGTATGTGTTACCTCAATGCCTATACTTCAATTAACACCCATGTAGACATTTTTTAATCAATTGCTATCACAACTTTTAATTACCACAATAATAGAAAGATTAAATAAATATAGAAAAAATGAATGCCATTTATGTGTGTGAGTGTATGTATGAAAATGAATATATATAAATATATATATATAGTAATAATAAAGGCGAAGACTTATGGATACCTATTATCATCACCTAACATATATATATATATATATGCAAAAGTTCTATTTAAAATTGTTGGGATACAACAAGTAAATATTTTTATAACTGATATAAAGCACTCAACAAGTATTTGGAGTAGATATACGATATTAATAAATTGAAACTATATTTATAAAATCATATTTATTTCATTATACATATTTCAGGGATACCAAATTAAATTATGGTATACCTTCATCAGACAAAATACAATATATAACAGTTTTACAAATAAGCTTTGACGTACCCTTTTAAAATGCAACCATTATTTTTGGAAGCCATCCTTAACACTAAGACTTATTAAAATAATATAAACAATTCACTATCCAGATGGCTTCCAAAAATAATGGTTGCATTTTAAAAGGGAACGTCAAAGCTTATTTGTAAAACTGTTATATATTGTATTTTGTCTGATGAAGGCATACCATAATTTAATTTGGTATCCCTGAAATATGTATAATGAAATAAATATGGTTTTATAAATATAGTTTCAATTTATTAATATCGTATATATATATATATGTATATATATATATGTCCCACCCTTGCAAGCAGGGAGAAGCGGACGTAAAATGATGATGATGATGATGATATATATATATATTAATATTTCACCATCATTGTTTAACGTCCATTTTCCACGTGTCTGTGTATATATATATATGTGCGGCAACACTCATCTTTTTCCATTTCTCCGAGGGTTATAAACCCCACTATCAGGCTAGAAATTTCTTTAGTCTAAAATACGGTGAAAGCTTATAATTTCTAATTTCTAATATATATATATATATATTTGTGTGTTTATATATATATGTATGTATATAGTTAGATGTATGTATATTTATATATATATACATAGATGTATGTATATTTATATCTATCTATCTATCTATATATATATATATGTAGATTTAAAACTGCACTATCCACAAGTGTTTTTAACCTTCATATCATGTCCTCCTATTTTATCTGATGAAAACACAAATGTTATTGCATGATGATATTTGTTTTTGAAATGCGCATAATAAAATACATGGAACTCATTTAACCATCTTTTGATCTTATATATTATATATATATATTATATATATATATATATATATATGTATATATATATATATATATATATATATTTACATATAACCACCTAAAGACAGGCAACATTTTAATCCCTCTTACATTCTGGAGATATCAGTGTATGTGTGTATTTATATATATGTGTCTGTCTGTGGACTTGGCATGGTTGAATGGATAAGAAGTTTACTTTACAATTATAAGGTTCTAGATTTGACCCTACTGTGTACCGTTTTTGTCATGACAGTGAAATTGTGTGGACAAACCTATGCAGATATCTGTAGGATGGATTGCAGCTGTAATTCAAGGGTCATACCTTGTCACATATTGATCATGATGTGTTGGCCTGGGAATTATATAAAGGGAAAATTTGTGTATGGAATACTCAACCATGCATGCAATAATGCAAGTGGAATGTTCAGTCAATCATAAAAGTGAATGTTTATCATTGAAACCAACAGAAGATGCATTGCCATGTGTATGTGTGCATGTGTGTATGCATGTGTGTGTATACATGCATCTTTGTGTGTATGCAGGCATATATATATATATATATATATGTGTGTGTGTGCATGCATGCATGTATGTGTGTATATATATATATATAAATATATGTACACACACACACGTGTGTGTATGTGTGTACATATATTATTGACAGATAACTTTGGTAAATTTCAAATTTTATTTCCTTATTTTATTTATAATTACCTTTTCTCATTATCGCAATTAATATTTCATTATCATTAATACAATTAGCATTTATATTTTCATTATGAGTTGAATATTATTCTTTTTTTTATTGTTTTATATTCGTATATTATATTTCCAAATATACATCCAACCAGTATTGATATGGCTGTTACTCATTCCAGAAGCATGATATATTTTGGCTTTGTTGAAGAGTAACGATGCCAATTTTATGCAATCATCAGAGAGCATGGTTTGCAGCATAGTTACAGCCCTTTATTGAAATCCTGCCAAGCTTAGATTTGTTTTTTATTTGACCATGACTTCTTGTTTTTAATAATAATAAGGAAAATGATTGTATACAGTGCTCAGTTGCACTACAACTCATCAAAGGTGCATGCATAGTACATAGAATAATTGTTTCTAATTTTGGCACAATGCCAGCAATTACCTCAATGTATTACTGGTGCTTTATTTTATCATTCCTTTAAGGATGAAAAGCAAAGCTAACCTCGGCAGGATTTGAACTTAGAACATAAAAGGCCATAACTCTGTGCTGCAAAGCTCTACCTATACTGCCAATCCACCATTCATAGAATAATGTACAAATTTCAGGGAAGTGAACAGTGTATGAGTCATGATATACATACAGGCACACACACATGCGTGCGTGTGTATGTAAGCGGAATATCGGGTGTAATGTTGATGAATTTTGGGAAGCATGGAAGTTTTGAAGGATGCAGTGTCCTGAAAGCTAACAACTAATACAGATAGTTTGTTTCATGCTTCAGCAAATCTGAGCATGAAAATAATGTTTCAGAATGTCATGTGAGCTGTAGTGTTTTCTGATTTTGTAAGCATGTCTATGGGTGTTAGTCACATGGAATTAAAAAAGGTGCTCAGGGTTGTTATTGGAAAGATGGTCAATAATCTTGTGGGCCAGATGCCAGATATTGGAGCTTTTTTGGCGGGGGACTTGTATTCTTCAAATTTTACATTGATATCCTGACAATATTTTAGTTTTACCGAATTACATTAAAATTTAAAAGTGTGTCGATTTTAATAAAAGGATTAGAAGTTTCATATTTGGTTTGTCCCTTGAATTATATCTTTATGCTCTGTATTTCTTCCATTAGCAATTAATACATTAAGCCTTCTCACATTTGGTAAAGAACAAGTGTTATACCCACTCTTATTCATCTTATATACATGAATGAATGTATGTGTGTGCACGCATGTGTATGTGTGTGCACGTGTGTGTATGTATGTATGTGTGTGTGTGTATATATATATGTGTGTGTGTATATGTGTGTGTATATATATATGTGTGTGTGTATGCATATATATGTATATAAGAAATGTATGGATATATATATGTGTGTGTCTGTATAAACATTAGCACAGATTCCATATTTGCACTGATGAAAATATTGAAATCATCATAGTAGCATTCATCGCCATCATCATCATCATCGTCATTACCACCATTATTATTAGTAGTATTCTTTTTGTTGTTGTTGTAATTATCAGTAATCATTAGAAGAAGGAAAGTAAACATTTGATTGAAATCAGTGGGATAAAAGAGAAGCTTTTCTTTCATCTAACAATTTCTTTTCATCTACCTCACTAATATCACATGTGCACCACAAAAATCACTGTTTATGTTTTTCATTAGATACACAGAGCCTTTGAATTTCTACTCCAATGCACTTTTTCAGCTAAATTATCAACAAATATTAAATATTTCTCACTCAGTAATAATGATAATAATAATAACAATAATAAAAATAGTAATCATTATTATTATTTCTGTTAATTTTTTTATAATAATAATAATAATATTATAATAATAGTAATAATTTAATGAAGCATGATAATATTATAAATAATAGTCGTCACCATAATGATTGTTAAATACTATTGGAAGTATTTCTTTTTCATTAAAAGAAATGATAATATATATTTCATTTCATTTCATTTTACGTCAGCTTTTTCCCTGCTTGCAAGGGAACTGATTCTGGCTTGATTTCTACAGCTGGATGCCCTTCCTAACACCAACCTCATTTACAGTTTGTGCTGGGTGCTTTTTTGCCGTGGCACCTCCACGACCACTTTGCAGTGGAATGATATGGACCCCAGTCCCTATCATTTCATTTCTACAGCTGAGTAAACTGGAGCAATGTGAAATAAAGTGTCTTGCTCAAGGAAACAACAAATCACCCGGTCTGAGAATTGAACTCACAACCTTTCGATTGCAAGGCCAATGCTCTAACCACTAAGCCATGTGCCTCCATATATATGTATATTTGTATATATATGTATGTATATATATATGTATATATATACAGTGAGTCCTCGATATACGGTATATAAGGCGTTCCTGAAACCCTTACCATATATTGAATTACCATCTAAAGAACCCATTTTAACATGAAATAGATAGGGATGCATTCCAGCACATCGAAAAAGTCATCCCTACAGAAAAGAAATAATGTTTTTTTTTTATTTACTGTACCTTACACATGCCGCATAGTTCATCAGATGATGTGCTCGTCATTTCTCCTTCCCAAGGCTAAGGGATAGTATGGGTTTTAGCCCTTACTCATCTTGGGCTGAGTTGGCAGGGGAGAATGAGGGTGATGTGGGAGGCTCAAAACCAACAAACTCATTGACTGCAGTGGATGTTGAAGGGCCATATGTAGCACGGTTGGCAGGTGTGACTGGCTTGAAAAAAGAGTAGATGGAGGACTGTTTGGCGTTGTTTCTTTTGGCTTCATACATTTCTTGATAAATCTTGATGCTTTTCTCGACGTCTTGAGCCACTTTGCTGCTCCTAGAGTGGTTCAGCGTAGCTTTCCAAAAGGTCTTGCACATCATAGAGCTGGCTTCGTTGGTGTTAATTATGTTAACACCATCGAAGCCAGCTCTATGGCAGAGATTTACAATATCTTTTTTATCGCACCAATATCCTCAGCAAAGCCTTGGAAGTCATTCACACATGCTGGCCATAATTTCTTCCAGGCCAAGTTCATGGTAGACTGCTTCACTTCTTCCCAAGATGCCTTGATGTTGTACAATTTCCACCATTTCCTGATCTTGGGCTTGTCAGGCCCATCTGTGTCCTTTATCAGCTGCTGCATGGTTCTCCGCTGGTAGTATGCCTTAAATGTTTTGATGACTGTTTGATCCATCAACTGAAGGAGAGCTGTGGTGTTTGGGGGGAGAGACAAAGCCTCAATATTTTCTGACCAGTCTTCCATTGCCCGTGGGTGGCTGGGAGGGTTGTCCACTAATAGCAGAAAATGGTTGGCAATGTTGTTAGCTAATGCATATTCCTTAAAGGTTGGTGACAGATATGAGGTGAAAAAATCCTGGTGAATTGAAATGATCAGCCATGCATTCTTATTAGACTTCCATATCACTGGTAGGTATTGTTTAAGTAACCCCTTGAGTGCTCTTGGAGTTTCAGAATGGTAGATAATGAGTGTCTTTAGCTTTAAATCTCCTTCTGCATTCCCTCCAAGTAACAGAGTAACGCAGGCCTTTGAGG
>OZ024741.1:292466587-292486587 GCA_964016885.1 Eledone cirrhosa
GAATCGCTGGCGCCCATACTCACGTCGAATGGGGTACTATTGGATTTGTTAATCCAAATAGAGTCGTCGAAATTAATCACCGACTTACGGGCATTGAGGATGACATCAACTTCAAAATCCTTAACCACTGTTAGTGTTATAAGTATCAAACTATATATTTTCTATTTCTTCATCAAACCACCTCTATCTATGTCGTATATATACATTAACGTTAACACTCTAAAAATAGATTTGTTTTAGTAATGATACATACATCAAAGACTACAAAATAATAAAATCAACATACTTCTAAAATTATTTTGAATTGTGAAGAACCAATAACAATAAAAACAACCTCTATCAAATATATATAAAACAGCAATAATAATGATAGTAATAATAATGATAATATTAGTAGTAAAAATATTGGTACTTTCATGATATATCGAGATTAATATATAAATCATTTTTTTTATTATTCTTTTATAGATCTTTCAATTCTATTATTGTTCCAGAATGATATTCTAATTTTCAATACTGCATTCTGGTATTGTATTCCATCACATATAATAATGTTACTGAAGTTTGATTGTATATATATATTTCTCAAAAATGGCTGATTAAATACACGTGTTATTCTCAGACATTTTCCATTCCTACTTCTTCTCAATTTCTATCTTTCTTTTTCATCCTTTACTTCTCAGTCTATCTTCTGATGAAGGACTGGTGTCTGAAACGTGAAGAATATTTTCATACTATATCAAGCGTCGAACTAATATATTTCTTCATTGTACTGTGTCATTTGCTTTGCTGTTTCGCTTTACTTTTTCCTATATAAATATATATAAAGTGGTTGTGTAGGTGTCATACATATATCATCATCATCATTTTACGTCCGCTTTTCCCTGCATGCAAAGGTGGGATGGGTCCTATTCAGCACAGCATCTTTCCACTTGTCACAGTCCTTTGTCACCTCCTCCGTGAGCTTCAGCAATCTGAGGTCTGCTCTCACCACCTCCGCCAATGTTTTTCGTGGTCTTCCTCTACTGCGTCTTTTTTCTACTGGCATTTCTTGGCACTTCTTTACCCAGCGGTCATCCTCCATGTGCATCACATGTCCATAAAATCGCAGTCTTCTCTCCCGCACACTACAACTTATTCCTCTTAAACACAGTTTCTCTCTTAACTCATCCATGCTTGGTCATTCACGTACATTGACATTGAACATCCAACGGAGAATATTTGCTTCATTTCTCTCCAGCCGAAGCATATGCTCTGCAGTTGCTGCGCATGTCCCACTACCATGCAGCATCACGCATCTCACACAGTCATCATATAATCGGCCTTTCGTATGCAGGGAGAAACGCTTCTTTATCAGCAGAGGAAGCAGCTTCCTAAACTTCTTCCAACCTGTCCTTATTCTAGATACTATAGCCTCAGAACGCCCCCTCCCATGCTAATCTGATCACCTAGGTACCGGAAGCTATCAACCACTTCTATAGAACCTACCTGCATTTGAAAAATATGTCTATCAATGCGACTTCTACTGTTAAATTTTCCTATATTTCTACTGCATATGTATTTTTTCCCCAATCTGTTAGTTTGACTAATCCCCTACCTGTTAGTTTGCTTGCTATCCCACTACATCTCTTGTGTACCCAAGATCTGTATTGCGTACATTTTATGGAATTTATGCCAGTTCCTTTCCTACATATCGAACATGGCCATTTCCATGACGGAATCAGAATTGTGTCCTCTTTTCTACTTATCAACACTTTTGTCTTAGCTAGGTTCACTCTCAGTCCTCTTAATTCCAACTGCGGTTTCCATAGCCAGAATTTATTCTCTAGCTCCTCTACTGATTCTGCTATAAGAACCAGATCGTCAGCATAGAGAAGTTCCCATGGGCAGACAGTCTTAAACTCCTCTGTTATGGATTGGGGGACTATAATGAACAAGAGCGGACTGAGCACCGAACCCTGATGTACTCCTACTTGTATCTGGAATTCCTCACTAAACTCCATTCCTACCCTCACTTTACTGACAGCACCTCTGTACAAAGCTTGCACTGTCCACAAGCCATTCCTCAACACCTAGTTTCCTTAGGGACCACCAGATGACAGATCGAGGTACCCTATCAAAGGTCTGCTCTAGGTCAACAAAAGCTAAGTATAGTGGCTTATTCTTCTCTAAGAACCTCTCTTGTAATTGTCTCACTAAGAAGAGGGCATCTGTTGTACTTTTCCCAGGCACAAAACCAAACTGCATCTCATCTAGTTTGACCCTTTCTCTAATTAGTTGCGCTAATATCCTTTCTGCCACTTTCATAATCTGATCCATCAGTTTGATGCCCAACAACAACAACATATATATATATATATATATATATATAAACGATGAGGATGATATATATATGTGTGTAAAGTGGTCATGTAGGTGTCACAATAAGAAGTGCCCAGCCCACACTGTAAAGTGGTCATATAGGCATCACAACAAAAAGCATGCAGCACATTCTCTAAATGTGGTTGGTGTTAGGAAGGGCACCCAGCAGTAGAAACCAAGCCAAAACCAGCCCTGTATGAGCAAGTCTTGGTCATTGGATCTAGCTTGTCTCAAAATTGGGCAACCTGTCTAATCCCTTCTAGCATGGAAAATGGACGTTAAATGATGAAGATATATTTTTTTTTTCTGTGCTTATATGTACATGTTGCTGTTGGTGCTGTGAGACTTCTGCCAGTTCTGATGAAGATGCATTTGATTAATTCAATGAAACAATCTGCCCATGAAATTAAAGTGCAAGTAGCTAAGTATTCTACAGATGCATGTAGCATTAATGTATTAATTAAGAAGATCCTGCATGACAAGGGTGGTACAACCCATTTTTGCCAGCTGAGTGGATGGGAGTAAAGGATAGTAAAATGCCTTGCCTAAGGACACAATACAGTCGGGAATCAAAATGCAAAAATTCTGTTTGTGGATCATAGAAACATGTTGAGCTTTAAATCTTCTCGGTATATCTTAACCAAGTTTGATCTCTCAATTAATGATTCTTGTTCATATATATATATATATATATATATATATATATATATATATATATATATATATATATATATATATATTATATGTATATATATATATAAGAAAATTATTTTTTTTTAATTAAAAAACAACAAAAAAAAACCAGATGTCCTACATGGGTGAAAGTATCAGGAAAAGAAATCAAAAATGCAACTGGAGTCTTTTAAGAATATTTATTTATTTACTTTACCGGTTGCACAGATCTTATGATTTACAAAAGTAAAATTGAGATGGAGGGTTTGTGTTTCTATTGTGAGACAAACCACAACAGAAACATAAACCCTCCATCTCAATTTTACTTTGAAAAGCATAAGAACTGTGAAATCGGTAATTGAATAAATATTCTTAAAAGACTATAGTTGCATTTCTATATATATATATATTGTGTATTTGTGTATTTAGAATATCCAAAAGAGGGGAGAGAATTTAGCTGTGTGCTTAAGATGTTTTTTTTCTTTGACGCATTGGGCAGCTTGGTCTAATGATTGCAATATCTACTAATCTTTGTACTTTGCACTAGTGTTTGTAGTGTGGTTCAGAGTTTACAATGTGGTCCAGTGTTTGCAATGTGTTCCAGAGTTTGTAGTGAGATCCAATGTTTGTGGTGTGATCTAGTATTTGTGGTGTGATCTCGTATTTGTAGTGTGGTCCAGTGTTTGTAGTGTGGTCCAGTGTTTGTAGTGTAGTCCATTGATTTTAGAGTGATCTAGTGTTGCCCCATCATTATATCATCTAGTGTTTGCAGTGTGCATTAGGGATATCAATTAAATTATATGATAAACTTCTCAAAATATTGTTCTTATCGATCGCTTACCTTTGGTTTTTCCATAGTTGCTGATACTATCTACTTGTTGCAAATCATGTTCTTATACATGATATTAAAATTTTCAAAATAATTTTTAAAATTATTTAAATAATAGGAATGGATTCAGTAGGAAGAAAGGTTTCAATAGAAGTTTTAAAGGATTGATACTTTTTCTCCATGGTGCATCAACATCAATGAGAACTAATTGAAAGGGAAAGCAGTTGACATGTATATGATTTAGTGAAATGTTGACTAGCATGCTGGCTTGTTCAATTTCGACCAGATTAGATACATGTATAAAACCAATTTTCCTTTTTATTCCCTGTGTTTTTAATCAAGAAATAAACAGGATTGGAAGCAGAGGATTTGTAAAGCAGAGTGAGATTTGTATAGATGGGAGACCTAACAATGATTGATACAAACACATGTAATAATATATAGAAAACAAAGAGAGCCAAATAAAAGGTAAATGAAACAAAATAGTGTGAGCTACATGAATTCTCAAACAAGGTGGATTGCCTAGAAGAATGATAAGGAGAGAAGATATTACTAAATTGGTATTCCAGAAATACTGGGTAGCTTTAGTTATCACTATACAATCACTAACCAATACACACATACACATTGGAGTGTGTATACATACATATGTACATACCTACACTCATACATATATGAGTAATGGTTTATGTAAATATACATGCTTATATATAGTGTGTGTATATTTGCGTATGTATATATATATATATATGTGTGTGTGTGTATGTCTGTGTATCTATGTATATGCATATATGTCTGTGTATATATGTATATGCATATATGTCTGGGTATATATATCTATATATATAAAACTGTAGTTGTCTGTGTGTGTGTCTGTGTGTCCTCATTTTTGCAAAGTCTATACAAATCCACATTTCTACACCGATTGACTTCAAACTTGCATTTATATATTCCTTGCGGTCTAAAGATATTAACTGCAGCTTTTATTTTTCAATTTTTTGTTGTTAAAGGGGTGTTAGGCGCCGGTTATCCATCTCCGTCGCGCTTTTATAATATCTGTCTGTATGCCTGGCTCTCTGCATTACGAAATTCTGACGAACATTGATGACGTATTATGTTCGCTATTTTCCGTTTATTGCCAAGGAACGTCTTCACGAACCAAAGTATTGTCTTCCTGTTTACCTTCGGTTGCAATGTTTTTCGAAATATTTACTTCTGCGTTCACAGATTGATAATTTTAGTTTCAGAAGATCCCGTTAAGGGTGAAAGCAGCGATTCTTTGCTTAAACTTTAATCTGTTATTTTAATATATAATATAAGCGAAGCAAGCACTTCTTGCCAATAAACATTAACCCTTTGTGCGCCATTCATCTAACTGTAGATCAACAAATACGAACTAAACGGAGCATTGACAAAAACGATGGTGAATGAATCTTCGAGGTAAGCAGTTTCCTCCCGAGCTGTTAGTTGACGCGGGATTCTCTGCTACACCTTTTCGTAATAATACCGAACAACGTACTGCTGGTCACTCCTTCCTCAAAAATGTGCATCGGGCAGATGGATCGGATGCAAATCTACACCAGGCCTTCGCGAGAAATTCGCAAGGGACTGCACCGAGAGGGATAGAGAGAAAGAGTAACTTAGTAGAAAGAGTGCGAATGAACTTTTGAAGTAAGTAGCCTACGCCTTACTGCTATGGCACTGGAACCTTCTCCCAACTTAACCTGTGACTTTCTCTTTCATATTTACTCCAAAAGGCCAAAACAGAGGAGTATGAAAAGAAGAGGCTCAACAATATTTCTATGAACAATGCACGTAGACAGCTAAACTGTACTTTCAACTTCTTAATTTTCTCCAAATAAAACAAGTTTCCTGTCGGTATATTTTCGTGAGTTTTTAACAGGCACTCACAAATAAATGTTTCTCATTGGAGGTGCTATTACCAATGTTCTTACCTGTGCAATGCCAGGATACACTGCTAGTATATATATATATATATATATATATATATATATATATATATATATATATATATATATATATATATATATATATATATATATATATATATATACAACGTAGGTGGCAAATTGGCAGTCGTTAGTGTTGGTTTAAATCAGAGGTTCTCAAAGTGGGCGATATTGTCTCCGGGGGGAGGGGGGAAGAAACAGGGGGCGCTGGGGCATAGAAGGGCAGTGGGGGACGCTAGGAATTTATTATTTATAATATTATTATAGTATTGTATATATATGATATAACAGTATATTAAATATCAAATGATATATAAATATTGTAAAATAAAAAATATATATTTATTTATACATTGTATATATTATATTATCTATTATATATAAAATGGACGCCATGCTTTCCAGCATAGTTACGTCCCTTTACGATCTGAGTTCAAATCCCGCCGAGGTTGACTTTGCCTTTCATCCTTACGGGGTCAATAAAATAAAGTACCAGTAATGCACTGGGTAATTGTTGGCCTTATGCCTAAAGTAGAAACAATTATATATAAAATAACGATTTTATTTACTAGATATTATTTACAATTTGTGTGTAAGCAGGTATCTCTGGAAATAGGGGTGGGGATATAGGTTTTTACGTGGCTATGAGGGGGGCAGTGGCCCAAAAGGTTTGAAGACCTCTGGTTTAAATACTTTGGTCTTTATTCTGGCTTATTGCACTGTGTTCATATACTGCTGAACCAACTTTGTCTTTCATTCTTTCCAGGCTGGCACATAAAGTACCAGTTTAGTACTGGAGTTGATACTTCCTTTAACACTCTCTTTATCTCTTTCTCTTGCTCTCCTCTTCTGGAAGAAATCGACTTTATTCAAAAATGAAGAGGAATAACCTGTGTCAGGTTTAACATGTCCAATATATCAGGACAGTAACCTTACAACTCTATCCATTCTTCTATGTATTAATAATTGTTTCTACTTTTGGCACAAGGCCAGCAAATACTCAGTACATTACTGGTACTTTATTTTATTGACCCCGTAAGGATGAAAGGCAAAGTTAACCTCGGCGGGATTTGAACTCAGACCGTAAAGGGACGTATGTATGCTGGAAAGCATGGTGTCCGACTCTCTACCGATACTGCAAATCCACCTGAAAGAAGATACTATTCCAGATTGAAATATTGAAAATGTTACCATTGTTCTTCCCATTGCTGATATTATCTGTTGGTCCCAGCTCCTGATAGAAGCATCAGCTCTTCTCTGGTGACTTGTTGTACAACTACTCAAGACGTCACTCCTGGTTGTCTGCTGATAGTTGATATTGTGTAACTTTTAAATATTTATTCATTCTTCTTTTGTCAGAGCTATAGCTGCTGTTATTATGACATATCTGATAAATTTAGCAGACCTCCTCTGAGGTTACATTTCATAGGACGTTTTTTAAGTGTTTATAATAAGGACCTCATGATTGTATTGTTGGAGAGTTTAATAAATTCAGTTAGTCTGTAAGGTATTTATTTTGTTTTAATTTCCTTGCATTCCAAGGGAGAATGCCTTTTATTGTTTCGGATAGGACAAGGCATCCTATATCTGATGCTAAAACACCTCTGTTAATTCACCATATTGATAGCCAATTAACAGCAACATTAACAACAACAGGTGTAATGAAGTTATTGACTTTTACATAATGGCGATATAAAGTCATAATTTTCTTTTTTTTGATTTCTAAAAAAAAAAATCCTATGCAAATGATTGATTCTGTGAGAGATTATAATAAAGATGCATGGCTTAATGGTTAGAGAATTGGATTCACAATTGTATGATTGCGAGTTTGATTCCCGGACTGGGTGATGCATTATGTCCTTGAGCAAGACACTTTATTTCACGCTGCTTTTTTTTTTGCCAGGAGTTGCCACCGGTAGATAGTATCAACAATGTAACAACTAATGGAAAAATTGTATCCTTGTTCCGATTTGACAAGTTCCACCCCACTCTGTAAGCGAACGACGCCTGGGACCTTGTCAACCATTCCTCTATATCAATAGAAACAAGAATGTTCTTATAACTTTGTGTTTCCTCAAATCGTCATCATCATCACCATTGCCATCATTGTCATCATTATTAGCATTGTCATCATTACTATCATTGTCAACAATACTATCATTGTCATCATTGCCATCATTGTCATCATTACCATAACTGTCATCGTTACCATCACTGTCATCGTTACCATCATTGTCATCATTGCCATCATTGTCATCATTGCCATCATTGTCATCATTACCATCACTGTCATCGTTACCATCATTGTCATCGTTACCATCATTGTCATCATTGCCATCATTGTCATCATTACTATCACTGTCATCATTACCATCACTGTCATCGTTACCATCACTGTCATCGTTACCATCATCATCATTACCATCACTGTCATCGTTACCATCACTGTCATCGTTACCATCATTGTCATCATTGTCATCATTACCATCACTCTCATCGTTACCATCACTGTCATCATTACCATCACTGTCATCGTTACCATCATTGTCATCGTTACCATCATTGTCATCATTGCCATCATTGTCATCATTACCATCACTGTCATCATTACCATCACTGTCATCGTTACCATCATTGTCATCGTTACCATCATTGTCATCATTGTCATCATTACCAACACTGTCATCGTTACCATCATTGTTATCGTTACCATCATCATCATTACCATTATTGTCATCATTACCATCACTGTCATCGTTACCATCATTGTCATCATTGCCATCATTGTCATCATTGCCATCACTGTCATCGTTACCATCATTGTCATCATTACCATCATTGTCATCATTACCATCACTTTCATCATTGTCATCATTACCATCACTGTCATCATTACCATCACTGTCATCATTGCCATCATTGTCATCATTACCATCACTGTCTTCGTTACCATCATTGTCATCATTACCATCATTGTCATCATTGCCATCATTGTCATCATTACCATCACTGTCATCGTTACCATCACTGTCATCGTTACCATCACTGTCATCGTTACCATCATCATCATTACCATCATTGTCATCATTACCATCACTGTCATCGTTACCATCATTGTCATCATTACCATCATTGTCATCATTGCCATCACTGTCATCGTTACCATCACTGTCATCATTACCATCATTGTCATCATTGCCATCATTGTCATCATTACCATCACTGTCATCATTACCATCACTGTCATCGTTACCATCATTGTCATCATTACCATCACTGTCATCGTTACCATCATTGTCATCATTGCCATCACTGTCATCATTACCATCACTGTCATCGTTACCATCATTGTCATCATTACCATCACTGTCATCATTACCATCACTGTCATCGTTACCATCATTGTCATCGTTACCATCACTGTCATCATTACCATCATTGTCATCATTGCCATCATTGTCATCATTACCATCACTGTCATCATTACCATCACTGTCATCGTTACCATCATTGTCATCATTGCCATCACTGTCATCATTACCATCACTGTCATCGTTACCATCACTGTCATCATTACCATCACTGTCATCATTACCATCACTGTCATCGTTACCATCATTGTCATCATTGCCATCATTGTCATCATTACCATCACTGTCATCGTTACCATCACTGTCATCGTTACCATCACTGTCATCGTTACCATCATCATCATTACCATCATTGTCATCATTACCATCACTGTCATCGTTACCATCATTGTCATCATTACCATCATTGTCATCATTGCCATCACTGTCATCGTTACCATCATTGTCATCATTGCCATCATTGTCATCATTACCATCATTGTCATCATTGCCATCATTGTCATCATTACCATCATTGTCATCATTGTCATCATTGTCATCATTGCCATCATTGTCATCATTGTCATCATTGTCATCATTGCCATCACTGTCATCGTTACCATCATTGTCATCATTGCCATCATTGTCATCATTGCCATCATTGTCATCATTGCCATCATTGTCATCATTGCCATCATTGTCATCATTGCCATCATTGTCATCGTTACCATCACTGTCATCATTACCATCACTGTCATCATTACCATCATTGTCATCATTACCATCACTGTCATCATTGCCATCACTGTCATCGTTACCATCACTGTCATCGTTACCATCATTGTCATCATTGCCATCACTGTCATCGTTACCATCATTGTCATCATTGCCATCATTGTCATCATTGCCATCATTGTCATCATTGCCATCATTGTCATCATTGCCATCATTGTCATCATTGCCATCATTGTCATCGTTACCATCACTGTCATCATTACCATCACTGTCATCATTACCATCATTGTCATCATTACCATCACTGTCATCATTGCCATCACTGTCATCGTTACCATCACTGTCATCGTTACCATCATTGTCATCATTGCCATCACTGTCATCGTTACCATCATTGTCATCATTGCCATCATTGTCATCATTACCATCATTGTCATCATTGCCATCATTGTCATCGTTACCATCACTGTCATCATTACCATCACTGTCATCATTACCATCATTGTCATCATTACCATCACTGTCATCATTGCCATCACTGTCATCGTTACCATCACTGTCATCGTTACCATCATTGTCATCATTGCCATCACTGTCATCGTTACCATCATTGTCATCATTGCCATCATTGTCATCATTGCCATCACTGTCATCGTTACCATCATTGTCATCATTGCCATCACTGTCATCGTTACCATCACTGTCATCATTACCATCACTGTCATCGTTACCATCATTGTCATCATTGCCATCACTGTCATCGTTACCATCACTGTCATCGTTACCATCACTGTCATCATTACCATCATTGTCATCATTACCATCATTGTCATCATTACCATCATTGTCATCATTACTATCATCGTCATCATTACCATCATTGTCATCATTACTATCATTGTCATCATTACTATCATCGTCGTCATCTTATTACCATCATCGTCGTCATTACCCTCGTGGTCGTCATTACCCTCGTGGTCGTCATTACCACCGTCGTTGTTATTACCGTCATCGTTGTCATTACCGTCGTCGTCGTTGTCATTACCATCATTGTCATCATTGGTGGACTGGCAGTATCGGTAGAGGGTCGGACGCCATGCTTTCCAGCATAGTTACGTCCCTTTACGATCTGAGTTCAAATCCCGCCGAGTTTGACTTTGCCTTTCATCCTTACGGGGTCGATAAAATGAAGTACCAGTAATATACTGGGTAATTGCTGGCCTTGTGCCTAAAGTAGAAACAATTATTATCATAAAGGCCAGTGGATTGCCAGTATCAGTAGAGCATTAAACACCATGCATTACAGCATAGAGTAATGGTGTTTTACATTCTGCGTTCAAATCCTCCTGAGGTTAACTTTGCCTTTCATCCTTACGGGGTCGATAAAATAAAGTACCAGTAAGGCACTGGGGTCAATTTAATCGAATTTCCCCTCCTCCCAAATTGCTAGCTTTGTGCCTAAAGTAGAAATCCTTAATAACATTATTATTTTCTTTCATTTATTCAAAATTAATTCAAATATTTAGAAATGTTTACAACAGGAAAAAAAAATAGATAGAAAAAAAAATTGGAAAACATTTTGCTTTTCACTTTTCTAAATTCTTGCCTTTTGTGATGGGGTGTGAGGTTTCTATTCTAAGAATATTTAAGTAAAATATATTGACAAGCCATTCTATAAAATATTTAAATATAAAGTAAACACACTATTCATTCATAGAATTCTACAAACATAGCACAACATAACATTTCATTGGTTGATTCTTACTGCTACTGTTAACCACTACATACATACATGATAAAATATTGTTTCATATATGTGTATGTGTGTATGTATGCATATATGTATATATATATATTTGTGAGTTTGTGTGTGTGTGTGTGTGTATACATAGCTGTGCATACACATCTGTATGTGAGTGTTTGTGTATACATATGTGTGTACATGTGTTTTTTTGTATATGTATATGTATGTTTGTATTTGTATATATATATATACATGTTTGTATATATATATATATATACACACATGTTTGTATGTGTGTGTGTGTATATATATATATATGTATGTATGTTTGTATGTATGTTTGTATATATGTACGTATGTATATATCCATGTATATACATTGCTTCATTCTATCCATTTAGAGTAAAGTCAAATAATTCAGCTGAATATTCATCTAGATTAATAAACTAAGTAATACTAGGACATATTACAAACATTTTCATTGTATATGTCTTCATTGGCTTTTGTTTTTTTATTTAACTTAAATAAAATCAACTGAAAGTTTTGTTAAATAACGAAAAATTCTGAAACAACAGGAAAATAAACATAAAATTCTTTGGTAATTTTTAAAAGTTTGGTTTAGGTAAAAAAATATTGAATCATGTCAAATCAATAGCTTTATTTTTTTCTACATTATCATCATTCTTAAAAATGTAAGAAATAATAATTATTATTATTATCGTCATTGTTATTATCCTTTTATTATTTTGGCAATATGTACTTTAATATTTACATTTGTTTCATATTTAAAAGAAATGTTTGTTTTTCTCTCTCTCTCCCCTCCCTTTCTCTGATGTTTTGTTCAATTTTTTTTTCTGAAAAAAAAAAAAAAAAATCTCCAGTCCCACTGGCATCTGCAGTGTCTATAAAAGATAGTTTTATACATCAGGAGTATTAACCTAAAATGTCAAAATCATGTTTTGAAAATGTCTATTTACTTTTCTCTCAAAGAATTTGACTAGTTCAATAGTTCTTTGCTTGATGATGGTGAAAATAAAATTAATATACACACACACATGTAGGACCCCGACGGCTGAGCTCATATATATATATATATATATATATATATATATATATATATATATATATACATACATACATACATACATATGTATACACATATAAAAGTAAAAATATTATAGCAAAAAAAAGGGCAACAACAGATTCAAAGTATACAAATCTTGAACGTGCTGGGTTTTTATTTTGTTAAATTCATGGTAGGCACGCATCAACTGAATTATTTTAACATAAAACTATCATCAATACTAGCAGTAGCACTTTATGTCTGCTTTACATGCTGGGATGGTTGAGATGTGTTGTCATGGACCAAATCCTTTTTTTTTTTAGATTTACTGTCCTTCTAGACATGTCAGAAAACCATGTCTCTGTCAAACATTGTGTGTTTATGTATATGTGTGTGTGTGTGTATACATATTTATATGTGTCTGTGTGTGTGTATATATATATATATATATATATATATATATATATATTATTCCCACCATTGTTAAGTCTGTTTTCCATTCTGTCACATGTTAGATGGATTGCTGTTATTCTAGTCAACTCTTATTCAGAGTTATCGTCTCAATAGTTGGTTTGTTGGACCACATTTTGCTTGTATGATGCATTGTTTTGGAATGGCTTCTATGAATGGTTCTCCTTGCTAATACCAACCACTTTTCTGAGTGTTCTGGGTAGATTTTATCATAGTAGTAATATGAGTGGCCTCTGCAATGTCATTTACAATGACCATTGGTGATGTTGGTTGCAATGTTATAAATACTTTATATATAGATATATTGTGCTAATATGGAGTGCTATTGATAGACAATTAGCTCCAGGAGATAAATGATATATAAGTTGCACAGCTAACAACAATATATACTTTGTTCTTCATGCCCCACAGGTGTCTTCTGCATAAAGAACACATAGTTAACATTGAGTTAACATATATCAAAGTAGTGAGCCCCAAAGTAGTTTCATCATTTGAATATAAAATCTTAATGAGAAAATAATCTATTAGTGTTAATGACAGTTCTTGTCAGGTAGAGCAAAGGAGGAAACTGAAATTTAAGTTGGTTAAAAATGAAATATTGAATACAGTGGTCAGTGAATCTGATATTTTACAGTGACAAATGTTTTTCCTTTTTATTTCATCTCCTCTGTGACATAATCTAACATATATTTACCAAACCGTAGAATGAATATATAAAGGATACCTACAAGAAAACCTCTATTACATGAGGATACCTAACTGAATGAAGTTGTAGTTGATATGGGTATATTTCGTCTTCCCATGTGTATTTTGTTGTCTATCTCAAAATCAGTGCCTGACACGATCAAAATCATTCCAACTGTGGTCATCTCATCAACGTCATCATTTTTTAATGTCCATTTTACCACGTTAACTTGAAACAAGTCAGAGCTGATGACCATGTCTTGTACACACAAAACTATTCCTGGCTTGGTTTCTACGGTAGAATGCCCTTCCTAATACTAACTACATTTACAGTGCAGACTGGGTGCTTTTTATTGTGGCACTAAAACAAACAACTGTCAAGGTTAACTGGGTGCTTTTCATCATGGAATGCATTACACAGTGTTCTTGCCTCTTTTAAATAATAGTATATGAATGGAGTAAATTTGGCTACTATTTCTAGAAGATTGAGTTACCATATAGAGATACCATCATTAGTTTAGTACCATAGGGATTGAATTATTAGTTGTGAAAGGAGATTTGTCTGCTACAATGAGCCAATAAAATAAACACAAAGAATTTCTGTTATATAATTGTTTCTTTTGGCACAGGCCAGCAATTACCCAGTACATTACTAGTACTTTATTTTATCGATCGCGTAAGGATGAAAGACAAAATTAACCTCAATAGGATTTGAACTCAGACCGTAAAAATTTCTGTTATATAATACCTTACTATTTGTGTTGGTTTTGAATGATCAAACTGAATCAAAGGAAGAGAGTCATTGCAACATCTTAAAGGAATCCTCCTATGAAGAATCTGAAGAAGAAAACAATCTTTGAAACAGGAAGAGGAGCTGCTGCTGCTGTATTCTGTTGGCTTTGTGAGATGTCTGTGGGATAAAGGTTAGTCTTAATGTTACATACTAACATTTAAACCAATGACATTACACAAGGCCAAGCAACATCAAATGTGTTCACATTGCATGACATTATGCTGTACTCAAGTGTTGATAAACATGTTCACATCTCTATATATGTTTATGGAAATCATGGAAGACATCAAAGTTATTTACATCTCAGTAACATTACACAATGGAAAACAACATTGAATCTGTTAACATTGCAGTAACATTACACATTGATAAACAACAGGGAATCTGTTTACATCACACTAATAAAGGTAAACAACACTGAATCTGTTCACATCTCAATAACATTATATATTAGTAAACATCATTGAACCTGTTCACATCACTATGTATTTTATTATGGAAATGATTAAAGATATTGAATAAAATAAACCACAATAACAAGCTCTTTAAGGTAATTTCCCATGTTAAAGCAGATCTTAGCCTTGTAGACCCCATCATAGGTTTCATGCTCCTCATCGATTACTTTGTGAGGCATTGTTTTACATCTGGAAAAAAGAAAAAAATCTATTATTTATATACATGGTTTCCTTTCAACAATTTTGATACCAATCTACCCAAAATTTCCTCTGATTTTATGCTACAAAGCTGTTTGTTTTAAATTGTCTCTATTTATCTACAAACCTTCCATTATGGTTTTATCTTTGTTTCAAACACCAGCTTAATAATGAGAAAATCAAATACATTCAATTTTTTATGTTTTTCAAAACTATTTAAAAATCATGGTGTCTTTCATTGGAAATATCGTAATGAAGAGGTTAAACAAATGCATTTGTTGTTGAACAGACTTCCTGTGAATCAGTTCTGAGGAAACCCAACATTTTACTAAAGAAAAACTTATCATAGGAATGATATCTTTTAGTATAATTTCATAAAATGTTATTATGTGTACTTCTTTTAATATGAATAAATTGTCTCTCAAAATAATTTTTGTTTTATTTAATTTATTTCAATTTGTGTGGTGGGTATTGTCTATAAAATATAGTTATGGATTCCATGATTTTTGGAAAATAGTATGCAGGGTTCCATGAGAAAAAAAAATTGGGATACCACTTGTGTTGATATTGTATTACGAAAAGAAGGAACTTTTTGTTTTATTTAATTTATTTCAATTTGTGTGGTTGGTATTGTCTATAAAATATAGTTATCGATTCCATGATTTTTGGAAAATAGTATACAGGGTTCCATGAGAAAAAAAAATTGGGGTACCACTTGTGTTGATATTGTATTACGAAAGAGAAGGAACTTTGATAAAAATGATGGCAGCAATACATACAATGTATAAAAGTATGGTACCTGTGGAGGTGTGTGAATGGAGATGGGGTGAGGGTCAGAGTTCTAGTAGCAGTTTCAGAATAAGCTGATATTATGACAACAGTTATAAAGAGAAAGTATCATGATAAGCTTCAACACTTTCCTCGGAAACTGGTGGTGGTAGATTGGTAGAGGTAAGAGTATATACATTGAAGAACAGGCATCACATGGCCTTTTTAACTTGACCTCCAACTTAGGAAAGAAATTCCTTGTTAATTAATTAAAGAAGGAAAGATTAATTAGAGAGACTTCCTTAAGACAATAGAGATATAGCATGAACATTATCAAGTGTAGTTAATATATTATTAATAGTAATATCTAATGATAATAATTTCTCTTATTTACCACCAGGACACTGAATGAGAGGGGCATTACAAAAACAAGTTGCATAAAGTATTGTATTTTACATAAAAAGCAATTATAAAAAAAAGCAAGTACACATAATGTACATGATGATGATGATAATAATAGTTTCTGATTTAGGCACAAGGCCAGCAATTTGAAGGGGAGGGGGAAAGTCGATTAAATCAACCCCAGTGCATGACTGGTACTTTATTTTATTGGCCCCGTAAGGATGAAAGGCAAAGCTAACCACAGCAGGATTTGAACTAAGAACATAAAGGGCTGTAACTCTATACCGTGATGCAAGATGTCCAATGCTCTACTAATACTGCTAATCCATCGCCATAATAATAATAATAAAGATAATAATTCAATAATGATTTATTTTATTTGCAACATAGGCATCATATGGGAAAGATGATACAAAGACAGGCAACAACATTAAGGTGGCGGTTTACATAGAAATGAGAAAAAAAAATACATTCAGCAATTTCAATAAAAATGTATTAATAGAAAGGTAACAACAACAAATAGAACTGGCAGTACAGAACAAAGAAGGAGTAATAGTAAGAATAATATAATATATTAACAGTTAATAGCTATAATTATAGTTGTCTGAATAATTTTCGTTGGGGATTGAGAATATCAAAGTACAAACAAGGTAATTTTGCTGTGAATGTTCTTAATAGTAACACAACCATTCAAAATGAACAAGAATGAAGATGAAGAAGGGAAGATGATAAGTAAATGCAGGGAAGGTGTCATTGAAAGAGAATCATGACCTTTTAAATTTGACCTATAACCCAAGAGAGAATTCCTTGATTAAAGGAAGAAAGGTTAAGTAAGGACATTCTACAAGATTATAGCGATATAATAGAATGCTTTATCAGAGGAAAGTAAAGACAAAACAAATGAAACTTAAGACAATAACACAAACTTATCAGGAGCAGTTAATATATTAGTAAAATAATATTATTTTCTGATTTAGGCATAAGGCTGGAAATTTTATGGGAGGGGAAGTCAATTAAATCAACCCCTGTATGTTACTAGTACTTTACTTTATCGACCCTGTAAGGATGAAAAGCAAAGCTAACCTTGGCAGAATTGGAAATCAGAACATAAAGAGACATAGCTCTATGCCACAAAGCGTATTATTTCCAATACTTTACTGATACTGCCAATCCACCACCATGTTCCAATGTGTAATAATAATAAGGGTTTCTAATTTAGGCATAAGACCAGGAAATTTATGGAAGGGGAAAGTCAATTAAATCAACAGCAATATTTGATTGGTAATTTTGTTTTAACAGCGCAGGAAAGGTCAAAAGCAAAATTGATTTTGGTGGGATTTAAATTCTAAAAGTAAAAGACTGAAACAAATATAATATAATAACTATATTTAGAATGTACACAATACTACTGCAATAGTAAATAAGAGAAAAAGTTGAAAAATTCTTCAAGAATACTATTTCATTATAGTTTCAACATTTGAATCTTGAGAAATATTATAAAGAAATATATGACGTTTGCGAGGATTCAAAGCCATAGTTAAATAGTTTTCTTTAATACATTCAGTATTACATTCTATTTCTGCCTACCTGCGTGTGCATGTTATGCATATGCATATGTATATATATATATATATATATATATATATATGTATATATATATATATATATATATATATATATATGTGTGTGGGTGTGTGTGTGTGTGTACATGTGTCATTCTTCTTTGTCTGAACATTGGGCTAAATTCCTTATTATTCTCTTTTGTTTCACTATTTCTCTCCTTTCTATAAATTTCCTCCTTTTTCAACGATCTCTACTTCGTTGTCAGTTGATGCACTTGGGATACTTTTTCATCTATATTTATGTAATTTACCTAAAGGCATAACTTTTCCCTACCTGTTTCTCTACCTTTTGTTATGTCCCAATATGCACTGGAATGAATGATATCAACCTTAATGCACCAAAATTCACGGTGGTTTCTAGAGGTTCACTGAAATGAAACTGTCCATCTTTCCATAGTTTTTACCATTTTCTTTGTCATGTGCCCCCCTATTTTGAATATATATGTGTGTATGTCTACGTTTGTATATTTATATCATCATCATCATCACATCAATGTTTCCATGTTGGCATGGATTGGATGGGACGTTTTGTGGAAATGTTCTGCAGCTAGATACCTTTCTTGACACCATCACTTTAGTACAACATGCAGGGATATGCAGTACATATTCTGAACATGGCTATATCCATATGTGCTTGTGAATATATATAATCATCATCATCATCATCATTTTACGTCCGCTTTTCCCTGCTTGCAAGGGTGGGACGGGTCTTATTCAGCACAGCATCTCTCCACTTGTCACGGTCCTTCGTCATCTCCAACGTAGCATGCTTGCCTCATTTATCATGCCATGTCTCGCTACCATGCAGCATCGCACTCCTCACACAGGCATCATATAACTGGCCTTTCGTACGCATACATATGTTTTTGTGCAGGTTATGTAATATAGCAGCTGAACGAAGGAGATCAATAAAAAAAGAAGTACCAGACCCCCCAAAAACATATACTAGAGTCATCATGATACACAAGGTGAATTACTCAAACTAGTAAAAGAATAAAAGCATATACATGCATATGGTTGTTGGTGAAAGTGTTAACCTATAAGATTAGACATGGAAACACATAGTGACAAAATGAAAGTCATACATGCGCAGCTATAGTGGCACCCATATGAATATTTAGGATGAAATCGTTAATATTTCAGATAAGGAAGAAATGCTCAACAGTATTATAAAAGAGAAAACTGCTTGAAATATAATGTAATTTATAATTACATTTTATAGGTTGTAATGTAATTTAATCATTTTATAACCTCATTTCAGTGGAACTTTTGACTTGAAGTAATTCATTTGTAATGTTATAATACACTTCTATATTTCATTATATTTCACTGGTATTATAACAGTGCATCAGTTATTATTTATAAATATATATATATATATATATATATATATATATATATATATATATATATATATATATACATATAAGTGTGTGTGTATATATGTCTGTATGTGTATATGGATATGCATATATATGTGTATTTATATGCACACATATATACATATATACATACACATATATACACACACATATATATATATATACACATATATATATATACGCACATATATATATTTATATATACACACACACATATACGCACATATGTATATGATATCAAGTAAAATATTAGTGCTCATAAATGTCATATATATGCATGAATATATTCATATGTGTATATATATAAGCAAGACATGGTCACCCGACCCAACTTGCCTCTAATTGGGACACACCTGTCTAACCCATGCTAGTGTGTAAGATAGACATTAATCAACGACGATGATGATATATTAATGTTAAGTCGCACCAGTAATGTTCTCCCTCCATTTTACACATTACATTTACAATACATAGTGTATTTTGAATTCAAGATAGGCCTAG
>OZ024741.1:292489087-292511587 GCA_964016885.1 Eledone cirrhosa
TCTCAGTGGATTTTCTAGTTTTTGAAGCAATAGTTTGCTCCTAAATGAAGTCTTGTTAAGCTAATGTGAGTCAAAGTACTGACATAATAACTTTTTGTAGTGTACTGATACACAATGCAGTTAGTTATGTACTTGTCATCCAAGGGACATGACTCGGTGTTACAGCAATAGCTATTTTTTAAATTTTTTTATTCAATTTATTTGCAGTGTATTGTGGTATTTCAGGGGATATAAAAGGAAATGAGAAATGTTCTGCCAGGAGTTGCAACTGTCAGACGGTATTAGCAATGGAAAAAGAAATAGAAATATAGTTTCTTTGGTCCATTCTTACAATTAGCTCTTTGTTTTCTTTTTCTTTTTTCTTTTTTTTTCTTTTTCCTTTTACAATGGAATGATATTTATGAGAGAAAGGGTTGTGGAATAAGTGGCTCCTATATTGTTTCTGCTGAAGAAGTTTGTTGTCTTTGTTATTATGTTTGTTGATTAACTAGATTAAATATTTTGCTATGCAGGTTATAATATTACTACGGAATGATGGATTGGATCAGCAACCTTATGTTATTGTGAAGTATATGCTATTGTGATTTTGAAGTGGGTATGAGTTAATGTTTGGCTGAACATGTTCTTGGTTCCATGAAAATTTGCTTCATCAAGGAAGAGACTATTTTACCAGTGATTCGCAAACTGGGGTCTGCAGAACCCTGGGAGTACACAAAGGAGGTACTGGAATCCCATGAACTGAATTCACCATTTCAAGTACTTCGCTAAAAACATAATGCTCATATGCTATTGTGTATCTGTTTTTTCTAAGTATAAACATTTCTCCCTTTCAATTATTATTTATACCATATAGCAATCTAGCAAGTGTGTAAATGTAGCTGCAGGTTTGTGAGAAAAATTGGTAGGGAAAATTCTGGTAAACACTGCTTTAGGTTTGATATATTTATATAAATTCAACAAATTGTGGTAGATAGCCTTAGAAGGAAAATCCACAGGAATAGCCAACCATTCTTGAAGCTGGCAATTTCTCCTGAGTGAACCAGAATATAGAATTCTACATTCCTGATTGCATATTGGTTTCCAATAGCTAGAGTGGGTGCACATCCATCATGCTTAGTAAAGAAAATTATAACCAGCATCAGGTTGAGTCTACATCATCATCATCATCATCATGTTTACGCCTGTTTTCCCACACCTGCATGGGTTAGGTTGGTCCTTCTCATCAAAGCATCTCTCAATTTGGCACATTTCTTTGTCATCTCCTCTTTATGTCTCAGCAATTTGAGGTTAGCTCTCAGTATACCTGCTCAGGTTTTTCTTGTTCTACCTCTAATGCAGCTTCCTTCCACTGGCATTTCCTGGCACTTCACCCACCAACCTTCATCCATGCACAACATATGTCCAAACCAATGCAGTCTTCTCTCTTGCACACTACCTTAGATTCCTTTTAAATCCAGCTTCTCCCTCAGTTCATCTAAGCTCTACCTTTCTCTTACATTGCACATCCACATAGTATCTTGGATAAAGCCACCATATATAAAAATAATCCAATTTAGTGCCATTTACGTTGGACTGAACAATATTGTGATAAGCCCCTCCATATGAAAATATAATTAATATTGAGTATCATCGTCTGAGACGCATTGTCTTAAATCAATTATTAAAATCTTCAAACGCAATATAATGTTTGACTTCTATTCCTGTTGAGGTCATACTTTTAAAATATTTTATTCCATTCACAACCAAATTGTGGTTTTTGCTTTGTTTATTATTTTTCAGTTAAAAATCAAATTAACCCATTTGGTTAGTTAGTATGCCTTGTTGATAAAAATAAATAATAATAACACAAGACTAATAGAAATTATTATTCTTGTTGTTGTTATTATTTCTTAAATCATTTAAAAAAAATATCCTTCAGAAACGATAAATTATTATTTTCTCATTATGAATTCTTTGCAGACATTTTTATCTTCAACTAATTATTGTATTTGTTGTTTTAGTTGATTGTCTCTTCAAGTTGTTAGAGGTTTTGTTATGTATGTTGTTGAGTCTATTCTCACTGTCATTGTTTCTGCTGTTGTTTTCATCCTGCTGTGCTTGTTCCTACTTGACATAGTTGCTTGCTCCTTTTCTAGTTGTCATTATTGTAGAATTGGTTTCCTACTCGTTCATCTTCCATGTCTTTCATTTTCCTCTTCTTACGACTATGTGTTTACTACATGACCAGGTGAGAGCTGATGAGGTTGTGAAACATCTATGCTTTGGTCTTGTAACTTTTGTAACTTTAATCTCTACTCATTTTGTAATTTAGGTCTCCACTAGTTTTCCTTTTCTTCTCTTTTCCTTTTTTTAATGAGAGAAATTAGTAACATGACTAACGTTTAAGCACTTCAAATATCCATATGAAACCTCATTATTTCTTAATATAGATTTTTATTTTACTATTTCAATCTACTACTGAGTGAAAAAAAAAAATAAAGTACTTGACATTAAAATATAAAAAGTTATTCTTTATTTTGTATATACTGAAATATACAATTACTTCGATTTACTAATTATTTGAAGGAAACATTTAAAATAATTAAACACTTGCTGAATTTTCCATTTGAACATTTTAAGCAATTCTATCACTAATATTTGATCCAGACATTTCTGAAACCATTCCCTGTCATCAAATATCTTCAAAGGAGAATAAGTCTTATTAACGTGCTTAGATGTGAAAGATACAGAATGATAGTATGTATAACAGTACGAAACAAACATTCTATTTTTGTACAAAATATTAATTGTTTCTACTTTTGGCACAAGGCCAGCAAATACCCAGTGTATTACTGGTACTTTTTTTATCGACCCCAAAAGGATGAAAGGCAAAGTTAACCTCGGCAGGATTTGAACTTAGACCATAAAGGGCCCTAACTCTTTGCTGTAAAGCATGGTGTCCAACCCTCTACTGATACTGCCAATCCACAAAATATTATTTAATATTATCTAAATAGCTAGTATGTATTGGGGTAGATGGTCAAGACAAAGTTGAAAGATGTTGCAGGCATAGAAATTGTAGCTCTGTTATTAACACTAGCCATATGACCATGTCCTTTATATATGCATTTACTTTTATTACATACATGTTTTCTAGTATCATTATTGCCTCCTTTTGTGAGATATCAAGATCATTAGATTTGAACATAATATTTATAAATTGTGTATATTTATATGATACATATATGATATATATATGGAGGCACATGGCTTAGTGGTTAGAGCATTGTCCTTGCAATCGAAAGGTTGTGAGTTCAATTCTCAGACCGGGTGATGTGTTGTTTCCTTGAGCAAGACACTTTATTTCACATTGCTCCAGTTTACTCAGCTGTAGAATTGAGATGATAGGGACTGGAGTCCCTATCATTCCACTGCAAAAGTGGTCGTGGAGGTGCCACAGCAAAAAAGCACCCAGCACTCACTGTAAATGAGGTTGGTGTTAGGAAGGGCATCCAGTTCCCGTCCCACCCTTGCAAGCAGGGAAAAGCGGACGTAAAATGATGATGATGATGATATATATATATATATATGTATCGATATATATTGTTATACTTTGGGAGGGAAATTAAAAAACAAAGTATCTGTACATACATACACACATCATCATCATCATCATCACCATTTCACGTCCGTTCTTCCCTGCTAGCATGGGTTAGACAGGTTGTCCTGTTGTGGGCAGTGTCTGGTCAGCTGACCATGCCTTGCTCATACAGGAACTGATTTTGTCTTGATTTCTACAGCTGGAAGCCCTTCCTAACACCAACCTCATTTACAGTGAGTGGTGGGTGCTTTTTATCCATGGTGCCTACACGTCCACTTTACAGTGTGGGCTGGGTGCATTTTTGCCGTGGTCCCTCCACGACCACTTTGCAGTGGGAGGGTGTGGGGAATATTGTCTATATGCTTCAGCTTGTACCCATGGGGGGTCGAGTACTCTGTATTACAGCGTGACGCCAGAGGTGACAGTCGTGTGTCATCGCCTTTGAGAGGTGTAATTGGGTAAGGTCGGCTTTTATCACCTCATTCCAGGTCTTCTTGGGTCTCCCCACTCCGCGGTTTCCATTGACTTCTAGTGCTCTGCACCTTTTTATGCAGCTGTCATCCTTCATATGCATCACATGTCCATACCAGCGCAACCGCCTTTCCTGCACACAGCATTTGATTCCTCTTATGCTCAGTCTCTCTCTCAATTCATTTATGCATTGCCGTTCACGTATATTACTATTACACATCCATCGGAGCATGCAGGCTTCGTTTATTTTTAATCTATGTAAGTCTTCCACCTTCAGTGCCCAGGTCTCACTACCATGTAACATTGCTGTTCGGATACACGAATCATACAGTCTGCCTTTGATTTTGAGGGAGAAGCCTTTTGCAGCTAGCAGTGGCAGTAGTTCCCTGAACGTCTTCCATCCCGTTCTTACCCTAGTTATTGTACTTTCTGAACACCCACCTCCGCTGCTAATTCGGTCACCTAGGTAGCAAAAGCTGTCTACTGTTTCTACAGAGCCCTCCCAGAGATTGGTGGCACTTGTTTCCTGTGGCTGTTTGCTACATGCTGTCCCAGCACAGCTGCTACATGTGAAGCCTACATGCTTAATTAAGCTTCCTGAGATCCCGCTACATCTCTTGTGTACCCATTGTTTGCATTTGGGGCAGAGAATGGCGTTCCTATCTACACCTTTCCTACATAGTGAGCAAGGCCATTTCCCTGAGGGGATCTGGGTTCTGTTTTCTCGTCTACTTACAAGGACCTTAGTCTTTGTCAGGTTGACTTTGAGACCCTTTCTTTCTAGTCCCTGCTTCCAAGTTTGGAATTTCTTCTCTAGTCCTACCATAGATTCAGCTCTAAGTGCGAGGTCATCTGCATGCAGGAGTTCCCATGGGCATCCGGTCTTAAACTCCTCCGTTATTGGCTGCAGGACTATGATGAACAGGAGAGGGCTAAGAACAGAGCCCTGGTGGACACCAACCTGTCGCTAAATTCCTCGCTATACTCATTGCTAATCCTAACTTTGCTGACTGCTCCCCTATACATGGCTTGTACAGCTTTCACAAGCCATTCATCTACTCCTAGTTTTCTAAGAGCCCACCAGATTATAGCACGTTGAACTCTGTCAAAGGCTTTCTCGAGATCGACGAATGCCAGGTAGAGTGGCTTACTTTTAGCTAGGTACTTTTCCTGTAACTGCCTCACAAGGAAGAGGGCATCCGCGGTGTCTCCCAAATTGCATCTCATCTAGTTTCACCTGGTCCCTAATCAACTGTGCTATAACTCTTTTTGTAACTTTCATGACCTGGTCCATCAGCTTTATACCTCTATAGTTTCCTCTATCTAGTGCATGACCTTTACCTTTGTAGCAGTTGACAATGATGCTACTGCACCAAACTTTTGGTATGACACCTAGTATTACCTGGTTAACAATACGTGTGGTTGTAGTGTGACCTACAGACCCAGATGCCTTCCACATCTCGGCAGCTATACTCGATCAACCGGCTGCCTTCCCCATCTTCATAATTTTGATTGCCTTTCTTACTAAGCTGCTGCTGACTTGTACTGCTGGCCCCTCTATAGGGTCTACTTGGGGTAGGGTCTCTTCTTCCCATGCATTCTCCTCATTTAGTAATCTATCATAATGGTTCTTCCACGCATCTTTCTTCTCAGCACTTGTGAGGGCAAGCTCACCTTTATCATTCCAGATACACTTCTCTCCAATGACATCACAATTCTCTCTGACACACTGCCTCGCAATCTTGAACACCTCCTGTTTCTGGTACTCACGTTGCAAAACATGTTTGAATTTTCTATCTTCTGCTTCCCTCCTAGCTAAGTATACTTGTTGCCTAGCTTCCCTCTTGGTCTCTATGTAATGTACCCTGCTTCCCCCGTTCTTCCATTCTTTACATATATATATATATATATATATATATACACACACACATGTGTGCATTTAAATATAATATATCATCATCATCATCATCATCATCAACGTTTAACGTTGCATGGGTTTGGACGGGGTATTTCCCACTTGAGGCAAGAGTGATTGTCTTGCTCGCATAGGACTGTCTGGCGGGTTTTCTACAGCTGGATGCCCTTCCTAACACCAACCACATTTACAGTGTGGGGCTGGGAGGTTTTTACTGTGTTGCCTACTCGGCCACATTACAGCGTGGACTGTCTCGCGGGTTTTCTACAACTGGATGCCCTTCCTAACACCAACCACATTTACAGTGTGGGGCTGGGAGGTTTTTACCGTGTTGCCTACACGGCCACATTACAGCGTGGACTGTGTGTTTTTTTGTCGTGACACCTACACGATCTCATTTGTTTCAGCCTGGATGTTGTGGCACCAACATAACTTTACATTGTAGGGGCGGTGTGGATGGGGTGGGGGTGGTGGGACGGGGGTGTATTTTGTTAGAGATGCCTACTGAATGTAGTAGGTTTTACTTTGTATTTAGGTAAGGCGGGTCTTCTCTATTACTGAGTACCGCCAAAGGTCTCGGTCCAGTGACATTGTCTTGGAGAGGTGTAAGTGTGTGAGGTCGGAATTTATCAGCTCATCCCAGGTTTTTCTGGGTCTGCCTACTCCGTGGCTACCGTCTATCTTTATTGCCCTGCACTTTGTTATACAGCTATCGTCTTTCATGCGCATCACGTGACTATACCAACGTAGCCTTCTCTCGAGTAAACAACATCTGATCCCTCTTATTTCTAATTTTTTTTTCCTTAGTTCGTTTATGCTTTGCCGTTCACGTATATTACTATTACACATCCAGCGGAGCATGCAAGCTTCGTTCCTCTCTAGTCTGCGTATATCCTCTGCACACAATGCCCAGGTCTCACTGCCATGCAACATTGCTGTTCGTATGCAGGCATCATACAACCTGCCTTTCATTTTTAGGGAGAACCCTTTAGCAGCTAATAGTGGTATAAGCTCTCTGAACTTTTTCCATCCAGTTCTGACTCTAGCTACTGTACTTTCAGATACATTTATATATATATACATATATATATATACACACGTGTGCATTTAAATATTATATACATATATATATATTTCTAGTATTGTATACTTGTGTATATTCACACGTGTGTGTATATATATATATATATATATATATATAAATATAATGTATAACAATTTTTGAATTAAAGGCTTTATAGGTCCAATGGGTAAATTGTCTGCTGTTTTTTTTTTATGTATTTTCATTGAAAATTGTGAGATGTAATCATTTATATATGGCATGTGTGTGTATACATACACATACACACACTCATAATGATACTGCATACTGCAGCAACATGTATGCTGTATGAGTTGGCAAGATTTTCATTACCTATGGCTAGAAACCAGCTAAGCATGATGGGTTAGGTAAGGCGGCTTCTCCAAATAAACCCCACTGCTTTGTTAAGCATTTATTGCAGATGAGAAGGTTATAGGTATAAACTTCAATAGCACCTGAAGTGGTTAAATAACATGGAATTGGTGCCAACACTGTTGCTCTACTTTTCATTTGGCTAATTTAATGGTAACTTCTGAAACATTTTGGCACCTCTTAATCATGGTACATGTTGTCCAAGATTTCATTCTTTCAATGGGCATATTATAATATATAGGTTTGTGTGTGTGTGTGTATAAGCAAATGAATATGTATATGTGCATATATTGTATATATATATATATATAGTTTTTTTTGTTTTTTGCTGGCAGTTTTACAGAAATCGTTGTGCATGCAGAAATTAGTATACAAATATTGATATACTTAAAAAGTATATTCTTCCGTGTATATATATGCACACAAAGAAACAAATGCAGCTATTTACATGCAAATGCATGTGCAGACATGCCTAAACACATTCCTATACACACACTGGTGTATAAACATACATACAGATACACCCACACACATATATACATGCACAAGCACGGGTACATACATATATATATATATATATATATATATATATATATATATATATATATATATATATATATATATATATATATATACACACACACACATAGACAGGTACAGGTGTGTTTATATATATATATATATATAAATATATGCACAGACACACACATTCATATAGAAACATTGTGAGATTAATGGATATTGATGGAAGAGAAATATTAATTATTTGGTAAAAAAACGAAATTTTTCATTAACTTTAATGAGAATTGAAAGAAAAGTGAGACATAATTAGCTTTGTTTTGACAACATTTATAGTGTTCTGATGAGGTGATATGGCAGAGTGGATAGGGTACTGAAATGTCTCACATTAGGTCATTAGATCAAATCACTCACTCTGATATATATGCATGACAGAAATAGATGACAAATTAAAATCATTATTCATCATCATCATTTTATGTCTGTTGTTCCGTGCTTACATGGGTTGGATGGGTTCTTCTCAGTACAACATTTTTCCTCTTGTTGCATTCCTTTGTCATCTCCTCCATGAGCTTTAGCAATGTAAGATCAGCTCTCACCACTTCTTTGGTCTTCCTCTACTGCAGCATCCTATTAAATGCCTTACAGTATTTGTTCTGGCTCTGTGCGCTATGAGTTGAAATTCCATTGAGGTCAAATTTACTTTCCATCCTTTCAAGAATAAAATACTGGTCGCTGGTGGTGGTGAAAAGAAGTTTGGACTAGACAGTATGTCATAGTTGTTCTGACAATCCGTGCCCTGAATTTAAATCCCACCGAGTTCAACTTTGATAAAGTACCAGCCCAGAGCTGTGACAGTATGCCTTGTAGTATCTAATCAGTTCTGGCTCACTGTGCTTTCAGTTCATATATGGTCAGTATTGCACTGTATTTTGTGCTATTATTATATCTAGCTGTTGAAACGGCTGGAGCTCAGCCGTCGGGGTCCTGACTCTTTTTCTATTACCCACTCTACTACCCTAAGTATCGAGTACTCTGGTGCATTATGGTCCACCTGGTTCCTTACCACACATTCTTTGTTATATATATATATTTCTTTAAAATGGTGTTTTTCTCAGAAAAAGTTTTTCAGTTTCTTCTTCTCACTTTCTATCTTTCCATTTATTTTTTATTTTTCATTCTATCTGCTGATGAGAGAGTATTTGCCGAAACGTTAAAACTCTGTTCCTGCTATGTAAAGAGATAAACTAATATGTTTCTTCATTGTACTGTGTCATCTGCTTTGTTATTTCTGTTTACTTTTTACTCACACACACATACAAACACATACACACACATAGAAACACACACACACACACACACATATATTTATATATATATATAACTTTTTTTTATCTCAGCGATGTATATACATTTTTGTCCTATAGCCTGTAGTTTGTCCATTATTTCATATACTGAATACTGCAGCATTACATAACATAATTAATATCAAAAACATTGGAACATGAAAAGTAAATTAACATCTTACTCTGCTAGTAATCATTTTATAAAACAAAAAAAAAATGATATCTTTACTTAAGTAGATTCTCAGGTAACAGTGTGAACACTAACACTAAAAAATCAAGCAATGAAATCTGACATTATCAGGGCCCCTATATATATATATATAATTTTTTTTTTGTATTTTAGTTATATTTCTAAGTGGAAATGGTTGTGGGTGGTAGGGAAATGATAAGGAATGCAAAATAAAAATAAATAAATAAATAAAAAGGAGAGGAGCTAGCTCACTTGATGTTAATTACGTCATTCTTAATGTGGCACTAATGAACCAGTCATTTATCTATCATCATGTTGTTGTGTGGTGCACTGAATTTTGCAGCCTTCACACCCACCAACCCACCCCCGGTTTTTGGGGGGGAGGTAGGGTAAGTATTTCCCTCTAAATGCTGTGGTCCATCAGACAGTCTTTCACATTATTTTGGTTTCTTTAATCTCTGTTCATTTCCTCTTTTTATGGAATTATTGCATCATTTGATGTATTTACATGTCACTTTATCAGAAATTACATTTAGTTTATTGTTGTTGTTATTATTATTATTATTATTATTGTTATTTATATTTGCAGTTATTTCCACGTTCAATGGAGAAGTGTACCTTCCATTATATATTAATGGAAGTTACACATGTAGATGCATATGTACACACAAACAAACACATAATATGCACAAAAACCCATATACATACACCTAAGGGACCAATTAATTTTTTTTGTGTGTTGCTAGATGAATAGCAATCTACTTTTAAATACTCTCTCTCACGTATATATATATATACATATGTATCAATATATATATTTGTGTGTATATATATACACACATGCATATATATATATATATATATATATATATATATATATATATATATATATATATATATATATATATATATATATATATATATATATATATGTATATATATATATATATATGTATACATTTATATGAATGTGTGTTTATGTATATAAACGCACACACACACACATGTGTATATCAAATTGTGTGGTGGAAACACCAATATTATTTTTTTAGTTTCAATATGTAAAACCACCAAAGCAAGTAAAAATTTAAATAATACTAAACTCAAACATAAACAAAACAAAACAAACAAACAAATAAATGAAATATAACTCTTATATATATATATATATATATATATATATATATATTTATATATATCCATCCATACTAACACACATATATATATATATACACACACCAACACACAGATATTTATGTGTGTATGTATATATATATATATATATATATATATATACCTTCACACAAATATATATATATATGCATACACATCCATATATATCAACAGTCTCCTTAAAAGAAGATACTGTGTGTTCATGTGTGCACTCATTATATCATTTTTCATTCTCGGGTATGAGGAGAAGGTGGTGGTGAGAAAAAAACCCATTTTCCTAAGCGTTTGCCTCCTATTTGTTTTTATATTGGATCTCATTTTATTATCATTTACCTATCCAACCCAACTCTTTCCACAAACTCCTGTCCTATCGTTAAATCTGTACCGATTCTCCTCTTGAGAATGTTTTTTTTCATTGCATTCTCATTTTCTCAATGCCCCCCACGTCTTTCTCTTTTTTTTATGTAAGAACACATAAGCATAATCAAACTTCTTTTGAATTGAGGATAGTTTACTGTTAACTTTCCTGGTAATTTATTTTTTTATGAAGGAGTAGGAGGAAGGGGGTCTTTTGCATTTATTCTGAAGGATTGTTTACATATATATTATACTTTATTAGATCACTCTGTTCATATAGTGAGTTTTGTTTCTTCCGCTTATGCAACCAAATTTATATGCTTGTGTGTACATTATCATCATAATTATTTTACATCCATTTTCTATGCTGGCATGGGGCACAAAAGCCATTACCATCTAGGCATGTTGGGGAACGACGCATCTTGTTCATATGTTCTATACATTTGATATGATTTGTATTACTTGATACCCTTACTAACACCAACTATTTTATAGTGAATTTTACCATGGTACCATCACAAGAGTGTCATGTTCTTGACCAGATTGACAAGTCCTCTACAACCTACATTATCTCTGCTCATTTTATGACCACTTTACAGAGTGTATTGGGTGTATTTTGTAGTGTCACCAGCAATATGAGGTGATTTTGTGCCCAGCAAAAAATAAATGTCCTCACTATACAGTGTCTCTGTTCATTCAAAGCAATGCGACCAAAAGGGGGAATACAATAGAGGATGGTGATAGAACAAGAGTGAAGGGAGCTTTAATATGATGGACAAAATGTTTTGCAGTATTTGTTCTGGATTTTTACATTTTGATTTCAAATCCCACCAATTTTATTATCCTTTTGGGGACAATATAATATAGACCCAATCAAGTATTGGGGTTGATTTAATTGACTTTCTCCTGGCCCCCATCTGCTGGCCTTGTGGATAAATTAGAAACCATCAATATTATTATTATTAACAGCCCTTTATATTCTGAGTTCAAATCCCTCTGAGGTTAGCTTTGCCTTTCATCCTTATAGGGTTGATGAATAAAGCACCAGTAATGCACTGAGGTTGATTTGATCGATTTTCCCTTCCCCCCACTAAATTGCTGGCCTTGTGCCAAAAGTAGAAACAATTATTATTATTATTATAAAGAGTTTAAGCTAGGGAACTGAATGCAAATCATGAATCATTTCAAAGAGGAAGAGCAGGAGAGAAAAAAGTGAGTTGAGGGATGATGGTGGAGTTAGACATAATGATTCCTGCTTTAAGCTGAAGAGTCTGGCTAAAATACATAAAGAGAGGTAAATAGTTAAGTTAATTACTTGTTGATTAGCTAGCTGGACACCAGGCAAAGAGAGGAGGAGGAGGAGATCTTTTGTTTAAAGTGTGAATAAGTAAGCTTATTTCAAACTACATAACCCAGCATACTCACTGCTCTACAACATTCACCTTCCTATTTCCACCCACCTGCTTAGCTGCCTTCACATTTCCATCCCTAGCCCTCTCTGCCTATCCGCTTACATCCACCTATACACCAACTTTTCCCTACCTATACCCCAACTTCCAACACTCCATCCTTTTACAACTCTCCACCACCCCACCCCACCCACACTCTTAAACTTTGCAACCACCCACTTACAGCTCTATAGCCTCCACCTACCCATTTACATCTCTCCAACTACCCACTCACTTAGAGCTCTCCAACCACCCAACAATTTATCATCCCCACCTATCTATTTACCTATTTCCATAACCCACCTATCTCCAAATAATCCCCTTCCCCTACTACCCATATCCCTAACTACCTGCCCAATAACATTAAGGCTCCAGGCAATTCTGGCATTCATTAGTTGTAATATAAGACCAGAGGGAGTCACCACAGATGAAACAAAAGCCACAGTTATATAAGCCAAATGCCAAATTTCATTATTGAGAGCTTTAGTGCTTTAGAAATGAAAGAGATTATTGGTTTGTGATTTAGGGGACGAAATAATGAACACTTTTTTTGGCTTCCAAATTTTTCTGTTAAATTGTTATTGTTATTGTGTATGTTAGTGTATGTCTGTGAGTGTGTATGTTTGTATATTGTGTGTGTTTGTGTGTATTTGTATATGTCTGTGTGTTTGTGTGTGTCCGTGTGTGTTTGTGTGTGTCCGTGTGTGTTTGCGTGTGTCTGTGTGTGTTTGTGTGTGTCTGCGTGTGTCTGCATATGTCTGCGTATGTCTGCGTGTGTTTGTGTCTGTCTGCGTGTGTTTGCATATGTCTGCGTGTGTTTGTGTATGTATGTGTGTGTGTGTTTGTACACTCTTTTTGTTTCATTATAACTGTCACATTTTAAATTTTCAAAAACATGTATGCATATGTGTGTACTCATGCTTGCATGTTTATGATCATATCTGGATGTGTTTGTGTGTGTATGTGCATTACTGTGTTTGTTTGTATGTATATATGATATGTATGTGTATGTTTGAATGTATTTATATATATGTACGTGTGTGTGTGTACAATCATGACTGTGTATGTATGTGCTGTATATATGTGTGTTTGTATGTGCATATGTATGTGTGTTTGAATGTGCTAATATATATGTATGTGCATGTGTTCACATGTATTTACATGTGTGTATGCATTTGTGTGTGTGTGTGTGTGCATCTTAATTTTGTCTTCATTAAAATTCTGCAAAGAAAAATGTTAAAACCCAGTGTCACTTAAACAATAGTGTGTGTGCATTTGTGTGGTTGTACATGGATGTGTGTGTATTCATGTGATTGTGTATTACTGTGTGTGTGTGTGAGCATGAGAGATTATTGAGTGCAATAGAATCTAATGGCATTTCACCTTCAGTTTTATCATCACCACCACCAACTGCCGCCACCTTCTTTCTTGTCCTTATTACTATCCACCAACTGAAACCACCAGCGCCAACACCCTTCACCACAACCACCACTGCCATCACCCCCAATTACCACTACTGCCAACCACCACCGCCACCGCTAACTACCACCGCCACCGCTAACTACCACCACCACTGCCAACTACCACCACCACCACCAGTCACCAAAACCACCACCAACCACCGCCACCACCACCAACTACCACCACTACTGCCAACGCCAACTACCACCACCACTGCCAACCACCGCCAACCACCACCACTGCTAACCACTGCCAACAACCACCACCGCCAACCACCACCACCGCCAACCACCACCACTGCCAACCACCACCGCCACCGCTAACTACCACCGCCACCGCTAACTACCACCACCACTGCCAACTACCACCACCACCACCAGTCACCAAAACCACCACCAACCACTGCCACCACCACCAACTACCACCACTACTGTCAACGCCAACTACCACCACCACTGCCAACCACCGCTAACCACCACCACTGCCAACCACTGCCAACAACCACCACCGCCAACAACCACCACCGCCAACCACCACCACCGCCAACCACCACCACTGCCAACCACCACCACCACCAACCAGCACCACCGCCAACCACCACCACTGCCAACCACCACCACCACCACCAACTACCACCACTACTGCCAACGCCAACTACCACCACTACTGCCAACCACCACCACTTCTAACCACCACCATTGCCAACCACCGCCAACCACCACCACTGCCAACCACTGCCAACAACCACCACCACCAACCACCACCACCGCCAACCAGCACCACTGCCAACCACCACCTCCACCGCCAACCACCACCACCACCAACCAGCACCACTGCCAACCACCACCTCCACCGCCAACCAGCACCACCGCCAGCTACCATCAACAACCACCACCACCAACCACCACCACCGCCAACCAGCACCACTGCCAACCACCACCTCCACCGCCAACCAGCACCACCGCCAACTACCATCAACAACCACCACCACCAACCACCACCACCGCCAACCAGCACCACCGCCAACAACCACCACCACTGCCACTGCAGTAATTTAATATATGTTGGTCACTATAACATTTCAACTAAAGAATTGTCTTCTGTGATGACCCAATAAATAGCAGTGAAGCCACAGACCACACAATTTGGTATAGATGTACTTCTGTATATAAAATATCTAGTTTCACAATGTCAGTATGTATGTATGTAGAAAGGCACATAGTAGATAGATATATAGATAAGTAGAAAGCTATATAGGCAGGATTTTTTTCCTTTTGTTGCCATTTATTTTGTTTTTGTTATTGCCTTATTATAGTTGTCATTATTATATTATTATTATTATTATTATTGTTACATTAATAAACATATTTTAGTTGTCATAAAAAAAGTAGATATCTATCTATTTGTATATATATATATATATATATATATATATATGTGTGTGTGTGTGATGTGAGTGTATGTGTTTATATGTGTATGTATATGTGTATGTGTGTATATATATATGTGCATGTGTGTGTCTATATACATATATATATATATATATATAGACACACACATGCACATATATATTTACACACATACACATATACATACACATATATGTATATATATATATGTGCGTGTGTGTGTATATAATGTAGATAGATATAGTTAGAGATAGAGGGATAAAGGAATGGATAAATAACTAAGTAGATAGCTAAATAAATTAAATAAATAAATGCTGAAACAATACAATAAAGGTCATTGTGAAGAAGAATTACTATTAGTGGAAATTTCATTGAGTCGAGCCAATAAGTTAGAATCGGAAGACATATTGATTTTTTACAAAATCCATCAGGTTGTGTTACAATATCTACATTAATAGTAGGTAATAATGGTTGTAACAATAGTAACAAAAACATCAACAATGACAGTAACAGTAACAAGACTGATAAAAACAATATTCTCAGACAATAATGGTTTCTGATTAAGGCTCAAGCCAAACAATTTCGGTGGTTGGGGTGAAGGGAAAGTCAATTAAATCAAGCCCAGGGCATTACTGATGCTTTATTCTATCAATCCCATAAGGATGAAAGGCAAAGCTAATGTCAGTGGGTTTTGAACTCAGAACGTAGAGGGCTATAATATAATATATAATGGTTTCAACATTTGGCACAAGGCCAGCAATTTGAAGGAAGGGGAAAGTCAATTAAATTGAACCCAGAACGTGGCTGGTACTTTATTTATCAAACCTGTAAAGATGAAAGGCAAAGCTAACCTTGGCAGGATTTGAACCCAGAACGTAAAGGACCGTAACACTGTTCTACAAAGCATGATGCCCAATGCTCTACCGCTTCTACCAGTCAAATGGTTTCTGATTTAGGCACAAGTTTAACAATTTCGAAGAAGGGGAAAGTCGATTAAATTGACCCCAGTTTGTTACTGGTATGTTATTTAATCAACTCCATAAGGACGAAAGGCAAAGCTAATGTTGGTGGGATTTGAACTCAGAACAAAAAAGGCTGTAACTATATGACGCAAAGCTTTTCTGATGCTCAACCAGTACTGCTAATCCACCACTCTAATATCATCAGACCATAACATCCACAACAATAAAAATATCTACATTAACAACTACAACAATAAAAAAACAACAACAGTTGTAACTCTAATAAAAACGTCAACATCAATAACATCAATAACAATGATAACACCAGTACTAACACCAGTACTAACACCAGTACTAACAACAGTACTAACACCAGTACTAACACCAGTACTAACACCAGCACTAACACCAGCACTAACACCAGTACTAACACCAGTACTAACACCAGCACTAACACCAGTACTAACACCAGTACTAACAACAGTACTAACACCAGTACTAACACCAGTACTAACACCAGTACTAACACCAGTACTAACACCAGTACTAACACCAGCACTAACACCAGTACTAACACCAGTACTAACACCAGTACTAACACCAGTACTACCACCAGTACTAACACCAGCGCTAACAACAGTACTAACACCAGTACTAACACCAGTACTAACACCAGTACTAACACCAGTACTAACACCAGTACTAACACCAGTACTAACACCAGTACTAACACCAGCACTAACACCAGTACTAACACCAGTACTAACACCAGTACTAACACCAGTACTACCACCAGTACTAACACCAGTACTAACACCAGTACTAACACCAGTACTAACACCAGTACTAACACCAGCACTAACACCAGTACTAACACCAGTACTAACACCAGCACTAACACCAGTACTAACACCAGTACTAACACCAGTACTAACACCAGTACTAACACCAGTACTAACACCAGTACTAACACCAGTACTAACACCAGTACTAACACCAGCACTAACACCAGTACTAACACCAGTACTAACACCAGTACTAACACCAGTACTAACACCAGTACTAACACCAGTACTAACACCAGTACTAACAACAGTACTAACACCAGTACTAACACCAGTACTAACACCAGCACTAACACCAGCACTAACACCAGTACTAACACCAGCACTAACACCAGTACTAACACCAGTACTAACACCAGCACTAACACCAGTACTAACACCAGTACTAACACCAGCACTAACACCAGTACTAACACCAGTACTAACACCAGCACTAACACCAGCGCTAACAACAGTACTAACACCAGTACTAACACCAGTACTAACACCAGTACTAACACCAGCACTAACACCAGTACTAACACCAGTACTAACACCAGTACTAACACCAGCACTAACACCAGTACTAACACCAGTACTAACACCAGTACTAACACCAGCACTAACACCAGTACTAACACCAGTACTAACACCAGTACTAACACCAGTACTAACACCAGCACTAACACCAATACTAACACCAGTACTAACACCAGCACTAACACCAGTACTAACACCAGCGCTAACAACAGTAACATCAGCCCTAATAAGATAAATCAAAACAATAGTAGCGTTAATAAAAGCAACACCCCAACAACAACTGCTGCAGTAACAAAAATAGCAATAACAACAATAATACAAATAATTGTTTCTGATTTAGGCACAAGGGCAACCATTTTGGGTATGGGAAAGTCGATTAAATTGATCCCAGTCTATTACTGGTACTTTATTTTATTGAGCATTATTTTATTGATCATTAGCAAAGCTAATCTTGGTGGGATTTGAACTCAGAATATAAAAGGCCATAACTCTAACCCACAAAGCATGTTGTCGGACAATCTACTGATTCTACCAATAGAAATGACAATAAAAAAAACATAATACAGTACAGTAGAAATAACATAAACATACATACACATGCACACACATACATGCATATATAGACACACACATACATAAATACATATATACATGCCATACATATATACATGTCATTCATATATACATGTATACATACAATGTGATGTGCTTGGCTTAGTGATTAGGGTGTTAAGCTGACAATTAAAGGTCATAGGTTTGATTCCCAGGAGTATGTTATGTTTTTGAGAAAGATACATTGCTCCAGTCCTATCAAGTGACAAAAATATGTTCTACCCATAATTCGGAGAATCAGCATTGTCACTCATATTGCAACATTAATCTCCCTGAGAAATATGTTAAGTGTGGATGTGTCTGTGGAATCCATAGCCACTTGCATGTTAATTTCAACAGCTGGCTGTTCTGTTGTTAAAACAACTGAAACACTTATCAATGGAACTGATGGAAGTCCAATGAATATATATCTATATATATATAACGAAGGAAATGTGGTAAGGAACCAGGTGCACCATAACGCACCAAAGTACTCAATACTTAGGGTAGTAGAGTGGGTAATAGGAATGAGTAGGACCCCGACGGCTGAGCTCAAGCCGTTTCGACGGCTAATTCTGGACGTCCAGAATTAGCCGTCGAAACGGCTTGAGCTCAGCCGTCGGGGTCCTACTCATTCCTATATATATATATATATATATATATATATATACATATAACCATAACAGCAACTACAAAAGCAGCAGCGACCATAACATATACACATACATACATACACATATGCATGCTTACACACAAATACACGATATACTTGCATACATATACGTACATACGTTCAGCTGGAACATGAAATAGAAATGGAAATACATATATATATATATATTTCAGTGGGATCTGTAACAGCAACAGCTACAACAGTAGCAGCAATCACAATATATACACATACATACACAGAGACACACAATGCATATTATAAATGCATAGATACAAATACATGACATATATACATATAAATGTTTAGATGGGAGCAGTAACAACAACAACAACTATAACAACTTTAACAATGTCTTATCTCTCTTCTTTTCCCCATCTTGCTGTAATCTTGAAGCCAATACTTACATAAGTCCCAATCATTCACAATTTAATATCATCTCTGTGTATATTTGGAAATATTTATCAATAGTAATTTAGTTTAAACTATTTCTATAATAGAAATATATTAAGATTTGGAGCTGATGGCTGCAATCTTTCATTATAATATGCTTCCTTCTGATTGGTTCATTCCTTTAGCTTTCTTAAGACAGAAATAAAAATGATAATAATAATAATGTTCATCTTCATCACAATTTAACGTCCATTTTCTGTGCTTGCATGGGTTAGACAGTTTGTTATGAGACAAGCCAGGTCCTAAGACCCCCAACATGTCCATACGGATCTGTATTTTGGCCTGGTTCCTAAGGCTGGATGCCTTTCCTAACACCAACCATGTTACATTGTTGACTTGGTGCATTTTATCATGGCACTGAAACAACCATATTACAGTGTTAACTGGGCACTTTTGATAGGCCACTAGCACGACCACACCTTTTCTACACTATCATTATTTTACACATGCTTACATGTTGGTATGTGGTAGCCTGCAATTTGGTCATGAACAAGAAGTTGGAACAAAGAGCCAACGTGAAATTTTGCATTCAACTTGGGAAGTCTGCTACAGAGACATTGAGCATGCTTTGGCAAGCTTTCAGCAATGAAGCAGCATGATCAAAGAAGCCACGACAGAGACACAGCTCAATTAAGAGTATATTCATCGTTTATTGTAACATTCCTAGTATTGTGCATCAACAATTCATCCCCCAGGGCCAGACTCTCAATTGAGAGTTCTACTTCAATGTTTCGAAGTGTTAAGGGAGACATATCTGTTATGTGTGAAGAATTGAATTCTTCATGACGACAATGCACCTTGTCACCAAGCTCTCTTTACTCGTGAGTTTCTCACCCAAAACAAAATTGTATCACTTCTGCACACACCCTATTCGATAGATTTAGCACCTGCAGACTTCCATCTCTTCTCCAAGCTGAAAATGCAGCTCAAAGGTTGCTGTTTTAATACCATTGCCAAGATCCAGAGCAAATCGCAGAAGGTCCTCAACTCATTTACGGAAAACAACTTCCAGGCCATACTCCAAAAGTGGCAGGAATGCTGGGACTAGTGTATTGCTGCACAAGGTGACTATTTTGAAGGGGATGATGTTAAAACTTAGGTAAATGTATTAGTTTTTTTTAAAAACATAACTAGCCTGGTAATTTTCTAATATTACCTTGTATATATGTGTGTGTCTTTCTATTTATCTCTGCATACATTTTCACTCTTGACTTAGTTTAAGCAAACAAGATCAGAGGGAAAAAGTACTTGACTTAGAAATAATTTTTTTTGTCATTGGAAAGGGCATCCAAATACGAAAAACTATTCCCAAAATGTCTCATTCAACCTATGCAGCATGGAAAAAAATCGACATATAAATGATGATGATGATGATGATTATCAATTTGTTGTCCTTTTTAGATCTGTATGGAATATGACTTTATGTCCATATAAAATATGAATTTAATGTTGTTCATGTGAAATTGGAAATACATTTATCTAAAATAATTTGGTATAAAATTTTTTTTTATAAAAGAAATACTCTCTAGTATACATGAAATTGTCTTTTTCCAAAAAGTAATAGAACACAAACATTCTGTTTTAGTTTTTTAGCTTGTAGAAAAAAAAATGCTTTAAAATTTGAATATTATAAATGAATGCCATATATGTATATATCATCATCATCATCATCATCATCAACGTTTAACATCCGTGTTCCACGCTTGCATGGGTTTGGACGGGGGTAGTCCCACTTGAGGCAAGAGTGATTGTCTTGCTCGCATAGGACTGTCTGGCAGGTTTTCTACAGTTGGATGCCCTTCCTAACACCAACCACATTTACAGTGTGGGTCTGGGAGGTTTTTACCGTGTTGCCTACACGGCCACATTACAGCGTGGACTGTGTGTGTTTTTGTCGTGACACCTACACGATCTCATTTGTTTCGGCCTGGATATATATATATATATATATATATATATATATATATATATATATATATATATATAATATGTATATATGTATGTATATATATATACATATATATATAATATGTATATATGTATGTATATATATATATATATATATATATATATGAGAAGTGTGTACTTAACGATGATGGCATACTTGCCATCACCAACACTGATAAGAAGGTAGCTTGGAAGTGTCACTACGAAAGGCTTCTAAATGAGGAGAACAAATGGGAGAAAGACAGTCTCCCCCAGATCGATCCAATAGAGGGACCAGCAGTGTTAGTTGAAGGTAGTATAATAAGTAAGGCAATCAAAGATATGAAGACGGGTAAGGCGGCTGGGCCTTCGGAAATAGTTGCTGAGATGCTGAAGGCATCTGGTTCGGTGGGACACACCATGGTCACCCGGATAGTTAACCAAGTCGTACAGAATGGGGTTGTTCCGAAGGAATGGCGTAGCAGCATCATCGTTAACTGCTATAAGGGAAAAGGAGATGCCCTAGATAGGAGTAACTATAGAGGCATTAAATTAATCGACCAGGTCATGAAGGTCACGGAAAAAGTAATAGCGCAACTAATCAGAGAGAGAATTGATCTAGATGAAATGCAGTTCGGGTTTGTGTCAGGCAAAAGTACCACAGACGCTCTTTTCATTGTACGACAACTACAGGAGAAGTACCTAGCTAAAAGTAAACCCCTATACTTAGCTTTCGTCGACTTGGAGAAAGCCTTCGACAGAGTCCCCCATTCCATTATCTGGTGGTCTCTTAGAAAACTAGGTGTTGACGAATGGCTTGTGAGAGCTATACAAGCCATGTATAAAGAAACAGTCAGTAAGGTTAGAATTAACAACGAATATAGTGAAGAGTTTAGCGTAAAAGTTGGTGTCCATCAGGGCTCTGTTCTTAGCCCCCTACTATTTATTATTGCCCTTCAGGCTATAACAGAGGAGTTCAAGACCGGCTGCCCATGGGAACTCCTATACGCAGATGATCTAACGCTCATAGCTGAATCAATGACCGAACTAGAGAAGAAATTCCAAACGTGGAAGCACGGCCTAGAATCAAAAGGCCTTAAAATTAACCTGGCTAAGACTAAAGTTCTAGTTTGTAGGAAAGAAAATAAGGCGGCGGTCCCATCGGGGAAATGGCCATGCTCAGTGTGTAGGAAAGGCGTAGGTAGAAACTCC
>OZ024741.1:292514087-292516587 GCA_964016885.1 Eledone cirrhosa
TACACAACAACAATGGCATCATGTTTGAATTCAAATCCTCAGGAATTTGCTAAATTGCTATCTAATCAGGATGTATTAGATCAAATATATAGGCTGTAGACTGGTAACTATCGAATTCCTAGAAAAGGGAGGCATAAAATGAGACAGAGAGAGAAATTGATTAGAAAGAATATTTACTAATCTAAATCCAATATAATTTCAATTATCTAGATATCTAACTCACCCACTTTCACTCTATATAGCAGTGGAGGGGGTTGTTCTGAAAGTACAGTAGCTAGAGTGATAACTAGTCCGAAAAAGTTCAGGGATATATGACCAGTCCTACCTGCAAAGTATTTGGTCTTCTGAGTGGCTGGTAGATTGTATGAAGCTTGCATGTAAATACTGTATAAAAGGTTGAAAAGAAATGAAGCAGGCATGCTTAGATGGATGTGTAATAGTGGGACACAAGAATAATAAAGCATCAATGAACTGAGGGAAACACTGGGCATAAGATAAATCAAGTGTGGTATGGAGGAAATGAAATTGCATTGGTATAGGCATGTGATGCATATAGAAGATGACAGCTGCATAAAGAAAATGTATGATGATGTGGTGAAAATCAACTTCATGCAGCTGAAATTCATGAAGGTGACCTGGATCAAGTTGACAGATGACCTGCCATACTGGAGAAAACTTTCCTCCCCATGCAAGCTGGATGAAATGAGCAGAAAGAGAGGATAGCCTCCTCCTGCCAATATATTCCTGACTACCCTTCTGTTCAGCTTCCACCACCTTAACCTTGAAGAAGCAGAGAGGTGCAACAGCATTCAGATCATTTCCTGCCAGTATACTCCTGAGTTAATCAGTTTAAATCACCCAATTATACTGCCACCCTTTTCACATCCTTCTACAACCAGTCCCTTCCTCATCCAAACCTTGCCATCATGGAAAGCTTGAGTGAACCTTCTTTGATTTCTTTCCTGCCCAACCCATACCTTCCTTCACACACACACACACACACACATATCCCTGACGCCTTTCCCATCCAACCCAGTAAAACTAGGAAAGCCAGGCACATCCCACAATATCATGACACTAGCCCCATAACCTGGTACTTCTTCACACACAGTAGTATGTTTCCAACCACCCCTGGCAAGCAACATATAGCCTGCACCCATCTCATTTTTTAGACTACCCAACTCGTATCAATGCCTCACAAGTCTGACAAAGGATTATATATACATGTGTGCATGTATGTAAGTATGTATCATAACTAATTTCTTTAGAAGAGAGAGGTGGCTGAGAATTGCCCTCCTTTTCCTATCAGTACAAGACTGGTACTTTATTTATTGACCTCAAATGGATGAAAAGCAAAGAGGACCTCAAAAGCATTTGAGATTGTGAATAGAGGAGGTATCAATGGTGAGTGTTCCACATCATAGGGCTCCTTCCGCAGGCTTGATATCCTACTTCCAATTTGGCAGTAGGAAACAACAAACTGGATATTATAAATAGAGGAGTTATCAATGGTAACTGGTACAAAATGGAATCTGACTATTAATTCCTGAGATTTGATCATCATCTGCTTTGCCATATTACAGGAAAATCTCCTTGATTTCTTTTTTAATGATGACTTCATTGTATGAAGTCTGTTGAAGTATTTGATGCTGACATGATCCACACAGTGGTGTACTAAAAGGCTTTACCATCATTACTATCATCATAATCATCATTTTAAAATTCATCAGCAGCAGCATCATGATAATTATCTTGATCGTCATAATCCATATCATCCTCTCCTTCATCACCATCTTCATTGTAATCACCGTGTTTACTGTCATGTCATCATCATCATCATCATCATCTTATAACTGCCACAACCACTACAACCACAACCATCACTATAATCACAAGCTCCAACACCATGTCAATCCCTACCACCACAAACAAAATCACCACCACTACAACCAACACAACCACTAAAACCAACACAAATACCACCATTACTACCAACATCAACACCACTAGAACCAACACAACCACAACTACCAATACTACCAAAATCACCATCACTACAACCAACAAAAACAAAACTACTAAAATCACCACAATCACCACCACTACTGTCACAAACACCATCACTATAACCATCACCATCACAACCACCACCACCACCACCACCAACACCAACACTACCACAACCACAACAATCACTATAACTACAACCATCACCACCACTACAACCACCATCACCACTACTACAAACACCATCACTACCACTATAACCACATCCATCACTTCAACCACCACCACAGCCATCACCACCCCTACAACCACAGCTACCACTAAAAAAGAACAATCATTCAAAAAATTATGAATATTGTTAATTTGACTCTCATTTTAAATTGATTCATTTAGATAGCAGGTATAATTTAATGAATTCCCTTTTAAATTAATCCACCTCATTAACTGACATAATTGGTAAAATTGTTCTGAGGTTTAATTTGCATAAATTGAC
>OZ024741.1:292521587-292539087 GCA_964016885.1 Eledone cirrhosa
ATGCGCAGTATGGACGAGCCTTCGCGCATGTGCAATACTGACCAGCATTTGCGCATGCGCAGTACGGACCAGCCTTCGTACATGCCCAGTATGGACCAGACTTCACGCATGCGCAATACGGACCAAACTTTGTGCATGCGCACTTCAGACCAGACGTCACGCATGCACAGTACGGACCAGCCGTCACGTATGAGCACTTTGGACCAGACTTCACCTGTATATATGTCTATATATAATAGATATATTTGTCTGTGTGTGTCCGTTAGCTGTATTATTGCATTTCATGAATTACAAAGAATTTGCAGGTTACTTCACCCAGGGAGGATTAATAATAGCGTCACTAACTTCGGAAGACAATTTGTGAGTGGTGTAGTGTCGTATGTGTGTGTGTATATATAAAAATATATATATGTGTGTGTGTGTGTCTGCATCAGACATAATTTATATGTTATTACATTTATATATATCTAATCAATGGGCGTACAACAGTGCTTAATCTAAACTATAATAAAGTACGTCATGGTGTTAGACCACAAATAGTTGAGGCAACCATCAAGAGATCATATCTCTGGGACTATGTGGAAACCATAGAGATGACAACCAATCAGCAGTTAATTAATGCAGAGGATTCTGATGAAAGACAGTTTGCAAACTACCATCTTGATGTGGGAAATGGTAACATTCCAACTGTTCCAACTGTAGGCGCATTCATAATTCTTCTGCCAAATGAACTTTGTCTAGAATATGGTAATGTGTCTGGACTGTGTGATTTTGTGTATACAAATCTTCCAGGAAACTACACAAACCCACTATGGCTTGCAAATAGAGCCATTATCACTCCAACAAATGATGCAGCAAGATTGGTGATGAGTTCATGGTCAACAAGTTCCCTGGTCATGAAATAATCTACAGAAGCTCTGATACAGTAGATAATGAACTGCAATATCCAATTGAGTTCATCAACAAACTTACCCCAACAGGCTTCCCAACACACATACTTAAACTGAAGAAAGGCAGTTGCATCATGCTTCTGAGAAATCCGGATCCTCTAAACGGACATTGCAATGGTACACGCTACATCATCATCAGTTTACATAATCATGTAATTGAAGCTGAAGTGGCATTGGGTCCCAATGCTGGAACAAGGTTGCTAATCCCAAGGATACAATGTGTCTCAAGAGCTTGAGTTCCCTTTCACCTTTACTCGCAAGCAATTTCCTGTCAAACCAGCCTTTGCCCTTACATGCAACAAGGCACAAGGGCAGACATTTGAAAAGATAGGTGTATATCTACCAACACAATTCTTCTCACATGGTCAGATGTATGTTGCATTATCACGAGTTATAAAAAAAGAAAATATAAAAATATTAAATGAAAGGGGGTTTGTTTGCTGACAACTGTGTCTACAAAGAAAATCTAGAGTGATGTGAAACAGCTATCCCTCTCTTTTAGTTGAAATGCATTTCAGTTACTTTTTAACTGCTAGAAAAGGGACACTACAAAAACTTAAGAAGTCTATATGTGAATACAGTAAAACAACAATATAGTGAAGGTCAACTCTTCATATTGGTAAATGTAATTCATTCATTCATACCAGCAGCATCTATTTTCAAATTCACTGCTTGAAGCTTCCCATTGACATTCTCAAGTGAAGATTCATGAACATTTTCCGTCAACAGTTTCATTGCTTTTCCATCTCCATTATCGCCTTTTTTTTTAAATGTATCATGGATTACTTTACTGATTACAGAAGTAAGTGTAACACAGTTTATGTGCATATTGTCAATTTACGTATTATATCAATGTGCATATATATTTGCGTATATCAATATACACACTATATATGCTAGCAAAAAACCGTCCGGTAGACGGTTCTTATGCTAGTAACTAAAATAAAGTGAGGAGTGCGGGACTGCATTCTGAATATATTTTTTTTATCCCGTTAGTAAAATAATTTAGATTACTTTGAATAAATAATGAATGAATATTACATAATTTATCTACTAAATTTCGTAGTTGTTGATTAAACATAAATATTCTTATATATAATGATTGCTTATTTTAAGATTCACTTCTTTAAAATTTTCAAATGTCAACACTTCCGGTTAGCGTCCGTTATATCATAACACTTATTATATCGCTTATATAAACACCCATATATTTACATCGTTATATAAGCTTTCATTACATATTTCATTGTAATTCAGTTTATATATAATATCGTCTTATTTAAATGTATCATGGATTACGTTACTGATTACAGAAGAGGGTGTAACACAGTCTCTCTTCAAATTCTGTGCATACTGTAAATTACGATTTTATTTGACATATATCTACATGCATGTGTATTTGCATATGATAGAAATATGCACATTACACATACTAGCAGAAAACCGCCAGAGGGTGTTTTTTCTGCTAGTATATATAATCCACTGCCATCCACCGCTAGTATATATAATAATTGTTTCTAATTTTGGCACAAGGCCAGCAATTACCCAGTGTATTACTGGTACTTTATTTTATTGACCCTGTAAGGATGAAAGGCAAAGTTAACCTCGGCTGGATTTGAACTCAGAATGGCAAGGGCCGTAACTCTATGTCAAAGCATGGCGTCCGACCCTCTACCGATACTGCCAATCCACTGCCATCAACCGCTATTAATCGAAAGGTTGTGAGTTCAATTCTCAGACCGGGTGATGTGTTGTTTCCTTGAGCAAGACACTTTATTTCACATTGCTCCAGTTTACTCAGCTGTAGAAATGAGATGATAGGGACTGGGGTCCCTATCATTCCACTGCAAAGTGGACGTGTAGGCGCCACGGCAAAAAAGCACCCAGCACTCACTGTAAATGAGGTTGGTGTTAGGAAGGGCATCCAGCTGTAGAAATCAAGCCAGAATCAGTTCCCGTCCCACCCTTGCAAGCAGGGAAAAGCGGACGTAAAATGAAATGAATGATGAATGATATATGTGTAAATATATATCCTTCTCCTCATCCTCTTTGTACATCTGTTTTCCAATGTTGTAAGTATTTAGATGTGTGTATGTGTGTGTATATGTGTGTATATATGTCTGTATCTATGTCTGTATATATGTGTATATGTATGTGTGTGTATATATATATATATATGGAGGCACATGGCTTAGTGGTTTGAGCATTGGCCTTGCAATCGAAAGGTTGTGAGTTCATTTCTCAGACCGGGTGATGTGTTGTTTCCTTGACACATTCCACTGCAAAGTGGTCATGGAGGTGCCACGACAAAAAAAGCACCCAGCACTCACTGTAAATGAGGTTGGTGTTAGGAAGGGCATCCAGCTGTAGAAATCAAGCCAGAATCAGTTCCCGTCCCACCCTTGCAAGCAGGGAAAAGCAGACGTAAAATGAAATGATGAATGATGATGATTTGTATATATATGTGTGTATGTGTTTATATATATATATATACGTATATATATATGTGTGTATATATATATATATGTATGTGTTTATGTATGTATATATATATGTGTATGTATATATATATATATATATATATATATATATATATATATATATATATATATGTGTTTGTATGGTACCCCAGCATGGCCTCAGCCGGCTGGCTGGAACAGGTAAAAGAGGTATTTATATATATATACACACACACTGATTCCTGAGTGTGTTCAAACTATCTCCTAAAACAGCATAAGTATAACTGACTGTTAGCTTATTTTTAACAGTTAATACACCTCATTAGTTTCTTGTTGGAGAATAATAGCTGCTAGCTGTGTCTATGGTGATGATCATTATCATCATTGTTTTTATGTCTGTTTTTCCATGCTTGCATGAGTGAGATGTGTTGTTCTCAGCATGGCATCTCTCCATACATCATGACCCTTTGTCATTTCCTCTGTGGGTCTCAGTGATTTGAGGTCAGCTATCACAAACTCTGCCCAGGTATTTCTAGGTATACCTCTACTGCGGCTTCCTTCTACTGGCATTTCCTGGCAGTTCTTCAATCACCCAGTGGTCATTATCATGGGCATCACATGCCCAAACCAATGCAGTCTTCTCTCCTGCACACCAACTTGGATTCCTCTTAAACCCAGCTTTTCCCTCAACTCATCCAAGCTCTGATTTTCTCTCTCACTCATATTGCACATCTAATGGAGCACGGGTGTTTCATTTCTCTTCAGGCTACACATGTCCTCTGCAATCAAAGTCCAGCATCACACTTTGGACACAAGCATCATACAGTCGTCCTTTTGTACGTAGGAAGAAACCTTTTTGTGGTCAACAGTGGGATTAGCACTCTGAATTTTTTCCATCCTATCCTTATTCTACCTATTATGCTCTCATAGTACCCTCTTGAGTGTGTATGTATACATGTGTGTGTGTATATTTATACATTCACACCCACCCACACACACACACACACACACACACACACACACACACACACACACACACACACACCACACACACACATATATAGGATAAGTTATCATTTAAGGTAATCCAGTTAGAGGTTGTGAGTACTCTGTACTGTGGATAGTTTTAACGTACAGCATTGTTTGACTCAACAAGAAGTTTCCTTAGTTAGGTAGCGAGTTTACAAGAATTCCCATGCAGTGATTCTTGGAGTAATAATAGTGAAGGAGTGAGACACACACTGTATTTAAGGTCGAGTGACATAATTTCTAATGATTAGCGGCCTTTAGACTTATTTGTTAATACTGTAAATAAAACTCTTTTTGTACAGCCAACCATGTTATTCTTCACTCTTTCACTATATATATCGATAGATAGATAGATAGATACAGTGAAATTCCGTTATAATGAAATTCACGGGTTATGAAAAATAATTACCTCAGTGATGGAAAAATATTTTGTTATAATGGTATTCATTATAATGGAATTTTACCTGTATATATTAAACAAAGAAATATACTTGAAAATATTGATTTGAATGTGTTGTTTTTTTACCTTCTACGTTTAGTTCTAATAGAATTTTTAATCTTTGTTTTTGTTTTTCTTTTTAGCTTACAAATATGAAAATTAGCTTTACCAAACATCATTTAAGAACCATGCACACACACATACACACACACACATATAAATATATATTATTTACACACAGATATACTCTTTTATTAATATATCAAGCATTAAACTAATGTTTCTTTATTGTACTGTGCTGTTTGCTTTGTTATTTCTATTTACATTTTACTTCCATACATTACATACATATATACATTTTATATATATATATATATATATATATATATATATATATATATATATATATATACATATCTGTGTATTTGTAGTAAATAATACGTAGCTGTGAAAAATAGATATGGTCAATATTGGGCCTTTGAAACCTTAGGTAGAACTTAAATAATATATATCATCATCATTACCCTCATCGTTTAACGTCTCTTTATCCATGCTGGCATGGGTTAGACGAGTTGCTCATACAGAACTGGTTTTGGCTTGGTTTCTATGGTTGGAATCCCTTCCTAACATCAACCACATTTACAGTGTGTACTGAGTGCATTTTGTCATGACACCTATATGACCACGTTACAGAGCAGGCTGTGTGTTCTTTTTCATGGCACCTACACGACCACTTTACTATGTGGGCTGGGAGTTTTTGTCGTGACACCTACACAACCACTTCACAGTGTGGACCGGGTGCTTTTTGTTGTGTCACCATCGCAACAACTTGATAGTGTGGGATGAGGGCTTGGGGTGGAGGTAGGGGGGTTGGAGAGGTTGATCTAGGTGTGTGTCTGAGAGGTGGAGAGTTTGGGCATGGGTGGCGTTTTATGATGCGGGAGGTACAAGAAGGGGATGGATGTGAACAAAAGGAAGGGTGTTAGGATGTGGAGGTGTATGCTTGAAGGTGTATACTTGAAGGTGTATGCTTGAAGATGTATGCTTGAAACGTGCACATGGGAAGGTGGGTTTTCTGTATTAATGCATAATGCCAGAGATCTTGATCCTGTGTCATTGCTTTCGAGAGTTGCAGTTGAACAAGGTCAGCTGTGATCACCTTATTCCAAGTATTCCTAGGTTTTCCTATACTATAGTTTCCATCAACTTTAAGCACCCTTGTACCTTTTTATACAGCTGTCATCCTTCATATGCATCACATGTAAATACCAACACATTCTCCTCTCCTGCACACTGCACATGATCCCTCAGTTCATCTATACTTTGCTGTTCATGTATATTACTATTCACATCCATCAAAGTAAGGAAGCTTCATTTCTTTCCAATCTTTATTGGTCCTCTGCGCACAGTGCCCAGCTGTCACTGCTATGCAACACTGCTGTTTGTATACATGTATCATACGATCCTCTCCTCATTTCGAGGGAAAAAACCTTTTATGGTTAGCAGCAGTAGTAACTCCCTGAACTTTCTCCATCCTTCTCTCACTCTTGCTACAGTACTTTCGGAACATCCATCTCCCCTGCTGGTTTGTTCGCCCAAGTTATGAAAATTATCAACTACTTCTACCAAGCCTTCTGCTCCTGTCCAACAACCACTATATATATATGAGAGAGAGAGAGAGGGAGAGAGAGAGGTACACACATATATTGACATACAGAGATAGCATTTCTGATGACTAAATACTTGAAACTGTTTTTACAAATTCATTTAGTGGTAGTCTTTATTTATCTATCTAATACTCTCCCATCAGTATTGGGTAGTTTTGACCAATCAGGCACACACATCAACACACATGTGAACACACACATATATAAGTTTGATAGGTTTGGGTCAGCAGTGGCCTAGCTATACCTACCTTAGTAGCACCATCTGGTGAAGTTATATTTTTGGGAGGCTGCAAGAAGTTGTTCCAGCTGAATCTTGTCCAGGAGGAACAAAAATAACCTCCACACTGTTTGAGGGCATTGTGTTTGTATTTTAGCGCATGCTAAAGGAAGCAACTTCAAGTGAATGATGGCTGTAATGTTGGAGGCAGCGATGACACTGTTGATATATCATTGCTGTCATGACTACCAACCTTATTGTTCTAACTCAAAGTAATTAAATATGTTTGAAAGCAGAGGCAACAGAAAAGAGTTCCAGCTTGATCTTGCCAACAAAATCTTCATACAGTTTAAATACCCAAGTCTCCAATTGTGTTATGGTTGTGTTGTAATGGTTGTGTTGTAATGGTTGTGTTGTAATGGTTGTGTTGTAATGGTTGTATTGTGATGGCTGCATTGTGATGGCTGAATTGCGATGGCTGCATTGTGGCATAGCATGTGTTGTGAAGGTTATGTTATGACAGTTGCATTGAGATGGTTGTGTTGTAATTTAATGTGGATGGTTAGATTTTTTAAACTTTAATACCTGTATGTATAACTTTTCAATTCCAATTACTTGTGGCAAGCCAACTTTGATATGTAAAATTGCGGTTTGCTGTGTATTCTAATTTTTTTGTGTATGAGGGGCCCCTCCAAACCTGTAGTGCCCTAGGCTCCCCAAGGTCTAAATCCAGCCCTGTCTAGGGACTTATAGGCTCTGTTATTGTTAGATTATTTTCTGCAGTAAAAGAATATGGAAAAGTTACTAATTCAATTCAATTTTCAGGTGCATGTATCCCCGTAACTGTATTTTCATTTGTGCCTGTGTCCTTCAAGTTGCAGTTTGACAAAAATGAGATCAATTAAATAAACACCAGACTTGAAAAAAAGAAATCATAGTGTTGTCCCAGCATGGTTGCAGTGAAACCATTACAAGAATAAAAGAATACATAGTGTATATCATCATTTAATGTCCATTTTCCATGCTAGCATGGGTTAGATGTGCTGTCCCATAACGAGACAAGCCAGATCAGATAGCTCACACTGAACTGATTTTGGCTTGGTTTCTATGGCTGGATGCCCTTCCTAACACTAAATGCCAGTGTGTACTGGGTGCTTTTTGTACCCAGTACATATATATGAATATATATATATATATATATACATACATACATACACACACACACACACGCACGCACGCGCGCGCGCACACACACACACACACACACACACACACACATGCATATGAGGGAGTGGATAGTGAAATGTTACATGTATATTTCACCCAAGAGAAATAAAATGTCTATAAGGCATTAAAATAGAGAAAGTGGACAGAGGTTGGTGGAGTGCAGGGGTTTGGGAATGACCCTCAGGCCAACACATTGTTATCATTAAATTAGTGACCCATGGCCTAGGGGAAAGTCATTGGTTTCATCTTTCATCAATGTTTACAATTACTTCTGATTTGACATCATAGAGGTTTAATCAATATGATGCTGGCACTTAATGTATTAGCACGTCTGCTTCTACTACTATTGTTGCCACCACCACTACTGCTGCTGCTGCTGCTACTACTAGTACTACCACCAGCACCATTAATAGTGTGTCTATCTTCACTGCAACAACTATTACCATCATGACTACCACCAGGTCATTATATATTGGGAGTATGAGATATAAAGAGGAATAGCTATTAACCTTATGGTCAGAAGTTCAAGACCCAGGAATTGTATTTGTTCTAATAGGCAAAATAGAAAGTAGACTATATGTTACAGTGTATCATCATCATCATCATCATTGTTTTACGTCCGTTCTTCCACGCTAGTATGGGTTAGACGGGTTGTCCTGTTGTAGGCAGTGTCCAGTCGGTTCACCCTGTCTTGCTCATACAGGCACTGATTCTGGCTTGATTTCTACAGCTGGATGCCCTTCCTAACACCAACCTCATTTGTATGTGTTTATATATTATACATACTGTATATAGTTGGAGAGTCTGTAGTGCTGAGACCAAAGAGACCACAAAGCATAGGAGTACTCAATGCACAGAGATGAATAATGTGTATAGAGATAGGTGTAATCCTGACCGTGGTGCCAAGTGGTTTTGATTTGCGTGTTCAGCAAGCCTTTTCAAGCCTTGCTGAACACACAAACTAAAACTGCTTGGCTCCGCAGTTGAGATTATACCTATCTATCTCTCTCTCTTTGTGTGTATGTATATATATATATATATATATATATATATATATGTGTGTGTGTGTGTGTCTATGTGTGTGTATCATCACCATCATATCTCCATTTTTCTATGGTGGTCTGAGCTGGATGGATAGTTACAGACCATTTCAATACATAATCGGCTCAATTTTTCTTCTAGACAAGTCAGTGTGAATAAATCTCGATCAGTACTATCTATATATTACTAAAACTCTGCAATTGCTTGCTTGTCTGTAATGTAATAGAGCCAAAAGGGTGCATAATGGGAAAATACTTTAAGGAAGTTGACCCTGAAATGCGAATACAAATGGAATAAAACAAGTTTTGTGTAAATCAGAGGACGGGTTCCCGAGATATAGGGTTTTTCCGGGTACCTTCATAAATAGAGAGAGAGAGAGAAAGAGATAGTGGTCGTGAGAGAGTAGATTGAAAGAGAGACATAGAGAGAGGGAGAGGAGACAGAGGAGGAGAATGGAAGAGAGTTGCTGGTGTTGTTGTGTATATGTATATATGAGTGTGTGTGTGTGTGTATATATATATATATGTGTATATGTGTGTGTGTATGTCTATGACCAGTCTATATAGATCACAGACACCTACATATATATATATATATATATATATATATATATACACACACACACACATATATATATATATATATATATGGTCCTTCCAGTTTCATTTCACATTATATAAATGTCTGTGTATATTTTAATTATTTAAAAATTATTTTTAAGTAAACACGAATTTAAAAAAATTTTTAGAAAGGAACGTGACACAACGGATCACGGCTGGTCTAGCATATATTATATGCAAGAGGAAGAGCATCCAGCCATAGAAAATCTGCCACTCAAAGGATCATGAAGACTTCAGCTGTCAAAGGTATGACCACTTCCCCATATGTAAATTATACTCAAAAGGCATTGGCCAACTCAGGGCTGTGTGTAGATAAACATTTACCTAAATTTCCAAATTTTCCATACAGTGGAATCGAAACCACATAGTTAGTTATATAAGAAGTTACTTAACCACACAGCCCTAGCAGCACCCATAAACCCTATATGCATATCCTTGTCTTTTATTATTTTTATGTCTTTGGGAATATTTATTCTAAACATTATCTCCATAATGCCAGGTATCAATAAAAAGGGACAGCTGGCCATTGTCCACTGTTTAATTCACTTTATAACTATTTGTTCTCCATGGAACTCATCTGAACTGATCTGATCTGTTAACTTTCATGCTTTGGCTTCTTTTATTTGTCATCATCAAAGGCAGTTTGCCATAGATTAACACCCCACCTCCCCCTCCTCATTTTATTTATTTTATTTTTTGGTGCTACTGTTGTAATATTTCAGTTTGGGTTTTCAACAGACTATTCATTTTTTTATTCTAATTTTTATTTTCAAAGCAACTGCAAAAGGTGTAAAAAAAGTATATTACATTCACTAAAGATGAAAACGAAAAAATATAAAATTATACATATTTTGTAAAAAGAAAAATATTCTCCCTTAAAATATAAATTTTTTTTTTTGCGTTAAGACCCTAACTTTATTTTGTTTTATTCATATTATTATTATTATTATTTTAAAGGATTTTTTTTAGATATTTTATAATTTTGTTTTACTGTGTGTGTGTGTTAGTGAAGTTTAATGTGTTATTTTTTTTTCTTGTTTGTTCTACTCTAGCTGTGCAAATTACCAGCTTATCCCCCTACACACCATCTAAATAACTGCTGCCACCATCCCCAACAACAACAGCACAAACAAAAATAAATAAATAAAGTAGAAGTTTATTCTTTGAACCTTTTCATTAAATGGATTAGCAAGTCCCACCCCTCCTCGCCCTCTTCTCCCTCTAACATCTTTCAGGAGAGGGTTTGTTGAGTTCTTTAGAATCATTATTCTAACCATAAAAAGCCAATCACCTTCCACAACTACATTACTACCAACATCACTAACAACAACAACAATACAAACAATATTATTATGGTAGTAATTAGAAATAACAATGATAAGAATCATAACAAAAATAGTGATTGGTTTGTTCTTGCAAACTTTTAATTACTTGATTAACGAGACCCTATTATGCTTTATAATAATCCCTTGTATCGTTATTTGTTTTCAAGTTCAAGTTTTGTCAAGTTTTCCTTCCCATCCAGGCATTCTTTGCAGTTTCTTCATCAGCACCATTATCACCATTAACATCACTTCCACTATCTCCATCATTACTACCACTAACACTACCATCGACCTCATCAATACCACCACCACCACCTTCATCAACACTAATGCCACCACCCTCATCAACGCTACCACCACCACACCCTTCAATGCTACGGCTACCACCCTCATCATTACTACCATCACCACCAACCTCATCATCATTACCACCACCACCCTCAACACTTCTACCACCACCCTCAACACTACTACCACCACCCCATCATCACCACCACCACCACCACCACTACTACCTTTAATATTACTACCATCAGCACCACCACCACCATCATCACTACCAACACCATCACCTCCACTACCAGCATCACTTCTACTCCCACCATCACCTCCACTGCCACCCCCTCCTTCACCACAAACAATATTTTTATATTTGATTTTCAAAGATGATTTATTCTTTGAAATTTCTAAACCTCTTTGCAGCCTGTTCTACTTGCACCTTTTTTACAGGTTTAGGTTTTGATGAAGAATATTCCACCAGCCATGTGGAACCACCCTAAACCCCCAGCCTGTTCTTTACCCCTCACCATCACAGTTTAGTCTTTGAAACATTTTATTAAAGAAGTAAAGATCCTTTACACTTCATCATGTTATGCTGATGTTTTTTGTGTTGTTTTTTACTTTGCCTGACCAGTTCTTCTCTAGCCATGCATGACAGAACCACTGTAACAACAACATAAAAAAATAAATAAAAAAATACATATAAATGATAAAAGATATCGAACTAAATGGTTTAATGTTCAGAAATTTTAATTAAAGTATTACAAGTCACTGGATTGGTTATATTGGGTTGTAAAATTCTCTTCCTAAAGAAACATGCCTGGTTGTCAGGTATATGGCAAGAATATGGTAAAAATCCAGTGTCAAATTGTTTGGTCATGTGACAATTAAATACAACAATGTATATAAGGACCCATAACTCCTGATGGAATTGTAGCGGTGCAATAGTGATATTTTTAAACTAGCCGGGCCCATCCCTCTCCAGATCAAAACATTGTTGATTTCTTCCTTCCATAGAAGGAGAGGAAGAGAGAAAGAAATCAAAGGAAAAATTGACCCCAGTGCTGGACTGGTATTTTTATTGACCTTGAAATTATGAAAAACAAAGTTGACCTTGACAGAATTTGAAATCAGAATACAGAGAGCTGGAATGAATACTGCAAAGCATTCTATCTAACATTCCAAAGACTCTAATTTGCCACATAAACACAGTTATATATTTTGGAGAGTAGGATCTGTCAATTGTATACTGGGTTTGACATGGCTTCTGTATGTTGTGTCAAAAGCAATCTATCTAGTGGAGTATTTATTCCAAATGAATATTTGTGTGTAGAAAATCTGAACTCTGTAAGCTATAGCAAAGACAAACCATGTGAAAGGAGAGTAGCCCTAAATAAAAACTTTGTAAAAGGGACACATTTAAGTCCTAACAGATAACATTTTAAGGAATGGTTACTTGAGAAAATGTACCCAATCCATACTGTAACGTGGTTGGTGATACAAAGAGCATCAATCATATAAAACCAAGCCAAAATTTAAAAAAGTACAGCTAAAAAATAATTGTTTCTACTTTAGGCACAAGGCCAGCAATTATCCAGTACATTACTGGTACTTTATTTTATCGACCCCATAAGGATGAAAGGCAAAGTTAACCTCGGCGGGATTTGAACTCAGACTGTAATGGTTTCTGATTGATGCTCTAGCCAAACAATTTTGTGGGAAGGGAAAGTCATTTAAATCACCCCATGTTCATGACTGGTGCTTCATTTTATCGACCCCCATTAGGATGAAAGGAAAAGCTAACATCAGTTGGCTTCGAACTCAGAACATAAAGGGCCATAACACTATGCCACAAGGATGTTGCCTGATCTCTACCAATACTGCCAACCCACCGCCCTAAAAATAAATTAATGAAAGTATTTTTTTATATGATGCATCTGGAGATAAGTTACACCCATTTCTGTTTATATTTTGGCTTCAATCTTTGATTTCTACATAAGTTGCATATTGCTTTTTGTGAATATTGTTTGCAACTTTACTTGCAGTTGTGTTTAAATAATAATATAACTTTGTAATTTACCGATTCAGAGGTAGTACATGTAGTATTTAATGAACATCAGGATTATAGATAGCTGGCAGAGAAAGTGGAAAGCTTGTATATATATGACTTAATGAAATTACTAGTCAACACAGACATATTTATTTTATAAGAGAATCAAATTCTGCTTAAGCCGTGGTTATTTTATTATTTTGCACATGACATCATCAATAAAGATTTGTTTACAATGCTGATATCTATATATACTAAGTAGTGATGACATGAGTAGAGCCATTTAGCCTAGTGGTAAATGTGTTGGATTTACAATCATAATGTCATGGATTCGATTCCTGGACTGGATTGTGTGCTATGTTCTTGAGCAAAATACTTCATTTCACATTTCTCCAGTATACTCAGCTGTAAATGAGTACCAGCAATAACTGTGATAGATTGATGTCCTGTCCAAAGGGGAATCTTGAAGTCTCAGCTGCTTAACACAATAGAAACTGGGATAAGTGCTAGCCTGATGAGCCTTTGAGCTTGAGACAGATTTTTAGACATGACTAACCTGTGATACATATTCAATCATTTGCCTGTATGTGTGTGCACTCTGTTAAGTTGTTGTTTAGCCCCAGATCGCTCCAACAAAACCATTAGCATAGCTAAAGTTTGTGCTGCCTGGAAGTCCTTGAGTCACTGTCCCTCTTTCCATGAAAATTACAATGTAGTAGATAAAAAATGACGCCATCACCTAAAAGTGCCACCTAGGTTAGAATGCTCTCTCCACCTCTTCTTGATATACTACAAGATCAAATAAATCTGTAATAAAAAAAAAACTATTCCACGATTAAATATCTCAATAATTGATTTCCAGACAATTTCTCAGCTCCCATGACTTTCGGAAACATTTTTTCACGCTTAGAGTTGCTGAAGCATGAAACAAACTACCTGCATCAGTTGTTAGCTGCGGAGACACTGCATCCTTTAAAACCCTCATGCTTCCCGAAATTCGTCAAAACAACACCTGATGTCCCCATTCCATACACATGCACACATGTGTATATCATGACTCATGCACTGTTCATTTTCCTGACGTTTGTACATTACCCTATGTACTATACATACACTTTTAATGAGTTGTAGTGCACCTGAGCACTGTACACAATATTTTCATTATTATTATTATCATTATTATTATTATCATTATTATTATATATTTAGTGAACACAAGCAGTGGTTCAGAAGTTTGATTCCAAACCATGAGGTTTCAAATTCAATACTACTTCATGGTAGCTTTTATCATTGCCCCAGCTTGGAACAAGGCTTGGGAGGGAATTTGTTGGGTGAGAAAGTCTAAGAGAATGTGAAGAAACTGGTGTCAAAATGATGTTGAGGATGTAAGGGTAGTGATAGCGATGATGATAATGATGATGAAAGTCATTCTGATGATGATAGTGAGGATGATGAGACATTTTGATGATGATAATGATGATGATGATAATCATGGTGATGATGGATGTGATTATAATGATAGTGATGATTATGATAGTCATGGTGATGATGATAGTCATGGTGATGATGGTAGTGATTATAATTGTTTCTACTTTTGGCACAAGGCCAGCAATTACCCAGTGCATTACTGGTACTTTATTTTATCGACCCCGTAAGGATGAAAGGCAAAGTTAACCTTGGCGGGATGGTAGTGATTATAATGATAGTAATGGTGATGATAGTCATGGTGATGGTGATGATAGGCATGGTGATGATGATGATAGGCATAGTGATGATGAAGATAGGCATGGTGATGATGATGATGGTCATGGTGATGATGATGATAGACATGGTGATGATGATGATAGGCATGGTGATGATGAAGATAGGCATGGTGATGATGATGATTGGCATGGTGATGATGATGATGGTCATGGTGATGATGAAGATGGTCATGGTGATGATGATGAGAGTCATGGTGATGATGATGATAGTCATGGTGATGATGAAGATGGTCATGGTGATGATGATGAGAGTCATGGTGATGATGATGATAGTCATGGTGATGATGAAGATGGTCATGGTGATGATGATGATGGTCATGGTGATGATGATGATGGTCATGGTGATGATGAAGATAGTCATGGTGATGATGATGATGGTCATGGTGATGATGATGATGGTCATGGTGATGATGATGATGGTCATGGTGATGATGATGATGGTCATGGTGATGATGATGAGAGTCATGGTGATGATGATGATAGTCATGGTGATGATGAAGATGGTCATGGTGATGATGATGATGGTCATGGTGATGATGATGATGGTCATGGTGATGATGAAGATAGTCATGGTGATGATGATGATGGTCATGGTGATGATGATGATGGTCATGGTGATGATGATGATGGTCATGGTGATGATGATGAGAGTCATGGTGATGATGATGATGGTCATGGTGATGATGATGATGGTCATGGTGATGATGAAGATAGTCATGGTGATGATGATGAGAGTCATGGTGATGATGATGAGAGTCATGGTGATGATGAAGATAGTCATGGTGATGATGATGAGAGTCATGGTGATGATGAAGATAGTCATGGTGATGATGATATACATGGTGATGATGATGACAGGCATTGTGATGATGATAATGATGATGATGATGATAGTTATGTTAAACATAGTCATTGTGATGAGGATGAAAATTCTACTGGATCTTCAGGCATTTGCTGCCAGTTCATCCAAAGACTTGGGCTGTTCTCCCGCAAAGGGTGCTTTATGCCTTGGCCGACCAGGCCCGAAACCCAGACAAATTAGACTGTTGTTTTTTAACTCAACTGAGGCACACTCATACCTTGTAGCCTCTGATAAAGCTAGGCGTGAAAGTCGGATTGCTTTCCGAACACACCCTGGTCTTCCACCAGATGTCCACCCAAAGTTGCATGCTGCAGCTTCCTTAAAGCGCAGCTCGGCAGAACATGAAAGCTTCAGCCTACGTGATGATGGGCAGATATGGAAGTTTGTTAAGGCTGGTGAAACATGGAAAAGAGACACCAGCTGGTCTGAAAATACTGTACCCATAACAACTGACAATAAAGAAACTGAAAAAACTCTGGGAAACTAAATCAGAACAACCTGCCATCCCCTGCACATAATCATATACTGGAATCAAGGTACAAATTGTTGTCCTTGAATGCACATAGTCTTTGCAATAAGATTCATCTTTTTGACTCCTACGTCAAAATTATCAACCCTGACTTCATTACAGTCACGGAAACTTGGGCACATCCTTTACTCTGTGATGGTGTTTTCAGAATAACTGTTTCGTAAAGACCTGTTTTGTAAAGACCGCATTAATCGTCATGGTGGTGGTGTAATGGTCTACGTTCGGTCAAATTTGTCGGCAATTCCTTGCGTTGATTTGAACCAATCACAGCAGGAATTTTTTTCTGCGATATACGTATGACCATGTCAACACTGCTACTTGGAGTCGTTTACTGTCCCCCAAATTACCATCAAGACACTCAACTTTGTGATATCCTCAGAGCTGCTGCCAGGAAACCAGCCACTTATGTTTTCATTGCAGCAGACTTCAATCACCCTGAGATTGACTTGACTTCCTTGAGCTAGTGCTGGACTCGAATTGGTCCCAAGTAGTCACCTGCCCAACAAGAGGTGACAACACTTTGGACCTATTCTTCACCACTATTCCTGAAACGGTCATTAGTGTTACTGCTGAGGAACCTTTAGGTGACTGATCAATATATGATCATTGCCAATCTATCCCTCATGGGCAGTAACAATAACGACAACCATCTCCAAACTGCTCACTTTGACTGGAATAAAGCAGACTGGAACTGTTACTGCACCGAGTTGCAACGGCCAAACTGGCTTGAGTTCTACGACTCTGGAGATGTCAACACTGTACCCCAGAAGATCCTGAGCTCAATATGGACAGCATGTGCAGCATCGGTGCCATGTAAGCAGAAAAAACATCCCAAAAGTGCAATTTGGGTGACTGCAGCAGTCCGTCTTGCCAGAAAAGAACATCGCAATGCTGAACGTGAGTACAAACTGCACAAATCAGACATCAATAGGAAGAGGCGAATTAGATCGTCCAACCACCTCAAACAGGTGACAAAAAAGACAGTGCTTCAATTTGAGCAGCGCATAGCAACCAGCCCTGATAGTAAGGTGTTCTGGAAGTAT